>LPNX010712623.1:966749-1003598 GCA_001517045.1 Pseudotsuga menziesii | reverse complement strand
TAATGTATTACATAGATGTCGAAATGCCACTGGCAATAGTAAATACAAAAAGGTGTAGATCAAAATAGAAGAATGAAGAGTCTCATCTATCAATAGTCCTCATTCCCCCTCCATGCCTGAATCAACAAACTCATCACTGCTCTCCTCTTCCTCCTCCTCCTCAACCATGATAGGATCAATATCTGCTAGTGTGGAGGATGACCCCTCCAAAGGATCACTATCATCAAACGTCACTGGCTCTAGCACTGGATCATTAAGATCCATGTTGGCTAATGCTAACTCAGTACCGTTGTCCAAACCCATATCATAAGGAAATACATCCCACATCTGTGTCTTTTCCTTCACCCACTCCCCCCTCTTCCTGTAAATAAGACGAAGGTTGATGTGCACATACACCATTGTCTCTGCTCTGGACTGCTCAAGCATGCTCTTCTTCAAACTGTACAAGTTGCCATATGTGCTCCAATTCCTCTCACAACTAGAGGATGATGTAACTTGAGAGATGACCCTCAAGGCTAGCTTCTGTAGAATAGGGCATGTTTCCCCATGCGTTGCCCACCAATTATAGGGCTCCTTAACTCCCCTATCTCCAACCACATCATAGCCTCCAAATCTCCCAGTAGCACAGGAACACTCTTCAAAGCTCGCCTCCACCTCATCAAGTAAGTCTCTATCCTAAAATAGCGGCCTAAATGCTATCTTCCTCCCTTGTGAAATCTCTCCATCCATGTGAGGAGGGACTCTATGTGAGGTCCCACCAGTGAGCCATTCCTGATTGTAGAACTTGGGGTTCAAGGAGTGGGCCAAGCAATGCAAAGGTGTACAATTCTTATCCCACCTAGAGATAAGAATATCCTGAATGGTGGACCATAGGTTCTCTGTTGATGTCTCATACTCGGGATACTCATTTTCCATAACAATGGTCCTCATCGACTCAATCATGGAATCCCACCACGTCATAAACATCTGTTAGGATGGGTTGGTTCGTGTCTGCAAAGCGCAACAAAGAAATGAGTGGCTCCATGATCTTAATGGTAAGATCCACCCTCTCCCACCAAACATCATCCAATACTGTGTCCTTCACCTCTTTTGAAGCACTTTGATCTGTCTTTCTTCAAAAAGACCAATACTCTGAAATCACCATGGACCCAAGAGTAGTTTTGACCTCCCTCAACCTCTTGAGCATGATGAATGAGGAAGGAAACCAAGTATCTACAATCTTAAGCAATGAAAGATGTGTGTACTCTTTGTAGATGGTGAGGGCATTTGTATGGTTTTGTACAAAGTTACGGATATGGCATGCATCCTCAATAATGTTGCCAATCCATGTCACATCTAAAGAAATGGATTTGAGTGCTAAGTTCAAGGAATGGACAATGCAAGGTGTCCAAAAAACCTGTAAGAGCATAAAAGACGAGTATAAATGACTCTACAACACTAACAAGTTAACAACTCAAATCATTAACAATGAAAGGTGTCATAAATGAAAATACCTGTGGATATTTAGTTTCCACAATCATGCCAGCGGCCTAGATGTGGATCACCTATGCTAGGTGGAAATGGAGGCCGACTTGTAGAGGGTTTCCTTAAGAATGGAAGAGGATCCCCATCTTTTTTCTTGCTTGTTGTTGTTACATTCCCCGTGCCTTCTTGATCCTCCTTTCCCATTTCTTTCCTTTGGACAACACTCACACCTTTACATGAAGAAATCCCACAATTAGGAAGGGCCAACAAATGGCTCTTAACTCGGTAGTATGTGCTCTTGAACTCATTCTTGCAAAAATTGCAAGTCCAAGACACATTGCCTCCCCCACCTAGCTTTGCCTCAGGCCCTTCTTTCTTAGTCACATACCTCCACAAAGGGTATTTCTTTTCTTGGGCTTGTTGTCTTGCTAAAACAGGGTTCAATGGAGCATGAGCTCCACTAGCAACAGATGGAGCACTAGCAAGAGGAGAAGAGCTTGTGTTTGGAGGAATAGGAGGGGAGACATTAGATGGGGTGTTTCTCCCTTTCTTTTGCCCTTTAGCTCCTCCCTTAGAGAATGAGACATTGTTCTTCTTGCTTGTTGGTTGAGCTTGCAATCCACCCAACCAAATCCACCTTCACTTGCAAAAAAACCCTTCCAAATCCTTTAGCACCCTTCCAAAGCCTCTTCACCTGCCAAAAAAAACACTCTTAGATCTCTCCCACAAATTAGAAATGAAAAAAAAAAGTGCAAAAAATGCGTTTTTATGGGCCCGGCCGTCAAAATCGTGTCCTGTTTTCAGGACAGGATGGGACAGTGCTCGGACTCGCGTGTTCGTGTCCGAAAAGCAGACATGAGACACGTGGCTCTAAATGGTCGTGTCCGGTTTCTTAGCTTGGTACATAGACAGTGGAACATCTTGTCATATGACGGGTGGATTTGGAACATAAGAGGTTCTTCAAGAGCTTGCAGGAGGGTGGATTAAATCTCCACATTGAACTGGGTGATGATGTGCAGTATCAGGTGCAAGGAATTGGTATTGTTTCGTTTCAGAGGGAGTCTGGAAAACCCCTCAGTTTTGTTGATGGATTGTATGTTTCGGGGTTGACCAAAAACCTCATATTTGTTTCCACCTTGGAGGACAAGGGATTTCAGGTGAAGTTTCAAGACCATAGAGTGTATATCAAGCCCAAGGGGTAAGATAGGAGTTTGGATCAGGTGATTGGGATTCAAAGCGGAAAGGTGTATAAACTTGTGTTTTTAAAACCGCCCAGACCGGAACCGAAACCGGTCAGTCTAATCAACCAACATCCTCAGCGGTTTGAACTGAGCCTAAAACCACACCGAAGACCGGTTCGGTAACGAACCAACCGACCCAATACCTGAATCCATTGATCGATAGTGAGGGTTAGGGTTTTCGCTTAGCCATTGAGTTAAAAGAAGAATTGGTGCAGAGGACACATACACAAAGACAGACAGAGGAGTTTGCAGAGAAGACGGAGGAGCACTGACTCGGAGGATTCGTCGTGTTACCAGGCAGAGCACAGGGTTGTACAAGATCACATGCAAGGAGGCAGTACATCAATCATACGAATTCTATATAGCTGACGTCGAGGGCTGTACAACTGACACTGGAGGTCGTACAGCTACGTAGAGGGGTCGTACTGTTTGCTGGGCTTGCTCAGTGATTTTTTTCGAGGTTCTATTTTGCCAGGTTGGGTGTATTGAACCACTCGATTGTATTTGTTCCATATCTTCATAATATAATTTCATATCTGACTGTTGCATCGGTTTTCCCATCTTGGGTTTTATCTGAGGTTTTCCATACCCAAAACACTATGTCTATATTGATGTTATTGTTCTTGATGTTTTTCAATATTTACTTTCCGCTGGATTACTAGTAAAGGAAACTAATGTGTGGTTATCAGTAGAAATTAAAATACATTGTTTAGCCCTAGTTTGAGTTTTAAAGAAAAATTTACACTTCAATCATTGAATCCATGGCTACTGGTAAAATGTCTCTCACACTCCACACTATTGCCTATACCGACAATGTACCTCCATGTTAGGCAGAACCACATGGAGGACATCTCGAGATACACATATCGCTAACAATGGATGTAAATTCTGGCTCTCATCATTCTGCAGTTCAAGTTGTCTATTTGGTTGTTTTTGGTATTAATCTCAAAATTGATCGACTTTGAGTATTGCAATGGTTGAGTAACATTTTTTCAGCCAATGTGAAGCTCTTTGTTAACAATGATGCTATAACAGCCTTGGCAAGTGGAACAATAGTGATACTTCATGGTTGTGTGTTGATTGCTGGCACTGGAACAATAGCATATGGTTTTACGGAAGATGGTAGAGACACCGGAGCAGTTGGTGCAACACCAATGTTGGGTGATTGGGATAATGGTTATGGGATTGCTCCTCAAGCTTCAACAACAATAGTGAGAGCTAATGATGGACGTGGGCCTCTCACAAGTCCTACTTCTGCAATTCTACAAAAGCTCCAAATTTACTCATGAGATGAAGTCATTGAGTGGACTTATGTAGATCCTTCTTGGGCCCGCATAGCTACCCTTGTTCCTGTGGTAAAGGCTTGTGCATGAGCAGTTGATAAAGTGGTACATGATTTTTTTCTCAATGTTGTTCAAGAGCTTGCTGCCAGCTTAAAAGTTGTTGTTCAGAAACTAGGTTTGAGTGGAAAAGATGGATTAGAGACTTTTCCGTTGTGATGGTTTGTGGTGTCCTTGAGACATAGGTTGAGAAGTAGTCAATTGTATTCCGATTCCGAGTTTAGTAGAAGACATCAACTTCTGCTAGCCATTTGGTTTGTGGTCATCCAAAAACCACCAGTTTCAGAGCCATTAGCTGAAGACATTAGCTTCTAGCTAAATTACTTGGCAGCTGATCAGATTGTCAAGCAGGAAATGTTCAGCATTTGACAGCTGTCTACTTCCAGTTTTCAGCTCTTCACTAAGACTCACATACACCCTTTCAGATTAAAGGGGGGATGTTGGAAACCTAATTTGTTAGGTGAATATGAAGAGTCATTAGAAGTCCAAGAGACGTCTTGGAAATGTGAAACCAAGAGTCACTAGATTGCATTTATATGTATACTATCTTAATGCAAAATATAATTCATGCTTACTCTTTAATTGGGTGTTTCGATGCTTATCTTTAGATCAACAAAGAGATTGCTACAATTCAACCTATGTCGGTTAGCCGGTATTAATAGAAGTGAGCATTTAAATATCAAGATCAATTGCCAATGCTTGATCTCTCCTATACTTGTAGCTCAACTATGAAAATGATGTTCTATAATCTTCATGGTCTGGTGCAAAAGCAATTTTTTTAAAAGAATGCAAAGATATAGTGCAAAAGTCAAATGTATTTAAGCAATAGAATTAGCAGTTCAAATTATGATCAGCTGCAGAGATAGAGAGTAACAAGACTTGCCGAGCCTTCTTAGTACTCACCAAGCCTCCACAGTTCGGCTGAAAAATGGTCTGAGTTTATTCCAGTGGAAAACTTGGTCAACATTTGGAGTTTGATCTATCCAGAATTGTCAAGTTATACAGACAGATGGCCAGTTGGAGCCAGATTTTGACTACTTTCTAGGAATTTTGTGTCTATTTGAAAGGGAAAAATGCTGGGCGGCTGATCATTGTTCTAATTACAACGAATGAAATATGAACAGTGGAATATTTACAACGAATGAAAGATCTATGTTCTAATTATTTGTTTTAGTATTTTTATGTCAGTTATTTTCCGAGTTGGGTTGCTGAGTTGTTACCAAATCTGAGAGATATAGGCTATGATTTGTCTATGTAAAATGTGGCTTGGGTGGTATTATTAGTGCAGGTTTATTGACCTGAGCAAGCGTATTTTTCGTTGTGAAACTGTGCACCAAGACTGTTACATGAGTAGCAGCGAGGTGCATATCAACACAATAACGCTTAATAATTGTTCAAAAGATGGTAATATTTGATTTGTGGTCTACTCACAGGATTCATACACTTTTGTTTATTAAAATGAAAATAATCAATCTTGTGACAATGGAGTTCAGTGACATGTGGGATGTTCGACAAAATTCATTGTAATGGTAATGGTTGTTATAACAATGGAGTTCACTGACATGTGGGATGTTCGACAAAATTCATTGTAATGGTAATGGTTGTTATTCTTACTTACATATCATTAAAATGGATGTAAAACAGATAATGTTCAGAACTTTGATGGGATTCCAGGTATTTATTAACCTACTTGGGTAAAAGGCAGATTATTCTCAGCCTCCTGGGTAGCTGCTGAGAAGTGGCCAATATTTAGAATGGAACTGATAGGTCAATATGCTTGGCATACATAAATTGGTTGATAAAGCAACAATGCTAATGTGTAACAGGAAATTTCTAAATTTCCTTTCATGGCACT
Source organism: Pseudotsuga menziesii (assembly GCA_001517045.1). Classification (NCBI taxonomy): domain Eukaryota; kingdom Viridiplantae; phylum Streptophyta; class Pinopsida; order Pinales; family Pinaceae; genus Pseudotsuga; species Pseudotsuga menziesii. Next base: position 997,698 of record LPNX010712623.1, on the reverse strand, counting down.
AGAATGGTAGTTAATTATTTATGTGTATACAATAAAAATGTAACGCTGGATTCAGCGGCTGGATTAGAGGATGTTTTCCACTTTGTATATATTTCATTAAACTCGTCTGTTTATTTGTTTACTCTTCTTCTAAGGTACCCTAATGTAATGTAGACTGACATGTCACATACCTTATCATTAATTTTTTTTAGATTAAGTCATATCCTTTAGCTTTAATAGCATCAAACAGTCAAGACAATGGAACACCATCATAGCCTAGCTTTGTTTTATGCCTAAACATGAAGAGGATGAGAAACCAATATATAAACTTATAGAAAAACTTACAAATAACCTCTTATGATTTAATATGAACACTCTCTCTCTCTCTCTCTCTCTCTCTCTCTCTCTCTATATATATATATATATATCGATTGGTTTACTCTGGGTCCAGAATTTAAGTACTTTCATGATAGGTTCCGAGCAAAATTTGTTATGATGGAGTCTCACACCTAGTGCCTAAGACAACACCAATATTAGAAATTTCCACATATTTGTGTGCCAAGAGTCTGGCCATACTGATGTGGTAGTTGGTACAAATATGTATAAAATCAAAATCTACTTTTAAAAATAGATGTAAAAGACAAGGTGCACAATTTTGGATAAGATTAACATTTTAGTGGCACTCAAGACTGGAAGGGTCACGGGTATTGCTTGGACAGGATTCCTACTAGTCTCTGTGTGGTGGTGCTAGTTATAATCTTGTAAAGAATTGAAGTCCTAGTGTCCTCACATGGAGAACAGTCAGTCTATAATTGCTACTGTGGAACCCTTTCATTGTTTGTGACTTATCCTAACTATGGAACTTATGACACTTCGATTGTTGATCAATTTCAACTGCCGTTTGAAACATATTTAGGGAACAAAGTGAAGTTATTGCACCCATAGAAGCCAGGTGTATTTACAGGACAGGATGGGAGAGATCTCATGTTTGTATGCATCTTACCTACATGGGTAAAGCTATAAAATAAATTGCATAATAATAACAACAACAACAAAACATAGTATAGATGCATCTTTAGCTCTTCACCCTTGGTTAAAATGGACCTTTGTGGGTTTGCAATCAGCATTATATTTATGTTTCACCCCAAATACAAGAGAATGAGCATTCGCTTCAATTTTAAGTCAATTTCACGAGTAGCAGGATTGAAAACTACATGTATTTTAAGTTTATCCAAAGGGTGTGATTGTTCCAATGCCCTTGGAGAATCAGGCATTTGTTGGATGTATCAAATATTTGATAGGGCCTACTTGGAATCTCATAAGGTAAAATATGGGAATCAAGTTGGTTTACAAATAAGATGTTTTTTCATATACATGCTGGCAGCCTAGCACTCCTGATACCCCCTTTGCCTGGTTGGATTTTCATATTCTCCTTTCACTGTATTTTCCTTGCCTATAAGCTGTTTTGTGGGCTTACCAACAATGCTTCCTGCTGGCAGGTTACGAGGATGCACCTAGCAAGGAATCTCCATTTTCAGCATTTACAGGCACTTCTTCTGTGAGCGATATTCTAAAGAGGACTACTTCATTCCATTTTTCCGCAGATGGACAGAGGAGCTTCAGATTATTGAAGCAGAAGATACAAGAGGCTACCTTAGAATTCAAACAAGGAGGTTGGTAAGGAACACAAACAGGGATCTTCAATAACCTGGAGAAACCAATTTCAATTTCTTTTTCTGACAATAGACATACTGTAAAGTATCTGGAACAACAATGTCATGTCGAGCTAACAGTCAGAGCAAATTTTGGAGTATTTCGAGGCTTCGAGCATTACTCAACTGCAGGGAAAGGAAAAATAGAAAAGCTGGAGCTAGAAGCGGTGCATGCAATTTAATCTATTGAAAAGTACTATTGCTTTCACATTTATGTAAGCTATTCCATATGGAAGTGTATTATGGCCTGAGCTTACTACTGAAAGTTCATCTTTGTAAGGTACGAAAATTCATTTCATTCATCAAGTTTTTTTCAGAATGAATGTCATTCGAATTTAGCTTGGTCGTAGTGCTTTCTAGATCATGTGATGTTTGGAATGGTCTCTTTAATGATGGGAACAATGGTACTCCAAAATAATTAAGCCGGGCCGGGCTCTTTTGCATTTGCTGATCTATGTACAATCTATGATAATATTTCACCTGTAAGTTGGACCAGGGATTAATGTTTTTCCTTCTTTGACGTTCTGCCTAAACATGTGGCCGAATTCTTGAACATTCAAAATACAGGTGTTTCATGCTCTCAAAGTTAAATCTGCAAAATCTAGTCAATAAACAAACAAACAAAATGAGTTATAAATGACTTCAGAGGAATATCAATAATTGATTATATGGCTTTAAGCGCACCGCAATAAATATTGGTCAACAAGGGTAAAAAGGGGAATAAACGCCTCCCTCTAGTGATAAGGGAAGTTTGCACTCTTTTAAAGTGAAACTCTCAAGCTGTGAATGCAAGAGACTTTCCAAGAGAATATTTTACTATGGGGGTGGTGTGAGGATTGCAAATCCTCTCAAGAGTAATTAATCAAGCACATATGTTTCCAACTTGAAAAAATAATTATTTTTTTGGAGCTATGTAGTATAATTCCAAAGTGTAGTCATTTTATGATGAAAATTAAATTTAATATCATAGTCCTATTTTGGGAAGGAAGGATCAGCATTGGAGGTATTTCAAGTAATATACAACAATTTCAATTATATACCAGAATTTCAAGTAATATACAAGCTTAATAGGTGGAGGTTGTAAGATAACAAGGACATATGATTTAAAAGATGTTATTCGTTTGGAAGACTAGCGTGGCTTATAAGTCTTGATGGATGATGGACTCTACACATTAAAGCTCAATTTAATATTTTGGGTTGATTAATGGTCCATGTCTTGTCTATTAGAAAGAGGAGACATGAAACATTTATTTTCAAAATGGAGGGCAGCTAAAACCTCATGGGGTTAGATTTCAGCAATATTCTCAATGACATTTATTGTTTCCCTTTGTTGAAAGGGGTGGGTAGTGCTAGGGGATAAGTAGGCCACTATAGAGATCTTTGGAGCACCATTTGATTGGCATGCCTCTACTGTGGAAAGTTCTATTACCACATTCAACAAGGACTCTTCTAGGTTTCATTTGGGGGAGTCCTAGCTTTCGTATTTAAGTTAGTTATGAGATCACAACTAAACATATGTAAGAAAGAGATGTCAGATATTAGGAGTTTGGGGTTGAATTTGATGTGTTCTTCATTATGTCTGAAGAGGGGACTGCATTAATATTCTATTGTAATAAGGTGTATCTAAGAGAGTTTGGGGTGAATTTGATATGTTTTGCTTCATTTAAATGGGGACAAAATTAGTAATTCCTTAACCCCTTGATGGTGTCCTTGACAAAAACTTATTAACCTTCTTAGATATTCTTTGTAATATAAAGTGTATTTAAGAGTGAAGAAAGATGGCTATAAAATAATGTACAAAATTGATCTTCAAATCAAATGGAGGATTAGTAGATCTAGTTACCTAACTGGAAAATTTGATTGTTATATGCTACAAATTTAGTTACTTTCCAGCAAATTCTTCCACAGCATACTAACTCCATGTGGAAAGCGTGGTCTATTTTTCATTTTAAAATTCCAAATTATAAATTTCCTTGTGCTATATTTAATAAAATGAATAGTGTTATTATCTATTTTGCAAATTAGTTGCTCTAAATTAGCAAAAAAACAAAAAACAAAAAAAACTGGTCTTTGAAATTCTGCCACAAATAGTTTTCACCACTTTTGTTTAATTGATTCTGACAATGGAAAAGAGAGACCAATAGATTTCAAGGAAAGAAAACTTACATAATAGAATTTTATCCCCTCAGACTAAATACATGCTAACTAATGCTTAAATTAAAGTATCTTGATCGTACATGTGGTTGTCAAACCTTTTACATTAACAAAGCATGTGGAACATTTACAATAAAGATGATTAATTATTTTTTATAAAATTTATAATGTTAAATAATTATTCATTTGAAATTATTTTCATTATTTTTCAATTGCCACTGGAGTAAAGGTGTGCATTTGTGTCCAGATAAGCACACCTTTACCCCTACCACAAACCCTTTTAGTGAGCACACCTTTCCTTCTGGGTGATCACCAACACCTTTATTTTTTTTTAAATTCATTTATTCCTCCATTCATTCCTTACTGATTTGTTGACTTTGAGATATCCTTGTATAGATCTGAGTATAACTCTCTTATTGTTATGCATGTGAACTTGAATTTTTGTCTTGATAAGCCACTGTTCTTTATTTTGAATATAATATTTGAGGATTTGCTTATCTGTAATGTGAGTATGATGTATGTCTTTAATAGTATGTAGAGGTTCATTCATATCATCTTTTAAGTTTTTTATGACACCTAGGTCTAGTGGCATCAGTTTGACCCCAAATGACTGCCACCAATCTTTTATCCAATCTGGTCCATAAAAAGGAGGATCTTCAAAGACATTTGTCCTCTATAAGCCAAACTTGATCAAAGCCATAATATGTATGATTGGTGTTATCTTTCTTTATGAAGTCTCACCATAGTCTTTTGTATCCTTTGTATCTCAGGTTAGTGTTGGGAAATATAAGGTTTTCATCATTATTAGACCAGGCATGTGGGGATATTATCCTGTTTATACAGTAATACTGGTGGTCTAGTTGTAGTCTCGGCCATAAAAAAGAAACCTCAGTCCAAATGAGGCTTAGATCATGAAAATGGTGTGTCAGGAGTTTGTGAGCATCTGTAGCCTTTCTCATTGATACATCGTGGATTCTGTCTGGCACTAAACTGCTGCTAGTTGGCATTCTTGCCATTTCTGGGACCTAGTGAACATAAGCACTTGAATTCTGGAGATTTTCATTAAGTACATCAGTGCTTTGCAATTCCCATCTAGGCTTCCACTGTAGACAATAATCTGCGAAACTCATTTTATCATCAATGTTAAACATAGTGTGGGAACCTTCAATCCATCCTGATATTATTTTGTTAATTTGTGGCTTATAGGCCCAATTGCTTCCGGTTATCTTTCTTACTTGCTGCTGGTTCGCTTGCTCTAATGATTCTTTATTTACATCATATTTATTTACAAGGTACTCTCTAGTTAAGAAATGAGGGATACAGTTAGATTTTCTAGAGATAAGCTGTATAGTATAATTATAACAAGAAAATAATTCTCACCATCTAGCAAATTTGCCTTTGGCAATAACATTTTTAATGGTGTTATTTAATACAAAAAGTAAACTTGCACAATCAGTCCTAATTACAAAATCATGATTATGTAAATGAATTTGAAATTTTTCTATACATCGCAGAGCCGCCAAGATTTCTTTGTCTATGGTAGCATAGCTTAATTCAACTTTTTTCCAGGTTCTTAATGCGAATTGAACCACCTCTTCTTCTGTCTTTTCTTCTTTCTTCCTTGCCTGTTTTAGAATGCGTCCCCATCCTATATCTGAAGCATTAGTCTCAATGATCTTTGGGAGATCATCATCAATAATGTGCAAAATTGGGAGTGTTTTTACTTTCTTTTTGATCTTTCTGATTGCTTTTGTGTGCTCTGGCGTCCATGCTCTTGGATTTTTAGATAGCCTTTGATTTAGCAATTTCCTATCCGTTGCAAGATTCTTGTAGTAAGGAGATAAGTAATTTAGGCATCCAAGAAATCGTCGCAGCCGTGTTTTATCTTTGATAATGTCTGGAAATTTTTATGCAAATTCTATTGCGTGCTCTTGGACCTTAATCTGCTCCTTTTCAATTGTTTGTCCTAAGAATTAAACAGTGTCTTGAAATAGCTTCATTTTCTTAGCAGATAAAACTATTCCATTGTTGTATACTGCCTTCTAGAAAAAAAATTAGGTGTTTTTGGTGCTCTTCCAAGGTTTTAGAGAATATAAGGATACCATCAATGTATAATATCAACCAGTCCATGTATGGCTTAAATATATGCACCATTACCTTTTGGAATTGAGATTGAGCATTATTGAGGTCGTAGAGTATTACAGTCCACTCATAGTGTCCATGAGGAACTACAAAGGTTGTTTTGTATCGATCTTCTCGGGCTATATCTATTTTCTAGAATCTACTTTTGAGATCAAATTTGGAGAAAAGTCTACAACTTGCTATCCTTTTTACCAGATCAGATTTATTGGGCAATGGATATCTGTTCCAGTCTAACACGTGATTAAGAGGCTTGTAGTTTATTACCATTGTTGGTGCTTGTCTTACTTGTTTAGAGTATTTGTTAACATAAAAGCCACAACAACTCCATGGGCTATTAGAAGGACCTATTAAGCCTTTGTCTAACAGACCTTCGATTTCTTTCTTGCAATAGGCTTGCATATCTTTGGACATAGGCACTGCATTTGAATGCCCCTGACTCCCTTTAAATTTTGGCTTTAATGGTGAGCTGACTGTATGTTTCTTTTTGTGCCAGAATGCATTAGGAGATTCAGAGCAAACTTGTTTTTTGAATTTCGACTCCACCTCTTCCTTTATTCCTTTCTACTTGGGAGATTTTAGCTGCTCTTTAATCTTGGCATTCTTGATTTGGTCTTTTATGCTCAAGATTTGATTTTCTTTAGCAACTATTTGTTCTTTAAATAATCCGATATTGTGCACCATATTGGATATCCTGGGGGTAGAAATCAAAGGAAGGAATACAGACTATCTAATGGATCTATGGTCATGTAGTAGCATGTTTTTCCCCAGTATGTACATACTGCATGGGGTTCTACTGTCTTAAAAAACAGAATGCCCAAAATGCAGACTTGATTTGACTTCATTAATAAAAATCTAACATCTAGTCTATATTGATCAAGGAAGAAAGTGGCTCTAGGAACTTCAAAGTTTACTAGAGGGTTTGCCCCTACTTTATGCAATCTCTGGGATGTTACTGTCCGGTATTTTGTAGGGATCTTGTCTATGTTGGGCATATTTACTTCTGCTCTAGAATCCATTAAAGCTGGGAGAGTTGAGTACTCGCCTTTAATCTTAATTCTCAGAGCAACAATGTATCTTGGTGAACTATGGAATTTACTTGAAAAGCAACATAGTCAGGAGTCACCTTTTAATATGGAGTTCTTTCATCATTTTTATCTTCACACTCTGATTCTCCTTTCTTTTGAAGAGCTGACTTGAGAGGAAGAGGACGAAGGAGTCTGTACCTTTGTTTCCTTTTTAGCTTCTACTTTTGCTACGCTGTCTCAGTTCCCTTTGTTTCCTTTGTCACCTTTTAATATGGAGTTCTTTCATCATTTTTATCTTCACACTCTGATTCTCCTTTCTTTTGAAGAACTGACTTGAGAGGAAGATGACAAAGGAGTTCTGTACCTTTGTTTCCTTTTTAGCTTCTACTTTTGCTACCCTGTCTTTTGCTTCGTCCTGACTTGAGAGGAAGAGGACGAAGGAGTCTGTACCTTTGTTCCCTTTTTAGCTTCTACTTTTGCTACCCTGTCTTTCAGTTCCCTAATCTCCTTCTTCAATAGATTTTGTTCTTTGGCCAACTCTTGTAACGTGAAAGGTCTTTTGGCTTCTGTTTCTAGCAAGGGATTAATATTCCTTTCATATGATGGCAATGCATAAGAAAATAAGCCCCATCTTGCTGAGACTTGGGGAATTTCTTCATGTCTTGATTTTGTTGAGCCTCTGCTGCTTTTGTTATGCTTCTTCTTTTGTTCTATTTTGTCTTCATCGCCATTTTTTTCCTTTTGTTCGAGTAAAAGGGAATTAGCAAATGCTTCTTTCATAATTTCCTTTGCATTGCCTTCTTCCATTTCTTCTATCTGTTTCATCATGATTGAAGCCTAAGATCTGGATCTTATCATGTTACAAAATTTAGGCTTCCTTCTAGATTCCATCCATGCCATGTAGGTTGCCAACATCTCATCTTCTTCTTCATGAGGAGAAGATGAGAGTGATTCTTCTTCTAGGGGCCATTCATAGTTGTTGGGATCTAAACATTGGCATGTATGTCATTTTCTTGTCATAAGTAACTCTTCAAAATCAATACTAATATCAGCATCTTCAGCTTTAAACACACCTTCAGTACTGGAAGAGCTCAAATAGTTTAGCTCAATTTCAGAGGATGAACTTACATTATAGGTGCCTCTAAAGGCCCTACTTTGTTGGACACACCAAGCATACTGAGAGGGGAGTGAATCAGTGTGCACAACTTTTATTACTTTTTACAATCAACAACTTATTCAATAATATGCATTATCACATTATCATTATATCATCGGCAACATTATTATCATCATTATATCACCATCACATAAGAAGCATAACATGAAACACAAAACACCAGATTTTACGTGGAAACCGAAGACCTGGAGGAAAAACCATGAAAGTCTTTCTAAAATAGTTTTCCAGAATTAACTGGAAGGATGCAACTAACCCCCTTATTACAAAGACTTCAATTTTTCAGCTGCAACTGGAAGGAGGCTACAACTCCCTGATTTACAGGCTACAACCTGAAGGAAGCTACAACTCTTTAATTCTCCGGCTACAACCAGAAAGAGGCTACAACCCCCTTTCCTTGCCCCTTCCTTCCACCCAGATAAGGAGATAGACATTGAATTACTAAACCGCAACCGCATGGATCCTGCGAACCCGCTAATCGACACCTTTACTACATTGCACAATATGTACCACATTGCACAACCGCTGCCACTAATAACCATTGCTTATCATTTGATCACTACTCGTCAATTGATCATTGTTTGTTGTATCACACTGCTCATCATCTCATCACTGCACCACACTTGAACCAATAACCTGTCCAATCTCGTTGTACAAATCAATCATCTAACTCAGCTAATCTGAGTCTAACCAACTACACACCAAACTCAGTCCACCTGCGTCAAACCAACTGCTCATACAACTCAGCCAATTTGAGTCAAACCAACTACACATCAGGCAACCGGTGCCAATCCTACTCAACTGAACCAACCTATACCAAGCTTTGAATCTGCTGCTGATAACCTCTGCACTCTGATCACTGCCAAATCATCCATGTATAGCAACAAGTCATTTCATTGCCATACACTGCTCATGTACATCATTGTACACCTCATCATACACAATTACAGAACAGGTAATTTTTTGTTATGCTTTCACTTCATAAGGCATGCATCATCATCATAGGTATGCATCATTATCATAGGGTATTCATCATCATCATCTCAGTGTGCATCGTGTATGCATCATCAACATCAAGTTTACATCATAATGCATAGGAGAGCATCATCACACTATTGTATGCATGTACATCATATTGTATAGGAGTGCATCAACTTCATAGAGTGTACATCATTATCGCATGCAATATCATCATAAAGTGTATCATATCATAGAATAAATGTATGCAACATCATCATCATATCTTCCATAATAACTTCAAATATATATATACTAATATAGAGGCTCACATACTAAGATCAAATATGAACTCTATCCATGAGAGACATGTGTCATCACAAGAGAAACCTAGAAGCATGAACCATACCTTTTTGAAGATCATAAGACAAAGAAACAGTAGACAAACCAAAAGAAACTCTAGATCATGTCATCACATAACCCTCATAACAATCTTTCCAACAAGCCAAGAATTCTGTAATTTCGATTCTGTATGAGAAAGTTATGTTAATTTTAGTGAAGATGCCCAGAAATTTCTCTGTCACAAAATTTCACACGTTTCTCCAAGAGTTGCGAAATTCCTAAGNTTTATATAGGTTGTGGAGAAAAATTATTACCTTGGGCCGACATGCAATTCAAAATTACAAATAATTAAATTCTCTTTTGTTTGGTCGGCTCACCCAAAAAAGTGGGGTACACAAACTTTAAAAAAATCATATCTCTTCAATGGTAAGGAGTTAGAAGATGCTCCACATATCAATGGAAATGGATTGATGAGAACTATCTCCATATGATGGGTTTATTTGCAAATTCTTGGTCTAATACCATTAAATTTTTCAATATGTCCAGGACGTCAAAGGCCCCACACATGAGGGTGCCAAAGTTCATACCACTAACTACAAGAGTTTCAAAGTCATCTTCAAGATATGAAGGCATGTCTGTGGGCTCTACCACCATCTACATCCCAATAACCATATGACAATACATCATCATGGTTCAAGACCCAAGGCACCACATGCAAAGGTTTCAAGGACTCTTTCAAAGATATCATATAATATTTAAACAAGATGCTTTCTATGGACTTCAAGCCCATCACATAGGACTCCATCACCAAGTGATGAGAGCATCATGACCAAATATTCCATCATATCAAAGTCTCCAACAATCATGGGCTTACAAACCACCATATGTATGGATTTCAAGACCCAAATCATTTCCAAATGCACCATCAATGATCATATAGTGTCTGAGGGTCATCATGCCGCCATTTATGTGGGTGACATGCCTTTTCATGCATAATGACCATCTCCAAGGGTTCCATGACCCCAACAAGGGCTACATGGGAATCAAGATCTTCATCAAGGGTTCCAAGTCTTCATCAAGTCATTAATGACCATGTCATCACCTTTAAGGGGACAAGGACTATTAAGCCATCAAATGTGGTTCCAAGGGCTTTTTCAAGGCTTCTTCATCAAGCATGGGGCTTCATAGGATTCTTCAACCACCTCAACCACACCAGGAGACCTCTAAGGGTCAAGATCCATCATGACATCAGTTGTGGGATTGCTAGACCTTCTCCTGGGGTACCATGAACTCAATAAACACAAATGATCACTGAAAGGGTCATTTGGACTCTTGCAACTTCTTCAACCAACCAATGACACTTTTGTAGGGTACTGGGGCATAAGTTGTGGTACTGGGGAACCGGAAAAACAACTTGGGAAGCGTAAAACATCGTTGTGGTACTTAAACACTCTATAGGGTGTTCAGGGCTTTTTCCATTGTCCCAAGGGCTCCAAGGGCTTCAAACTTGGGCTTGGATAAGATCAAAAGGTCTCCTCACACACTGACACTTACTTAACCCTCAAGGTCTCCTCAAAGGACACCAAGACATGTTGGCATCAATGACTATACACTGTTGGCATTAATGACAACTTAATCGACAATCTTCCCCTTTGTCATTGATGACAACACCATAACTATTCTTCAGAACACATTCCCCTTATTCACAGCTTCTCTCTCCCTTTGGCATCAATGGCAAAGGGAACATCTTTTGATCATACTACTCCCCCTCGGGGCATGCTCTCCCTGTCATCAACTTCTCTTCCTTTCCAACTTTTCTTCTTGTTTGTATTAATGGCAAAAAGAACTTATTTTGGCAACACTGCTTCTCTTATTGTTGATGCTACTTTGACGGACTTGTATTCTATCATACGAATACTGTTGGAACCAACTACTATATGATACTACTAATCAAGTACATATATCCTTTTACACATTTATCATATCATACATTGATAGTATTTGATTTTTCCTAAGATTTTCATCATTTATGTTTTGATCAATGGGGCAATCTATTGACTTCTTTCTCTATATTTAGTAGGCTGATGGTTGTTCATTTTGATTGAACTTGCTTTCTTATCCAAACTTTAACTGGTCCTTGCATCTTGCAATGTTTTGCGAAATGATCATAACAATAGCAATTGTAACACCAAATGGAAAACCCATCTTGATTTCTTCTTGGCGTGACCTATTCATGATCTCTCTCTGCAATGGATGGCTTTGTGACCACAATTATTGCACTTATAACAATAGCCATTGAACATCTTAGGATATGTCTAAGCTGTAACTTCTCTCGATTCTTGTTGACCATGGAATCTTCTGAGAATACGTGTATAATTGTTAGTCTTTTCTTCCTCTTCCATATTGTTATTCTCGATCTTTGAATTTGTTTTTAACTAAGTGGATGTTTTGTCCAAGTCTTCCTTCAAAGAGAGGATATTCAATTCTTGTTGTTGACAGATTTCTATCTTTTCTTGGAGTTGTCTCGTTAGATCTTCTTCTATTTTCTTGACTTGAGTCTATTTGTTTGTTCAGATCAAGGATATTGTCTTTCATTTGTCCTTTTGAGTTTTGATCATCTTCATGGGATTGTTGCAGATGACATTTTAGTACATGATTCTCCTTTTAGTACAAAATTTAGGCTTCCTTCTAGATTCCATCCATGCCATGTAGGTTTCCAACTTCTCATCTTCTTCTTCATCAAGAGAAGTGTTGGAATATTTTATATTCTTTGGAAGGTAATAATGTCTTTGTATTAGGTCGGAAGATATCCACAATCTTATGTAAAATAGTAATACATTATATCATATATTTATTATGATAAAGTATACTCTTGATATCCATCATTATATAAAGAAATGTTATTAAGGAGAATTATATTATCCCACATGTAATATGTGAGAGTAATTCATCATAATCTCTTGATATATAATAGAGTCAAGGGAGTCACATCACATACAACAAGACTTGATCTTTCTGTATTGTATTGGGGTTTTTGGCATTGCTCTCTTGTAAGCTTGAGGAGGTATTCTGGAGATAATAGAAGACTACATTCCCGTGGACATAGCCCAATTGGGTGAACCACGTATATCTGGTGTTTTCTTTTCGCGTGTTATCTTTTGTACTTATTGTTGATATATAATTGTTTTGCATAGATAGATAAACTAATTTAGCATGATCCCTCTTTCCAACTTTCTAACAATTTTATCATTTGGGCATTGTTTATTTTGTAGATTTGCTTTCTATCTGGTAGCCATTAGGCTTTTCTTCAGATCTAGGCATATATCTGCAATTTTTTATGTCTAACCCTAACCCTATTTTGTAGTTTTTTTGCAAAAAAAATTCCAAGGGTTTTTTGATGTTTTTTTGTAGATCTATATGATTTTTGGATTGTCATCAAGAAGATATCTCCATATTATTTAGATATTTTTTTTAAATCTAGAATTTGTTTTTCCATGAAAAATTGAGGTCACAAATTTTAGATCCATATCTGAAACTTTTGGTGTAAAATCTAAAGAATATGGTTATAAATCTGAGTTATTCTCGAAAAAATACCCGATTTCAAAAAACAAATTGTCTGATTTCGTGTCCGGAAAGTGAAGATATCGTTGATTTAAAATCAGTTATTTGTCAGAAATTTTCCATACGGACGGACATATTGCAGAGCTGGTATCCTTTGACAAAATATACAGATTTGTATTCGGCTTGCATAGTTGGATGCAGAATGCTCATGCCATTTCCAGAAACATGTTATAATAGCAATTTTGAGTAATATTAATCGTGTTATAGTCATTTCATTTTTTTGGCTCAAAACCCTCGATCTACATTAAAATAAAATAAAAAATGGTAAGATCTTTTTAGTTTACTCATTCTTTTCGTAGCTTGTCTATCTTTTGCATTATGGTTTGTATTTCTTGTCAAGTTTTCTATCATTATGACTTCAAAAGTAACTTTTGTTCCTAAACTTGTTGGTTCTAACTATCTTACATTGAAAAAAAATTGATTGATGTTCTTAGAAGTAAGAATCTATGGAGGATTGTTAATGATGAACACATGAAACCTGCTTATGCTAAGGATGTGTGTATATGGGAAGACAAATGTGATCAAACAAGAGGGCTCATTGGTCAAACGGTTGCAGATAGTTTTCAGGTAAGCATTGAGGCAGAAGACAACCGGTTGAGGTATGGAAAACTCTTTCTTCTCTCTTTGATAAATTTGATGATGTTTCTGTTATTACCTTGAAAATAAAATTTTTGAGCTAGATCCTCCTTACTTTGATAGAGTAGATTTTTATCTTGCTGAAGTGAAAACCTTAAATAAAATTAAACAACTGTGTAAAGATTACAAGAAAACAGACACTGCTCTTATAATTCTTGTAGAACAAAAATTGACATCTTGTTTTGACATGTTCATTCAAACTATGAATAGAGCTCTTGAATTGTCTCAAAATACTACGAAACCTACTTTTGATGCTTTTTGTGAAGGGTTGATTAATGAGCAAGAAAATGTTAATTGTTTCATGACAACTCTCACCTAATAAATCTCTAATTGCTCATAATCCTAAGAAGCGTTTTCATAATGCAAAAGGTTCTTGTTCACACACTTTAAAACCTACTAATAATTTTGGTAATAATGCACATCATGAAAATAATAAGAAGAAGAAAGTGTATGATCCTTGTAAGCATTGTGGTAAAACTAATCATCCTGAAAAGAATTGTTTTAAATTGAAACGTTTAATGTCTAAAGCTAAAAAGAAAGGTTCTTATGAATCTCGCGTAGCTTTATGTGCATCTATTGTTTCTTTTAGTAATTCTTCTTCTAATATGGAATGGATAATGGATTCCGGTGCTTCTAAACATATGACTGATGATTCTTCTTTATTTACATCTTATGACAAGAATAAACACATATCTCATAAAGTATTTACAAGGGATGGTAAACAACTTTTCGTAATTGGTTTCAGTAATATTAATGTTGCTAATGGTCAATTGGAAGATGTTTTTCATGTTGAAAATATTCCCATCAACTTGCTTTATATTTATTATGCATGTCAGAAAGGATATAAATTTGAAGCTTGGCTTGATAAATATGTTCTTAAAGATATCAACCATAATTTTAAAGTAGTTTCTTTTGGTCATGTTGATCATGCTGCTGGTTTATATAAATTTATTGGTTTTAATTCAACTAAAAGACAACCTTTTTATTCCTATGTTGCTCATGCTGATGAACTAAGTAAATTATGGCATAAAATATTAGGTCATTTGAATTATGGTAAAATGAAAATGTTAACTAAAATGGTGCATGGCTTACCTCACATTTTGTCTACTATTGGTATTTGTGAAGGTTGTGTTCTTGGTAAACATCATAGAGAAATGTTTGATAAAGGTAAAGCGTGGCGTGCAAAAAAACCTTTGCAATTAATTCATAGTGACGTTTGTGGTCCTCTTGAAGTTCCTTTTATATCACATGCGATTTATTTTCTTACCTTTATTGATGACTTTAGTAGAAAATCATGGGTTTATTTTTTGAAACATAAAAGTAAAACCTTTTTAAAATTTCAACTTTTTAAATCCTTGGTTGAAAATGAATCTGGTAAAAAGATTAAGACTTTAAGAAATGATAATGGGGGGGGATTCATTAAGAAATAATTTAAAGTTTTTTTATCTAAACATGGCATTCGACATCAAAAGACTATTCCTTACACACCGCAACAAAATGGACTTGTTGAAAGGAAAAACATAACTTTAGTTGAAATGGTTAGATGTATGCTTTATTATAAAGGATTACATAAGAAATTTTGGGTTGAAGCCATAAGTTGTGCTAATTTTATTTTAAATAGAGTTCCTACAAAACTTGTTAAGCATGTTACCCTCGAGGACAAATGGAATGGTAGAAAACCTTATATTAGTAACTTTAAAGTGTTTGGTTGTGAATGTTGGGCTCATATTCCTGATGAAAAATAGAAAAAGTTAGCACCCAAATCTCACAAGTGTATATTCATTGGTTATTTTGAGGATTCTAAGGCTTATAGGTTGTTTAATCCTTCTAAACGAAGTGTCGTAATTAGAAGAGATGTTCAATTTATTGAAATCTCTACACCACCAGAGACTGTAGAACCTCATGTTACTCTGAATATTCCCTTATCACATGTTACTCCTATCTCGGTTACTCACTCTAGTTCTGTGACTGATCTTAGTTCACCTTCTTCCTCTTCAAGTATTCCACTCGAATGTCTCGAAGGTCCTGAAGTGACTTTTGTCCCTTCTAACCTTCTTGTTTGGGCTCAAAAAACTCTTGAATCTGCAAGAAGTGATATCAGAATCTCTTACGATACGCGTAGAACTAGATCTAACTTTGCTCTCATGACCAAAGTTTTAGCCACAAGTGACCCTACTACTTATGCTCAAGCTAAGGGTAACCCTCATTGGGAACAAGCTATAGCCTATGACTGCTGAGTATGATTCTCTTATGAAGAACAAGACTTGGTCTCTTGTTCCTCTTCCTTCGGGAAAAAAATTTAGTTTGTTGTAAATGGGTTTATAAATCTAAATTTACTGTAGACAGACAGATTGAAGAATATAAAGCTAGATTAGTTGCAAAAGGTTTTAATCAACCTGAAGGTATTGATTATAATGGAACTTTTGCTCATGTTGCTAAAATGAATACAATAAGAACCAGTCTATCTATTGCTTCATCTTATCAATGGGAAATACACCAAATGGATGTTAAAAGTGTTTTTTTAAATGGTGATCTTCATGAAGACATCTATATGCAACAACCTCCTAGTTTTATTAATGGTGAATCATCAAGTTTAGTATGTAAATTACACAAGTATTTTATATGGTCTCAAACAAGCACCTAGGGCTTGGTATGATAAAATTGATACTTATTTCTTAAATCATGATTTTAAGCGTTGTATATTTGACCCTAACATGTATGTTAAGCATGTCGATGATAATATTATTGTTATTGTTTTATATGTGGATGATATTATTATCACTGGCAACCAATTTCTTCTAATTCAAAATATGAAAAGTGAACTTCAAAAGTAGTTTGAAATGACTGATCTCAGTATATACCACTACTTCTTGGGTCTTCAAATTTGGCATATGGAAGATGGTATTCTTTTCTCTCAGTCGAAGTATGCTACAGATTTATTGGCTCGTTTCCACATGAGTGATTGTAAACCTGATCCTACACCTTTTCAGTCCAGTGTAAAGTTAACTGTTGAGTGTACTACTCCTCTTATTGATGCTACTCTTTATCGTCAGCTTGTTGTCAGTTTGATATATTTAACCCACAACAGACCAGATCTCTCTTTTGTCGTCAATATGGTTTCACGGTTCATGCAGCATCCTCATGAAAGTCATTGACAGGTAGCCAAAAGAATTCTGAGATATTTACAGGGGACATTCACAGTTGTTGGGATCTAGACATTGGCGTGTATGTCATTTTCTTTTCATAAGTAACTCTTCAAAATCAGTACTGATATCAGAATCTTCAGCTTCAAACATACCTTCAGTACTTTATATTTGAATTCCTTTGGATAGACAGGTTCTAGCATACCAAATTGATTACACTCCTCTTGTTCCTGGTAGATATTCTATGGTTGCTTTGGATGCAACACGTCTAGTACAAATATCATCTATACAACTAACAACAATGTCATGGAATTCTCCCTGAGAATATTCTTCGAAGGCATCTATGTTGAGAGCACTGCTAAAGGACTTTTGGAAGTTATTTGGAAGGGAAGTGATGCATTTCTCCTTCCATACTTCTTTATCATTATCTTGTAAACCGTGGCATCTAATATCCCAATCTCCGTGGAATTGTTCATAATCTTTCAATGTTTTGCACTTCATGTTGAGTAGAATTTGGGTGTTCTTAGCTTTGTGATTCTCAGGAGTACCGCCCAAGTATCTCAAAATTTTTGCAATAAGATTCCTATAAGGTTAGATTCTTCTGATTTTCCAGGTTTCATCTTTGAAGCTTCCCATTCATTCCATTTTTTTGCAGTTATAGTTTTGGTCCACCATTTTTGTAAGGCATTGGTAAAACCAGAAACAATCATCTTGCAGGAAGCCACTGCATCTTTCCCATTGACTACATAAGATATATATGCAATGTACATTATGTCTCTCAATTGTTCAATTTGTTATGAGCTCGAGCCATTTACATTCCATTCATACAAAAGATTTTCTTACCATGACATTTGGTTTATATTCATTCCATCATCCAAATAAGGTGTAGTTGGTCTAATCATATGATTTGGAATTCTTTCATGAGCTGCGTTGACTCCTAGAGTGGAAGGATTTTATAAATTCATTTGGACTACCATGACTCTAGGCTTATATAGAATGTATTCTTCTAACCCAACATAAATTTCTTCTTTGTTTCTTTTCATGCTTCTATGGGGGTAGAAGCATTGGGAACGTATGTTGTCTTTTGAAGTCAAAAGGTAATTATGTTGAATCTAATTTTCCTTGCATCTATTTTTTCCAATTTTTCTTCCTTCTTGTGTGATTTGCTAGTAAGTGTGTACCTCTTACACCTCTACAAGGACATGTGTTAGTGCCTTTTACATATATGTGTCATGAGTATATACTAAATCTCTAAGAGAAGTTTCGAGATTCTCTTGACCATTAATTGACACCCTTATTTCATTCAAAGCCTCTAAAATGAGCTCTAGTCCTTGGTTTCCTTTAGAAACACTATCTTTACTTTCTTTATGGTATAACTTTAGTAGGTTAAGATATTTTAGATGGGATTCAATCATCTACATTCCACTATGCATTACTAAACATGTCATGGCTACACTATTCCAGTTTAGTTGTTGACGGATTTCTTTTTTGTCTCCTTTAGTATCTATAAAGGGAGCTGCAACTACTAGATCTTCCTTCTCTTCTTCACTTCTCAATAGGATGGGTTTCAAAGAAGGAAAGGAGGTGACTGTGAAAGTCTCTCCACCTTTTGCTAGTTCCCATATGTAGGCTTTCAGAGACCTTTTGCAAACTTTTGGAAAATGTTCTTCTACGGGTCCTTTAGAACTTTCAGGTTTTTCTTCACTTTCTACTGTATTGAGCTGGAGAGTTTCCATGGCTGTAGTATGTTCTTGGTGACCAATCATAGCTTTTATGGATTCATCGAGATTAAGCAGAGGTGGTTCTGTCTTTTGATTTCTCAACCATTGATAGAAAGAGATCCATTCATTATTAGTTATCATATGTTATTTCCATTATGCTGCCAGATTATTCTTTTCTTTTAGAGATATGAAGCTCTAAACCCCCTAGAATCTTCATGTGTTAAGAAGTCCCAATTAATCATTTTCTTCATAAATTCATCCTTTTGGTCAAATGGAGAGTAGCTCTTGTATCTATTCAAGAATATCTCTATTTCCTAAAGAGAAGGTCTATGGATTTCAGTTGGAAGAATTGTAGTTAATCTAGAAGATGGAAGAGTTTCTTTCTATTTCAACCTCTTGAGTCTCGTGCTTTCTTTGGCTTCATGTTGAAGATGTTTCTTTATTCTTTCTTCTTCTGCATAATTTCTTATAGTCAAGACATGATTTATCCCAAGATGGTCTCTGGAAGTCTATTAAACTATTGACCTTCTAAATTTGATCTTTCCAATTGTCAGGGAAATCATGACACCAGATCATATTACATCTGAAATGTGGGAACTTCAAATCATTAAGTGTAACGTCTCCAACCCTCCGACCGACGAAGAGGACACTACCAATATACTATCTATCCGGGAAAATAGCCCCATAAAACATAAAATGAAATGCATTGAACTCAAGATACACAGATGCATAAAGAATTAACATCCAGCAGAAGCAAATTATGTTTAGTTCAAGCATTCAACACATTTTACATGTTCATCATAATTTACATAAACAAAACAATTGCATGGGTGATTACACAAGAATACTTATCTTATGAAGAAGGACGCCCGCAACCAGCTATGTCGCTGGAACGTTCCACCCAACCATAGGACAGTGGGCTCCTTAATCTCTCAGCCACACTACCATCCCCAAGCTGGGCATGATTCCCCAAGGAATAAGGAAACTAAGCAGGCTCACACATAGCCAAAGATATGTCACAAGTCAGTCAAGCCAACACGGTTGGGTTTATCAGACCGAGAGTACGCAACAACACATAACCAAGCCAACAAGTTGGGTTTATCAGGTTATCAGGAGATGGAAGCATTGTCTACTAAGCTAGTGGGCTCACTAAAGAGCTAAGAATGCCTTCACCAAAACTAGCTTGACTCCTATGACATCCACACACACCCAACACAAGGAATCATTCCCTTCTCTGTTGCACAGTCCTTGAGGACATGACTTCCCTTCCAGTGCTATTTAGGGGCTGTAGAGAAGAGAATCAACCCTCTAGCTCTGTTTATGAGGCTCTTGCAAAACACCAGGTTTTTCAAGCAGACTCCTTTCCACTCCTACACAGTCCAAAGACCAATTGCATACACAGCAATATACACTATTTCTGGGTGGAGGAGAACACTTCAGCCACAGAATTAATTTGCACGGAGGGTAAGAACAACCCACTAACAACAGGTCGTATCCCAGGGACGTTTTGGCCCTAACATGGCCAAAAATGAATTCATCAACAACACTCAAGAGGATGTGGTCTCTCCTCAAAATCGTTGGGCAACACAAAAACGATTTTCAGCTTGGTAAACATTAGGAAAATGCAACAAAAACGTTGAGGAAGAACCCAACCATAAGAACATCACAAAAACGAAATTCTTAGACTCCAGCAAAATGAAGAACGACTGTCCATGAGAGGAAGACAGACACAGCGAATCCAAAATCGTGGATTTCACACACAGCAACTTCCCAGCTGCTTGAGGGAGCCCCAACATGGGTGAATGTTAATGATAAAAACACCCAGGAGCCCAAATCTTGAAGGAAGAACACACAGCCAGCAAAATCGTGGAGGTAAAAACAGCTCCTAAGCTTCCCTGCGTGAACAAATGAAGAACGTGGGTGTATGGGCAAATGGGCATGCATTTTTGGGTGTTTTCTTGCTCCAAAAGTCAAAATTGATTTTCCCCAAAAATGGGTTTTCCCCCAAATTCGAAATTGTTGCCCATACTCTTCCCATCCCCATGCATTAACTAACTCAACCACATTCTGGTAGAATTTAATGATTGGGGAAAGACAAAATGGGTAGTTGACTGATTGATGGGTTCTCCCTTTGACATTTGGATTTTCCCCATTGTCCCAAAGGTTTAAATAATTTCCCTCCCTATTCCTTAGGAAAATCATGCCATTTTCATTATGGTTGCATTGACATAGCTGGTTGTGGGTATTTTTAATAAAAATGCATATTTACATGATGCCCAAAAATTATAATGTGACGGCTAGCACGAAATATACCTTCGGTAACGATTTTAATCGCCGTAACATAAAACAATAAATCGATGGTAGGGCTTTTCCCTTTAGCTCCACACCACGATTAATTACAATATATACATCATATACATTTTTAATGCAAACGGGGTCAAAATCGGGGTGTTACATTAAGGGCCTTGATCTTATGTCCTCATCAGGTATATCAGAACACTTTGGGTGTTCACAAAGCTTAGATTTCTCAGGAAGGTTTGAGGATTCATTGACTACTTGAAATGAGGTTGGGATAAAATGATTTATTCGAGTTTCGGAGATTGAAGAAGAAGGTTTATTTGAAACAATTAAGTCTTCAAAAGGGTTCAATTGAGTCTTCAAAAGGGTTTGCAGGAATATTTACAGAAGTTGAGGAAAGTTCACCACGTTGGCTAGGAGAACTCTAAGAATGTACAAGAGACTAACATAATGGACAAGGAATATAAGAAATATCCTTGGCATTTGGTTGAATTTACAAGGCAAATGATTTTACAAGGCAATGGATTTTACAAATGAGTTTACAAGGAAAGTGATTTTAATTTGGATTTTTTTAAATGGTTATTTATAAATCTTACAAAAGCATAGAGTTTAATGTGAGAAAAGATAGCAATTGTGTTCCTGTGTGTATTGAGGACTATTTTGTTGTCGAGAAAATTTAGACTTTCCATATTCGATTATGACAGGGACCACACTTGCTTCCAATGTATGACAAATTTGTCTAATGGTACATGGTGGAGGCGATTGAACTATCACCTGCACCTTAAAGTGATCAACCATGAATACAATGCTTCAATAATGCAATAACATCACATTGTATAAATGTAGTAAAATAAAATTGGATATTATAAAATAAGATAATTAAATTGTATTGATAACACAACTATCTTATTGACATAAAAAGGGGATTAACCTCATTGTATCAAATGAATTCATTATAATAAAAACATGTATTTTACTTGAGTCTACTGAATCAAATTTCTAATCAGGTTTGCAAACTATGTTGTGTATTTAGAAGTTTAACATGGTATCAAATCAAGAAGTTCTTGAGCAATAACAATAGATGTCGAATTGAAAAGTGTTTCAAAGAAGAGTCCAAGTTTAATACAATGTGATTGAATTTTAATGTGTTTGTGATCTAGACACAAAGGTTCAGAGGGAAGGACGAGTATATAAAGCAAGTGATTTTAATTTGGAATTCATTTATTTTTTGAAAAATGGTTATTTATACATCTTACAAAGGCATAGAGTTTATTGTGAGAAAAGACAACCATCATGTTTGTGATCATATTGAGGATGATTTTGTTGTGTAGATCTAGTAAAATGTAGTTTTGCTTTTATGCATAATCTTGTTGCAACACTATGGTCCTTTGGTATTTGTTCTTCAACACGAGTGTGGTGAAATTTGGACTTTACATGTCTGACCATGATGACAACCACACTTGGTTCTAATGTATGGAAAAATTGTTTAATGGTACATGGTGGAGGCAATTGAACTGTCGCTTCCACCTTAAGGGATCAACCATGAATATAGTGCTTCAATAATGTAGTAAAGTCACATTGAAAGTAAAATCTAGTTGCATGAGGAAAGTCTAAAGTTTAGTTGCATATCCACCACACCAATTTTCATAGTCACCATTATAAATACACGGGCTGAAAACAAACATGTATTTTATTGGCATAGCCATTATTTATCTTCAAACAATCTCCCCAAGTATAACTTCTAACATATGGAACACATTCATGTAGCAACAAGTGACATAAACAAATGGGAATGATTTTTAAAATATAACAAATGTAATCTACAAGAGTTCTTCATAAGTGTCATAGGATTTTTAAAGAATAGTTGTGCATATGAAATGAGAGAGTCTATCATATTCGACAAAGAAAACACTTGCATTAGCTTTTGACACATTTGAAATGCATAACAACAAAACAAGAGGAATGTTATTTTCAAATATTAAAGATACATAGTAAGCATAGAGTAGTGATGCTTTATGTTGAGATTCGCAATTTGAGAACAAATCTAACTTTAGAAAGATAGAGGATTCTATTAGGTATTTATTTTCCAACATAATGCAAAACTATAAACAACATTGGTGTTTCATTTTTATTTCAAGAACAAATGAACAAATGAAAAAATGTATTTTTTATTCTCGAAAGCATAACTTGGCATAAGTGGAATTCTTATTCACCAAATCCAAAATTGAAGCACAGAGGCATATATAAAGAGCAACAATAAATGAAGATGGAAACACACCATCACTCCATCATTCTTATGGCAAATTGCAGAAGGGTAGCGATGAGAAGAACTCAATGACTTAAGTATGAATCAACAGATAGAAGTATCAAGAAAACTAACCAGAGCAAGAAAAAATGAATAAGAGGTATGTATCAATGAATAGATCTCTTGTTTGTTATGTTGCAAGAAGAAATTCCACATAGATACACCATTTACAACATGATTTTAAATTGGAATAGTTGGTGCTTGGACACTTATAATGGAAATTATAATGGAGGCAAACCTTTTCTCAAATTTAGGACCCTAAAGTGGGTTTGCACCTAAATGTATTTGATTAATCTCAGTGTTTGATACAGCCATAGTTAAGATGGATCTATATTGGTATAGATGAGCACTTATATACAATGTATGGATAGTGATGAGATTTTTTCTTTGAATTTTTTAGTGCTCTAAGGAGCTCAACAAAATGTTTATATGATTTGCCATGTTGGTTGTTTCTATTATGGTATCAGTAGAGATTCTAAAATAAGCAATTAATTCCCACCGGAGTGTGAAAAAGTTTGGGAGAAACCACATACTAAGACCAATCTATGGAAAAAATTGAGCATTTTGGAGGGAGATCCCAACCAAATCATGCTCCATTGTAAGCTAATTACCTTCATGTTCAAGGACCTCCCTTGTTTCCAATCGATCTACAATCCTGTTAAGTTTCTTGTAGATGCGAGCCAGAGTTTTTTGCTGCATCCTAACATGGTGGATTTTACTTCTTGATGTGTGATGTTCACATGTTCACATGTTCTTCACTGTCTATGAACCATTGTATGCAAGCCTATGAATCAACAAAAAATGATAGTTTTTTTATACCAAGATCAGAAGATATTTGTAAAAAGTGTGCCTACAAATGCCAACTCTTACTTGTTATTAATGAACAGTCCCAATCCAAGGATAAATGAGAGCTTCTTCCCATCTAGCATATTTATCCACCCCCTCACTCCACTTATCCTCAAATTCCCTTTTGATTCTCTATTAAAATATCCATAGGGGGTTGATGTATTGAATGTAGGGTGAATCAGAGTTCTATGAACAATAATTTTCTTCTTGAATTCCTATGTCGACCTGCTATCTTTTAAGTGATAAAATAGTATAGATGCATGTTTATTTATTTATTTTGGAAGATGCCTTCATTTTGAGTTGTCCATATCAACCATAATTTTTTGAGTGCAAGCCCCTAGTCTTTATCCTTTGTTGCACTAAACCAAGACTTCATTGCTTCTTTGATGTTATTCCCAGTCTTGTATGTCATGTCATCTAATAACCCAATCTTTGTGTAACTATTCATAATCTTTCAATG
This sequence comes from Pseudotsuga menziesii, assembly GCA_001517045.1. Classification (NCBI taxonomy): domain Eukaryota; kingdom Viridiplantae; phylum Streptophyta; class Pinopsida; order Pinales; family Pinaceae; genus Pseudotsuga; species Pseudotsuga menziesii. The sequence goes on along the minus strand of LPNX010712623.1, from coordinate 973,183 downwards.
TTTTGCACTTCATGTTGAGCAGAATTTGGGTGTTCTCGACTTTGTGATTCTCAGGAGTACCGCCCAAGTATCTCAAAATTTATGCAGTAAGATTTCCTATAAGGTTAGATTCTTCTTATTTTCCAGGGTTCATCTTTGAAGCTTCCCATTCATTCCATTTATTTGCAGTTATATTTTTGTAAGGCATTGGTAAAACCAGAACCAATCATCTTGCAGGAAGCCACTGCAACTTTTACATTGGCTACATAAGATCTATATGCAATGTACATTATGTCTATCACTTATTCAGATCTTACATTCCATTCATACAAAAGATTTGCTTACCATGAAATTTGGCTTATATTCATTCCATCATCCAAATAAGGTGTAGTTCGTCTAATCATATGATTGAATTCTTTCATGAGCTGCGTTGACTCCTAGAATGGAAGGATTATATAAATTCATTTGGACTACCATGACTCTAGGCTTATATAGAATGTTTTCTTCTAACCCAACATAAATTTCTTCTTTGTTTCTTCTCATGCTTCTCTGGGGGTAGAAGCATTGGGAATGTTCATTGTCTTTTGAATTCAAAAGGTAATTTGGCTGAATCTAATTTCCTTGCAACTGTTTTTGCCAAATTTTCTTCCTTCTTGTGTGATTTGCTAGTAAGTGTGTCCCTATTGCACCTCTACAAGGACGTGTTAGAGCCTTTGATATATTTGCATCATGAGTATATACTAAATCTCTAAGAGAAGTTTTGAGATTCTCTTGACAATTAATTGACATCCTTAGTTGATTCAAAATCCTCTAATATGAGCTCTAGTTCTTGGATTCCTTTAGACACACTATCTTTACTTTCTTTATGGTATAACTTTAGTAGGATATTAAGATATTCTAGATGGGATTCAGTCATCTGCTTTCCACTATGCATCACTAAACCTTTCATGGCTACACTTTAGTTGTTGATGGATTTATTTTTTATCTCCCTTAGTATCTATAAAGGGAGCTGCAACTACTGGATCTTCCTTCTCTTCTTCACTTCTCAATAGGATGGGTTTCAAAGGAGGAAAGGAGGTGACTGTTGTTGGAGTTTTTGCAACTTCAGAAGCTATTCTTATTGTCTCCCTTTAGGAGTTGAACTTGTTGTAAACATTCATACAAACCCTAGAAAGTTGATCATTAGTATCATTAGCTTCATCTTTGCTTTGGCTTCTACGAGCTGGCAGTGATTTGTTTTTGCTTTCCTTTTGTTTATGATGATCATTTTTTGTAGAATCCAACTTTACCTTATAAAGCAAAAAACTTACTAATTAGAATCAAAAGCATATATGGCCTACATCATGAAATAGATTATATAAAACTATCATGAAATATGCATAGAAGTGAAAATATACGAGGAGTAACTATTACATATTTGTCAAACCAAGGGATGACAAATATCCTTCATTTATTGTGATGTGGTCTTTATGAACACGCTCGTATTCTGTCACATTTTCATCTTTGTTGGGGTCAGTTTTACATTTCAACCCCTTATTCTTCATAGCCTATATGTCCAAAATTTCTCTTAAAAAACATCATTAGTGAATGTGCAAACAAATACTATAAAATATCTAGATTAAAATGCTCATGACAACAACAAACACTTGGTTCTAAAGTTAGAATTACAAGTTAATTCCATGGATTCTTTACTAGAGAGTAATAAAATCTTGAAGATGATCAATTTCAACTAGAGAGTCATTAGAGTTAACATTTTAACATGCATAAATCAATACAAAAAACAACCCATGGATCTAAGAATCATAATTGCGTTTTGGAAACTCCTTAAAGAATTGCAGTGGCTCTGAGATGGAAACCATTGATCTCTGTCTCATAAATACATCCAATGATGAGAGTAATAGATTCATTTTAATTTATACTGGATAGGGAGAACCAAGTAGTGTAATGAATATATTGCCTACAATAACTATTCAACTCTTACAACATGAACATTAACTGGAGCCCATTGAAATCACATGGTAACTTTCTTAAACAATATATGCAAACTAACACAAGAAATTAAATATTACACGGTACTAAAAACAAGTAGAACATGACAAGAATAACCCACACATATTGTGTATGTAGAGATGCACAAAAAAAAATGCAAATGTTGCATATCCAATATCATTAAGGATAAATTCCATACAAATTTTAGTACAACCCTTTGGCTAGCTTATCCCAATCGACAAAACAATAAAATTCATTTACATAGTGAAATTATATTCCATAAAGTTAAGGTGACAAATCATCATCATAATCATTTTCATTGTCGTCAAGATCACGATCCTGGTCACTCGTGTATGCATCTGCTTGATCTTCTTCATTGTCCTCATACAATATATTTTCCTGACCAAGCATTACATTCTCTATCTCAGACTCTTCATTGGGAAGAAAAGTTTCCTCTTAAAATACTATGTGGCCATCTTCAACTTCTTCTTCAAATGTTTCTTATAAATTATTACACTTCCCATCAACCATTATATCAACACATTGCATGAATTTTCTTTTCAAACGAGGATCCATTTGAATGACATATGACCATCCTGGGCTTGTTATATCATCAATTAGAAATGTTTGGTTAATTTTAAGAGGGGAAACATACGGCTCATCAGTATTTGATAATAATTGACGTGTATTTGCATGTAAAAATCCATACTCGTCATATTGTATTGCAGATGGTTTGATCCATTTACAATTTGATAATATAGGACTAATTTCACTATAATCAACTTGAATAATTTCTTGTATGAATCCAACATAGAAGTTATTTTCAGTCTCGTGAAGAAATTCAACACTAACAACACAACCACAATTTTCCTTTCCTATATCATTTTCCTCCACTAGTAAATGACTACCATAGGCCCGCATCCCACTGAAACGATAAGCATGTATATGTGGAGGTCGTGAAAGATCAATTTTCTCGATCGTTATATTTTGACCTTGTTGTTGTGCATCATTTATTGCACCAACAATCCAATCATCAAATTTTGGAGAAGTCAAACTACCTCCAATATTTGAATCGTGAAGTCTACACTTTCGATATCAATGTGTCCCTATTTGAATCTCTTCTTTGTATTTTTTACATAGAATATGAATGTACATGATAGTAAGAATGATAATAATTTGGGTATTAGATGAAATTAAATAGAAAAATTATCATGTAAAAATTATTTCACCTGAACCACTTATCAAATGAGGATGTGTTTTGAAGAACATATGTTGACACTGAGAGGGGGGGGTGAATCAGTGTGAAGCCAAATTTTAAACCTTTCTTAGCTTATCACGGTTAGCTACCAATTCATCAATCCATTACTCTACCATAATCATTTCATAAACATCATTCACATAGCATAAGCATTTCATTCATAAAGAACCATAACACACAAGAACACAACACAATATAATTTTGTAATATTTTTGTATTATTTTTGGTCCGGCTACAACCGTTAGGCAAAATCAGCACCTACTCTGGATCCAGGACCCTGCCTGGTTTTCTTAGACCCTGCTAAGAAGGGTTTGAGGTATCCTAACCTCAGAAAGCAAGTCAAGCTTGCATTTACATTAAAGCTCACTGTTACATTACTTCATCACTTGTCTCTTCAATCTACTGCTGGTCAATACTGTTGATTGCTTTCATTAACACTGCTGCAACACACCTGCTCTTTAATACTACCAAGTTATCAAGGACTGCTCATCTCTGTTGTTGCTGGTCAGTTGCTCATCAACTTCTTGTTTATTTTCTCACTGCTGCTCATGAATCTCTGGTCATTCCCAGCTTATTAACCTCTGCTGCTCATCCTCTTCACTGCTCATCAATCACTACTGCTGTATCAGTCAAGTCATCCAAGGAGTCTGCTTATACACTGCTCATGCCAAGATGTCAAGGAGTCTTCTCTGCTCATGTCAAGACTTCAAGGATATGCTCTATGTCACTTTAAACACTTGTCTCTTAAGGCTATCATAGAATGTCACTAGTCACTGTCATTACACATTATTGTCACTGACATGCTGAGGCTGTCATTATCATCAAAGTTGTTGTACTAGCCTTTGACTGTTGCACTATTAAATAAACTAAATCAATCAATTAAATGCCAAGCAGTCATCAACTGTGAACTACTTCCAATTACTGACTGTTCATGCAACCAATATGTGGTGATTGATGTTACCTGAAAACTTCATGCATAAATCAACTACAATCTCACACAGTTACAAGAACAAATCTGCTCCAGCCTTTTCAAGATCTACACTGAAGGTTTCACACATGCCTCACAAGTGCTGTAGTTGTCAATTGTAGCTGCCTGTGAATGGATGCCTGATGACTAAAAATAAAACTTCAAAACAAGACCAACCTCTGTCAACCCAATCATCAGTCCATTCATGTGTTGGTTAGACTTCAAAAAAAATGTCACTAAAAACTCAGACTGCTGTAAAAGAACTCTTACTGTCAAGCCCGGTCTAGTTCATCTGGCTGCCGACACATGCATCATTACCATCTCAAACTTCAAAACATATCCACCTGGACTGTGGATAAAACCTCTGAGCATATAAGTCATCACTGGGCATTGCTGAATGTTTACTGGGTAAACATCATCTTACTGTCTCTTCAATTTGCTGCCTATTCTCATCTATTCAGCAATTTGCTCATGCTTTCAAAGGTCTGAAATGTATAGGAAGACCTTGCTCAGCAAAGGAAATGAAACAGTCAAATAGCATATAAATATCAGATCTGGGAATGCCGTCCTGTAGGTGGCAGATTTGCCTCAATCTTCACTTCTTTGTTGTAGGTTGCCCTCTTCCACGCCCCACTGAAGTTGGTGTTCATGAATATATTATAGTGCTTCAAGATGCCTGGAGGTTGTTATACTAGGCTCCTTGATGCTGGTCCTTGAAATAAGTACCTTTAATAATTGTTGCCTTCCAAGTACCTTCAGGATCCCGTCAACAGACTTATATAGTATGCCAAACTCAACATGGCTGCTGTAGAAAACTCGTGTCTTGTAAATCTGAATATGCTGCTACCATAAATTGATTTGGGAAATGGAGAAGTCTGCTACAGTAGATCAATTTGAAGAATAGAAGAAGGCTGATACAGTGAATCGATTTGGGAAATAGAGGCTAGCTGCTACAGCACTTTCCTTCACCAATGAGTAACAATAATGGATAGAAAAATAACCAAGTGTGCCCTCTATCATTTAGCAGTCAAACTCATTAGCAAATGGTCAAACTCTTGAAGTTTGTAGTAGCTTTCTCTCCCACAATTTGGACAAAAAAAAACTTTACTGCTCCACAAAAATTTCCTCAGCCAGTGAGCTGTCCACAAAAAATTTCCACACAAAACGAGCTGCTCCCAAAAAAAAAATTCCACTGCTCCTGTGGTTGCCTCAGAGATGGCCGAATTTTCCATCTCAAAAATGAAGAATTGTGTGGGGTATTTATACTAAATTTTTACCTAATTTTGGAGCCGACCTGTCTTATAAAAAAAAATTTAATGAGCCGACTTCTAATTTTTTTTTTTTTTTGGGCCGACATATGCATTTCTGGGCCAACACTTTATATGACTGTAAATAACAAGGAAAAACGTCCCCAATTTGCAGACTTCTTTGCTTGCCACGATAGAGACTGATATAAGGAACTCCAGAGTATTGGTACTGATCTGGAAGTGATGGTGACTGCTTGGTAAAGAGATGATATGCCAAAGAATGTTACAGCAGTTGTTTGTCTTGCCCTAAGTGTGCCCAAACAGCAGTGATGAAGTCACGTTTTAGCATTGGAAACCTGTAGCAGAGAGCTGGGAATAAAATATAATATGTGCAGAGGTAAGAGGACATCCTTCCAGCAATGGACAGCTACAGGAAACACCTCACAAATCCACAAGTTTTCCACTGAGAATGAAGTCTCCAAGCAGCACGCCCCCTTTTCTTAGCAAATGTTGAGATATTAACTAAAATATCTGTGACTATGTTCTCCCCTTCACAACTTGGACATCAAGTTAGCACTGCCTCCACCCATGGATTGTGTATTTTGTCTCACAGTCTCCATCCTGTAGTGGTTGCGACTTCCTCCACCACTGAATGAACTCGACCCATTCTGCTCCCTTGGTTTTATGGTGAGACTCTCTCTAAATGAGCAGCCTCTCCTCAAACAGATGCACCCTTCATAAGATCTCTGCAAACTCAGTTCATATGCCACCAATATGAAAATGAAATATAACACATACCTGGACGATAAAACACCAATGAGAAATCTGCTTGATTCCTCCTCAATATATTCACCATTCCTTACCAAGAACTAGTGTATGTGAATTCACGGAATCTTCATGGCTCAACAATGCTTCATCAAGGCATCTTAAGGCTCTTTCAATTGATTTTATAAATATAAGGGCAAGGGCTTCTCTATCACTCACAAGGCTTTAA
>LPNX010712623.1:940754-954918 GCA_001517045.1 Pseudotsuga menziesii | reverse complement strand
AGGGCAAGGGCTTCTCTATCATTCACAAGGCTTTAAGACCATCTCCAGGGTCTTCAGCATCATCAGCAGGGCATTAATGAACTCCTGTGGGGCTACTACAAGTCCATGTTGGCATCAATGACAATTTCATCAACAACATAGGCATGTATCAAATTTCTTTCCTCAATTGATAGCTTGAAGCGATGTACATTTCCTTCTAATACTTCACCTGCAACTCTCGTCTTCATCGTCGTCCCATACACGTCGATTGACACTGCTAAAATGCTTCATATAATCTATGAAAAACCCTATGGCATCTTGCATTAAATATCCCTCAAACATGCTACCTTATGGTTTTTCCTTATTACGAATAAACCTTTTCAGAACCTTCATATATTGTTCTATAGGATACATCCATCTCGTTCTTATTGGGCCAAAATGCTCTAGTTCATGTCATATATGTATAAGAAGATGCATAGAAATATTGAAAATTGTTGGTGGAAATTCTCGTTCCAATGAGCAAAGGACTTCCACAACCTCTTCCCTCAAATTATCTAAGTTTGAAGGATCTAGCACATGCAAACTCATTCTCTTCAATATTAGTCCCAACCTTATAATTGTCAATCTTGGCCCCTTTTCCAAACTTGATATGACCACAATAGGTAAAATATCCTTGATTATGACATGACAGTCATGGGTCTTGAGGCCTCTTAATTTATTATTGTCAGTTTCGCTTCTAATATTACTACTTACATATCCAGTAGGAAAGCAAGTCTGGGACATCAACTTTAAGAATTATGTGCGTTGTTCCTTTGTCCACACATATGGAGCAATAGGTTTTCTATATTTTCCACCACCACATTTTTCAACCCAAATATTTCGACGAATCTTTAGTTCTTGAAGGTCTAGACATGATTACATTGTATCATATGCACCAAAAAGAATTTCTATAATAGAAAAAGCTATGCTTTTCTCAATATACATAAAGTCAACAGTATACCTAATGGTTATATGCTTAAAGTATGGCAACTTATAGAATGTGCACAATCGTTTTACACCACTACCATTAAGTGGATCATTTTTACTACCAGAAATTCCACCATCCTTAATAAACTACATTCTTTTTTCTCCATTATCAAAAAATGTAATCACTTATTATTGTCAATGGTACTTCACAATTCTCCTCCTGACCATTGAAACGTGACTTTTGTTGACAATATGGATGCTCCATTTTAAGGTAGGCAGAATGTCCATAATAAATGCACTTATGAAAACTACTTGAGTGACTCACAAAACCCTTATGCCTAAAGTCAACAGGTATTTAGTTCTTGAAGGTCTAGGCATGATGACATGGTATCATATGCACCAAAAATAATTTCTATAATAGAAAAACTATGTTTTTCTCAGTATACATAAAGTCAACAGTATGCTTAGTGATTATATGCTTAAAGTATGGCAACTTATAGAATATGCACAGTCGTTTTACACCACTATCATTAAGTGGATCATTTTTACTACCAAAAATTCCACCATCCTTAATAAATTGCATTCTTTTTTCTCCATTCTCAAAAATGTAATCACTTGTTATTGCCAATGGTGCTTCATGATTCTCCTCCTGACCATTGAAATGTGACTTTTGTCGATGATATGGATGCTCCATTTTAAGGTAGGCACGATGTCCACAATAAATGCACTTACACAAACTACTTGAGTGCCTCACAAATCCCTTAAAGATGCAAGTTGAACATCCATGGTATCCATGAACATTTAGACTAGTCAATGTGCCATATGCAGGAAGTTCATGTATCCTAAACAATAAATAACCTCTTAAAGTGAATTGACAGAACCACCATCCCTTAAAATTTGAATTACTTCAATTCATTTCCACAATTTTGCTAGCTCATCAAATAATGGCTCTAAATACACATCAATTGTATCTGAAGTCACACTTTTATTTCCTAGTATAATTAATGACAACATCAAGAAGAATGGTTTGGTTGCTAACCATGGAGGAAAGTTATAATTAAAAACAATGGAAAAGTTGACCATTTAGTACTCTAATCTGAGAATGGGTTCACACCGTCTAGAGCTAAACCAAGCCTCATATTACGAGGATCTTGGGTGAAATCGGGCCATCTGTTGTCAAATTCCATCCACATCTTAGAATCAGCCACAAATCATTGTTTTCCATTAGTGATCTTATTTGGGGCATGCCATTGCATAAGCCCAGCAATGTCTCGGCATCTATACATCTGAACCAACCGTGGGATTAGTGGAAAATCATGAAGAACCTTTCTAGGAGTTGAATTTGATTTCAAACCTAGTTTATACCTCCCTTCTTTACATTTCGGACATCCTATCTCACTTGCAAGATTTTTGCGAAATAATACGCAACCATTCACACATGTGTGGATGTTTTCATACCCTAATCCTAGCTTAGTGATTTGTGCTTTACATGCTCTCCATTTTTTTGGCAATGTAGAGTTAGGTGGGAACAACTCATATAAAAACACCAATAACTCGTCAACGCTCTCAGTTGTCGAACCATGCATTGTTTGCAAGTTAAGAAGTACAAGGAATGTTGTTAAATGATTGAACTTGCAAATACCATATACGGTTTTTGAATCATCCTCCATCAACTTCTGTCAATCATCCTTGAAGCCCTCATTCAACATTCTATCAACTTCAATACCTTCATCTAAGGTTCCTACCTCTCCATCTGTGTCTGTTGCTTCTTCGTTTATGTTTGGCACCTCTACATCTCTCATGCTATGCAATTGTAACCTATCTAAATAATAATTTCGAGGGAAAGGGATAATCCTGCTATGACCAAATTTTAGCATATGTTCATAAATCACTTGTATTTTTCTCATCTTCCCACCACAACAATCATTACATGGATGTGCATATTTAAGCAAGCTCTTCGCATCAGTTATTTTCTTGCCATATGCATGGTTTTCAACGGTTTTCAAAATTGGGTGTTGACTCATCTTCAATTTTCTACATCCAGTCATGAAACCGATATATTAATTCTAACTTTCCACTCTTTTCATCTATCTTGTCTTTAATTTAAATGAATTAAAACCAATTCGTAGAGAAAAAAATCAAAGGATCAACATTAATCATAAATCATTTTCCAATTCTTATGCAACAATATAACAATAAGATCCATATTTAGAGGGATTGAAGTGCATGTTTATGAGGGTAACAATTTGAAAGGCTATGTTTAGTAGGTGTGGTTGGTGGATTATGAAATCCATAATTATGCAATTTTCCTTGATTTCTCACCATACGTGTACTCAAAATTGAGGGAAAACAATAGAAGGACTTGGATTTGTTCAATCCCTGGGATACATAGGGCACCTTCATTGGAACTTAATATGAATACCTAACCTGCTATTTGGAGAAGGTTGCTCGAGATGGCCAAGAACTGTATGAGGTTGTCACACAAGTCACTAGGATTCCTATGGGTATTAATGAGGCACAACTTTGAAATTCCATCTTCTCTTCCAACTAGGGTTCCTTGTTTTGAGTCCTTTTAAACTTAATAGCCCCATGGATGATTTTTACATACACGTGTTTGAGTTCAACATTAAGAAGAGATTGATCGACTAGGGGTGCTTAAAATAAAGTATACAAAGGAATATGAAGCTCGTGCTCATTAGATGTGGCTTGACCAAGACAAAGAAAATAATTGAACCGGAAATGGCTACAACCAAGGAATTTGTTGAGGCAGTTAAGATAAAAACTGTCAAGGAGATCCTACAACAAGCTGCTAAAAGGAAAAGTGTCGAAGAAGAGGCCAAGTCATATGCTTCTAAACATTAGAATACTGAAGATGAGGCTAAGTAGCTAGTTGTTTTAAGGCAAAAAAATGAAGAAGAGACCAAGCAACCAGCTTTGGGGAGGTAGAGACCCTGAGAGGAGGTTGAGTGATAAATGGTACAATTTTATACTGTTGATATTTTATAAGTCTGCTATAATTTTAAAAGAACACTGCCACTGCTATCAAATTAAATCCATGTCAAAAATGTAACAGTGACTACCATGATTTTATGATGATAATTACAATGTCTACCATCTCCCAAGGAAGACAAAGTATTTCCCTTTAGAGTGTATGATCTGTAAATGATAAGCTTATAGCATGTTCATTTCATCAACATGGATTCCCAAGGAATGAATGTCCAGCCTCCTTTAATTCTTGTAAATGTTGATAATAATGTGTCACAAGTAGAAACAATAAACTCTCAATAGGTTAAACTTGGAATGGATCGTTATGCAAGTTTTAGACTCAAACTCTCACTCAATGGACCATCCCTTGTTCTCATATTACTATCAATGAAATGCTCATTCATTACAACAATATGGCAATTTCTACTGTTACTCTTAATTAAATGCTCACTCATCACAACATGTTCAAGGTATTGGTTAAGAAGAACAAACTTAAATGAGAGCTAAAGAAAAGGAAGAGTGAAATGCTTCACTTCATCACAAGCACTTTACCTTGAAAACCACTAAACTAACAGGGATTCACTATAAACAAATGTTTGATTGTCTTACACACAATCAAACAATGAGAGATATTACCAAGAAATGTATGAGGTTGTCACATAAGTCACTAGGATTCATATGGATATTATTGACATGCACAAACAAAATTATAAATATGTGGATAGACTATTGTGTGACGAGGCTACAACTATTGGATGGTAGCAAGAAATTACTCACTAGAGGTGTAATTCAACCCAACTATATAAGTTTTTCCTTAAATCTTTGCACAAAACCCCAAGGATTCCAAACACATTCTACAAAAATCTTAAACAACCATCGATGATATCATGAATATGCATGTATTATAGGGAGTACTAATAATCTCATGTATTGGATGGAATATTCATCATTCATCACATAATGACCCTAAGGTATCTCAATGAAATCACTACATCTTAGGCCTCACTTAGAGTTAAGCATGGGAAGAATCATTCTACCCTAGATGGTGTTGAAATAATACATTGTGTCTGGATGTGGTCTACTCGGACCTACCTCACTTGGTTATTAAGGCACCAACTTCAAAATTCCATATTCTCTTCCAACCAGGGTTTCCTCGTTTTGAGTCATTTTCAAACTTAATAGCCCCGTGGATGATTTATACATACGCATGCTTAAGTTCAACATTAAAAAGACCTTGATTGACTTTGGGTGCTTAAAATAAAGTATACAAAGGAATATGAATCCCATACTCATTAGATTTGGCTTGACCAAGGTAAAACAAATAATTGAAGAGGACATAGCTACAACCAAGAAATTTGTTGAGGCATCTAAGACAAAAAAATACCAAGGAGATCCTACAACAAGCTGTTGAAATGCAAAGTATCGAAGAAGAGTCCAAGTAGTATGCTGCCAAACAATATAATACTGAAGATGTGGCCAAGCAACGAGTTGTTTTAAGGGAAAAAAATGAAGAAGAGACCAAGTAACCAACTTTGGGGAGGTAGAGATCCTGAGAGGAGGCTGAGTGAAAAATGGTTCAATTTTATACTACTAATATTTTATAAGTTCGCTAGAATTTTAAAAGAACACTACCGCTGCTATCAAATTAATCCATGTCAAAAATATAACAGCAACCACCATGATTTTATGATGATAATTACAATGCCTACCATTCTCTCGAGGAAGACAACATATTTCCCTTTAGAGTGTATGATCTATAAATGATAATATTATAGCATGTTCATTTCATCAACATGGATTCCTAAGGAATGAATGTCTAGTCTCCTTCAATTCTTGTAAATGTTGATAATAATGTGTCACAAGTAGCAACGGTAAACTCTCAATAGGTTAAACTTGGAATGGGTTTTTATACAAGTTTTTGGCTCAAACTCTCACTCAATGGTCCATACCTTGTCCTCATAATAGTACTCTCAATTAAATGCTCATTTATTACAACAATATGGACATTGCTAATGTTACTCTTAATTAAATGCTCACTCATCACAGCATGTTCAAGGTATCAGTTAAGAAGAACAAACTTAAACGAGGTCTAAAGAAAAGGAAGAGTAAAATGCTTCACTTCATCACAATCACTTTAACTTGAAACCCACTCAACTAACAAGGATTCACTACAACCAAATGTTTGATCGTCTTACACACAGTGCAGTTGAATTAGTTATTAATCGGTCAAAGGAAGTGATTTTCCATCACTTATCCATGCAATATGTTCAGCCTGCACGGTTAGACTCTCAAATAAGGAATCGATGTGCCTAGTAAGAGATAATTCTCCAAATTGATCCAAATTACAATGGAAAAGTTAGCATCACCTAATCTATCTACATTACAGATTCTATTAACCTAAAAAAGAACTACGTGAATTGAAATATAAGGAAAATACAATGAAGATTGGTGTTGGAATGGAATAAGCCATCATTTTATCTATTTGATGGACTTAACCTTGCCCGAAAATGTTCAATGAGCGAGCATTGTGATAAAGATGATCCCTGCATCCACGAAATGAGTGTCTAGCACAAAGGATTATGTATACATTAACCTTGTTGGACTATAAGTGTAAGGGTATGTAAATCGGTATATTTTGAAGGAATCAACCAAATCGAATCTAGGCCAACTAATGGGATCGAGGAGGATGGAAGGCCGTGAAAATTTAGTTAAAGGTCGTAAAGCAGATGTGTAGGTTTGAACATTCACAATAAAAATCTAGATGCGGGATGGTAGACAGTTTGAACATTCACAAATCAAGATTCAGGATTATAACCAATATTAACATGCAAAATCTAAAATTTCATAGAAAACCAAGAAACTTACATGTGATTTTGTAAGGGAAGAAGGAGATTCCTAATTATACATACAAACTCAAGAACTTGGTATTATAGTGATAAATTATCAAAATTCAATATGGAATTTTTTTTGACAAACTTGGATTGTTTAATTTGCAAGGGGTTAGATACAATGACTTGGAGGAGCATTGTTAATTACCAAAACATTAGAGATGTCAATGAATTTAGAAATTGTTTAAGATGTGTGGATTTTTTCCATCAAGGAGGGAAATTCCAAAATAATATAGAAAAAGGCCACCAATTACAACAGTGGTAGAAAATATCAATTGAATTTCAAATTGTTTAAGATGTGTGGGTTGTTTTCCATGGAAGAAGAGAAATCCAAAACTACTTGGAAAATTTTACATCAAAGATCAAAACAACATAAAAAATTGAAGGATATTATAGGTGCGCTACTTTTAACATTGTGAATATTCATCTCAATAACAAAAATAACAATATGCACTCTTCCTTTGGGCCTTTATGGGGATCATGGAGGACCATATGAATTAGTGAGTTTGCAACAACAACAAAAAGATTTTATTAAGAAGAAATCATACAGATAGAAGAATAAACAAGAATGGTAGGCCAAACTCTGATTAGTCCAAGCTACCAGAGGTAATGTAATGGGAAAGTATACCTTAATATTGTGTATTTTGCAAATGATAATAACAATTGAAGTAAAATAAATACGATATATACCACCAGCCTTTAATTCATTAGGAAATACAAAACAACCCAGGTTTTGATAGTACTTAAACACATCGACAATTAAAAATGATTTCTCACAACGGCATGATAAAAGCGATATCAAGTAGCATGTTGTTGATTGCACAAGAAAATGTGGGATAACTATATTAATAACATTGTTTTACATAGACACTAAATTATAGAATATTACAAGAAATATATTGTATCATTCCATACTAATTGGCGTTATCATCATCATGATCAACAAATCGGGTCTCTGAACACTGTAGATGGATTCAGATACCCCCTATGTCACTCAATAATGGAAAATTGAAATTTTGACAATGAATTGATACAATTTACTACATTTTAACACTACACATGGATTCATTGTTGAAATTTATTAAATTGTAACAATTCGTTGTCAAAATTGCAGCTTTAAATTTCTAAAATGGAACAATTAAAAATGACTAACATAAATGAATAATTCATATTCTTATAGCTAGCCATATTTTTCTTCCTTGATTAAATTAGTTGTTTACGTTAGTCATTTTTTAGTGTGTCGCTTAGTATCTAGTCATTTTTTTCAACCCGTGACTAAATTAGTCGTTTTTATTGGGGTCACTAACTTTTGTTCACATAGTCACTAATTTATCATTTTGTACTAGTGAAATGTACAGAAATATGGATGATAAAAAGTTTATACGTAATTTTGATGCCATTGAATCTATGAATGTACATTTTCCAATTAAAGAACCAGAGAGATCATATTCTGAATATGTAGGTATATTGTGATATAGAATGAAAACAATCGTGTTTTTTTTCCTTGAAGTAATAAATATTAGTAGTGCGATAAGGTTTGTAAGAGTTTGTGTTATGTTTTATGTTACAGTTGGAATCGTAGTGTGTTAATGTTTGTAAGAGTTCATGATTTTTTTAGTGTGATTGATTCTATTTAAGGGTGCTAGTTCAATGGAAGAGCACCTGCCTTACAGGTAGATGGTTGATGGTTCGATTCATTTGTGCCCTATATACATAAATTAGTGAATAAAAAAGACAAAATATATTACTTATTGACAGCAATGAATGACTATCATGACTAAATAAATGACTAGTTAACAACAATCAATGACTAAAAAATAACTAAATATACTAACAATGGACAGAAATCAATGAATAAAAATGACAAAATATACTACCAGTTGATGGCAATTAAAGATTCAAATGACTAAATATACTACTTGTTGATGGCAATTAATGACTGTCATGACTAAATAAATGACCAATTAACAACAATCAATGACTGAATAAATGATCGGTTAACAACAATCAATGACTAAATAAATTACTAGCTAACAACAATCAATGACTAAAGAAACTACTAAATATACTATCAAACTAACCAATTAGAACAACCAATAAATGGCTAAGATTTTTTAGTCATATGTTTAGTCACGTTAAAAGCGATGGACAATAAACTACTAATAGTCGTGTGACTAAACTTAGCCATTTATATGCAATTTTTAGTAGTTTTTTAGTCATGTATCTCACTTTTCTACCAATGTTTTGAGACAAAACCACAATCAATACATGTCTACATTCTTAAACAAAAGTTTGGAAGCATGTAACCTTCTAACTTCAAAAGGATTTTGAAGGTCTTTTTTAAGTAGACAACATGAGTTGAAGAATCATTTGTATAAATGTAAATGATACTTTCCCACTCATGTGGTAGTTTAAGTATCATTTGTGATGTAAATTCAAATGCTACATTTTCCAATACACACACACACACACACACACTTCTTTCTCTCATAATACATATCATGGAGAAACCCACTAAGTACTTCCCCTTATTTCGAGGATGGTACCTAGAGTAAACCAATTTTTGTAGGACTTAAAGCCAATACAGCAATATGCTCATTCAAAATGTCATCATGTCACTTACAAGAATTGAACTTGGGTGGAGAGGTGTTATAGACCAAAATGGCACTTCTCCGTCCGTGACGACTTTTTACATGTTTTGTCGCAGGACGACACTTCATGAAAGCTACTGTCAGTCATTTAAAGGACACATGTGGATGGAAGGGCCATATATAAAGTTATATAACTCTGTTTAACCTCTTTTCTATACCATTGAAAAGGTATCGAACCAAGGAAATACTTTCTAGAAGACACCAACTCCTAAAAATGCTTGGAAATACCCAAAAAAAGGATTTTGTTTACCCATTAGTGAGTTTATAGAAGGAAACCTACATTTTACACGTGACTTTGTTGAAGGAAACTCACGTGTATACCCTGAAGTGGTCAAAAAATGTCAAAAAGTGGAAATATCTTGAATTTTTTATGGTTTGGGTGGTTTTGGAATTGCTCCTTCAGTTGTAACTAATCCATTTTCGACCCTTACTCTTCAGATAACTATATAAGAGAGGGAGAGGGGTCCATGAAGGGGACTTGGCCTTTGGTATTGTTATGTTGATGAAATTGGGACTCTCATCCCCCCTACCTTTTCCCTAGTTGTCATATCCCTTTGTTACAGAGCTTAGAGGCTGAGATTCTTGGAGAAGAGAGGCAGGAGATCCGGATCAAAGGTTTCACAAGGTGCCTTGCCTGAGGAGAAGTTATATCGTGTACTTCCTCCACTGATTAATAAATATTTTATGTTCTTCCCTTTCCAAATCACTGTGTAATGGATGTTGAATCTATGTTTGTGATCAGATGTTGATGTTAATCAGATTAGGGTTTCATATCATCTTGATTATCATCTCTTTACATGTGGTCAAATTGGTTTGAGGAAGGTTTGAAGTTGTTTTGTAGGTCTCTTGGATTGGAAAGCAGGAGGAAGGCTAAAGGAAATCTTGGATCAGCCTTCAGTATATAAGGTATGAACCCTTCTAACCCTTGAAACCTTGTTTAATTTATGCTTGCAAAGCTTTGCACATCATTATTTATACCCCTAGTATGTTGGTGGCCTCAACCCCAACCATAGGAACACTTTCCCTAACAACAGAACTGGTGACTCTGCTGGGGAAGCCTTGTATGTTTTGGAGTCTCCTTATCTTGTTTTTCCAGTGTAATTGAGGTTCGAAGTCCTTCTTTCATGTTAAGAGTCACTCTTAAGTCTTCATAAACACCTTCGTTTCCTTTTTAGGGTTGTTTTTTACCCTTTTAGGCCTTCCACCACCCACACATGAATGTTCTACTGCACAATCATGTTTTCCTGACCTACATGCGACTTTAATTTGGTATAACTACATGTCGCATGTAACTTGGCATTAAGAAACTCGCATGTGCCCTGTTTCAATGGTTTTTTCACCTCTTTGGGCTTGTTTGGGGTGGTTTGTTGTTGTTTGTAGGGTCCTTCTGTGTCCTTTGTTTGTGTATGACCAGTAGGAAGTGGTGTCTCTATTTGAATGTACTATTGACTTGGTTTGTGACCTCTTCTGAAGCACCGAGGCTTGTATATTTCTCTCCCCCACACCTCCTTCCTTAGCATGGCCTTGTTGTGCAAGGTGTTGATTAGCCTCTATTAGCAGGTATAGAATGAACATAGGAGCCTTCTGATCTCAGTTTATTTCAATATTGATGTCTAACTTCTTCATGCCAAAGTGGTTGGATTGTTTCCTTATGCAAGTCTCCCTCCCAAGAGAGGTCTTATCTGACTTTAGGGAAACCTAGGGTCTATTTGGTGGTTATATAGCAGAATTCCTTTTGCTTTGTTTACATTATCTACATACATTATTTTGTAGGTTGTTTTTCTTTTACATTTATAAAGAGAAAGTAAAAAATAACAAGTATTTGATTTATATGCATTTAGGCTAGGGTTTAGTCTTAGGTGCATTGCATACCTCTGTCTTTTGAAAATACAAAAAGAAATATTTCTTTCGTGGCCTCCATTTTCAGTTTTGAAAAGAAAAAGAGAAGTAGAAGTTAGTATTTTGAATCTCTTTCATATTAGTCATCTTGTTTCTGCTTTCAAGTCAAAACACCATTGGTTTCATTACCGCTACCTTTGAGTAATCAACGACGCTTAAAAAGAATGTTAATATTTAAAATATATTAGTAACATGTTCTTTCTAAGGACAACGCATGCTATTCTAGGCTAGTGTTTTGGGTTAGGGTTATCTTTAACTACCCAAAAATTTAAACTCAAACATAGTGTCCTTTCGTTCAAGAAATCCAATCTCATAAAGAAAGAAACCAGAAAGCTCCTCTAACACAAGAGTTAAGCATGAGGTTGTGTGATACTGCGTTGTGGAGATACCCCTCCTATACTCGGTTGAGCATACACCAGAGTAGTTGCATGTTTGGGGACTTAATTATTAGCTTTTTGTGGCCCCATGTGGTGCCTGGTACTGTTTGAGTTTCGGGCTTAGTTACCCTGCTGATGCACATCGACTGGATTGACGGTTGTTCCATTGGACTCTCTTTGTGATATTGGTAGCCTTAGTATCTTTACTTCTAGGACTCTACACAGGTTATGGTGGAAGGCTATTCCCACTATACCTAGGGAAGGCTCGGGAGTAAATCCCTTACATACAATTTGGGAAAGTAGTTTAGTGATTCAAGTGCTTGGACCCAATGTGGTGTATTGTGGACCCCGAGTAACTGTTCTTTGCCCTTCACCGGTTCGTTCCGGGCCCTCAACATCCCATACTTTCCTTTGGAAGGTACCTTCGTTTGCCTGGTTTTGATACTTAGGATTTTTTCTAGTGGTGTGTTTTTTGTGTTGTTAGTTTCCAGTTGACCTCAGACTTTGATTTCTTATTTAGTCAAGAACTATGGCTAGTACCCATATGGACACCAACCAAGAGACCCCCATGCCAGTGGCTTCTTTTGTTTTTCCTTTCACTGGGAATGTTGGTGTTCTTTTGATAGCCACTCAGAATCTTCCTGGATTCACCCTTGGGCTACCGGTTTGGTTGTTTTCCACTATGAATGTACTAAATGCTCTTGATGCTTCTCAAGCAAGCACCTTATATCAAGGGCATCAAAATAATGTCTCCCCTTCACCGGTAGAAACCTCTCCTCCTCCTTCCACCTCATGAGGTGAAAGTTCTGATACTAGTAAACTACAGTCTAAAAGGAACAAAATAAGGAAGAATAGGAAGAATACACGAAATCAAGGGGGCACCCATCTAACCTCTACAAGTCATGTTGGACCCAATCACTCAGCCTCTGCAGGTCATGCTGGTGGAACCCATCCAACCTCTGCAAGTCATGTTGGATCCAACCACTCAACCTCTGCAGGTCTTGCTGATGGAACCCATCCAACCTCTGCGAGTCATGTTGGACCCAGTCACTGAGCCTTTGTAGGTCATGCTAGGGGCACCCACTCAACCTCTGCAAGTCAAGTTGACCCTAACCACCCAACCTCTGAAAGTAATGTTGGGGGCACCTATCCAACCTCTACGGGTCATGTTGGACCCAACCACCCAGCCTTTGGAAGTCATGTTGGGGGGAAACAACCAACCTCTACAAGTCATGTTGGACCCAACCACCCAGTCTCTGGAGGTCATGCTGGAGGAAAATTCATCTAATGCAAGTCATGTTAACACCATTGAGAAAACAAACCATTCAAAACGCAAGCCTAAGTTCCCTTGTAAGCTTTTCAAGGGAGATCATCTTACTCATTAGTGCCCTGCTATTGTGGAGGTACGAAGAATGTGGTATGATTCTCAAGGATAACCTGTTCCTGAATGACTTGTAGTTTCCCAATAACCTATTCAACCATCAATTGATCAAGTGGTTGAACCAATCCACTCTTTGGTCAATCTCACTCTTCCTTTAGAGAGTGACCTTCATCAAGTGGTTGAATCGATATAATATTCGATCAATCCAACTATTCCTTTAGAGAGTGAGTTGTATGTTGATCATGTTTTATTCACTGTCAATTCTGAACTTTATGGATAAGGGGGCACTAACTATCGATAAACTGGAAATTTGTTGATCCCCCTCCTTACCCAACTATATACCAAGTCTATCCTTTGTTAATTCCTGGTGTTTCGGTAGACACTACCCCGCCACGGGTGAATTATGTGGCCTCATATCCCTTGTGTTCAATTGCTACTAAGAAGAAGCCTCTGCATGCATGCTTATCTTCTTGGGACTCGGTCCTAGTGGTTGACCAGGTGATCTACCCAATGGGGAATTTGGATCCGCCATCCACCGTATTGATCCAACTAAATGTTTAGACATGTATTCTATCTGGGATGATCTAGTTCCTTCCAATGAAGTCTTCCTAGAGTCTTTGATACTGTTGAAATACTGAGAGGGGGGTGAATCAGTATTTGCCAATTGTTAAAAATTTATCTGATCAAAAGCAAGATGCTAATCTCCAATCATAGCAGCATATCATTAACAATCATGAAAATAACAAGATGCACAGTACACAAGATTTTTACGTGGAAACCCAAGTCCTGGGGGTAAAACCACGGAAGCCTTTTAATAATAGTTGTCCAGAAATAACTGGATGATAAGTACAACTGTCTTATTGTATAGACTTCAATTTATCAGCTTCAACTGAAAGGAGGCTACGACCCCCTGTTTTACAGGCTACAACCTGAAGGAAGCTACCACTCCCTAGTTTACCGGCTTCTACCGGAAGGAGGCTACGACCTCCTCTCCTTGCCCCGTCCTGCCACCCTGATAAGTAGAATATTTCCGAACCT
>LPNX010712623.1:821795-938355 GCA_001517045.1 Pseudotsuga menziesii | reverse complement strand
ATGAAAATAACAAGATGCACAGTACACAAGATTTTTACGTGGAAACCCAAGTCCTGGGGGTAAAACCACGGAAGCCTTTTAATAATAGTTGTCCAGAAATAAATGGATGATAAGTACAACTGTCTTATTGTATAGACTTCAATTTATCAGCTTCAACTGAAAGGAGGCTACGACCCCCTGTTTTACAGGCTACAACCTGAAGGAAGATACCACTCCCTAGTTTACCGGCTTCTACCGGAAGGAGGCTACGACCTCCTCTCCTTGCCCCGTCCTGCCACCCTGATAAGTAGAATATTGCCGAACCTGTGGACCTATCAAATACATAAAAAACCAGTACTGATGATATGCTGAACCTTGAACCTGTCACCACCTACACCTGTACTGCTGATATGCTGAACCTTTGAACCTGTCACCACCAACACCTGTACTGCTGATATGCTGAACCTTTGAACCTGTCACCACCAACACCTGTACTGCTGATATGCTAAACCTTTGAACCTGTCAAACACAACCTGTACTGAACCTGTGAACCTGTATTCTGATCACTGCCTTGTTGTCACGTAAATTTCTGCTCAAGTCATAATAGTCATGCTCAACAAGCTCTCATGACACACTGTTGTCTAGTATACTGAACATATGAAATTGGGCTATTCAAAAGGAATCTTAACTACAACTGAACCTTTTTCACTTGAATACATCACATTATAAAATCACAACTTAAAGTGTAATAAGTAGTATGTATCATGACTAAGCATTCGTATCATCACTGCTATAACATCTCATATCACTAAATCATCAAAGCTCATCACTGCTATGTCATCTACACAGTCAAGAAAATTACAAATTCATACTGCTGTATACATACCTTTGAATGCTGAACTGTGTATATGTTCATAAGGATACCCAAACTGTGTTCCTCAACAAATAATATCACACTGCTTTACTTTGCACAATCAGGAACATTACAAATTCATACAGCTGTATACATACCTCTGGAAGCTGAAATCTGGAAGCTGCTCAACAACTGGTGATCACCAAAAATTCAGAACTGTTTCAGCGAATTGTAGATCTGAGTAACAACGAATACAGTATTCCATCGATCCAATCAGAGATTCATTTGATGCAATCNCTCAACAACTGGTGATCACCAAAAATTCAGAACTGTTTCAGCGAATTGTAGATCTGAGTAACAACGAATACAGTATTCCATCGATCCAATCAGAGATTCATTTGCTGCAATCCACCCAGCGATCCATTCAGCAATCCAAACATCGATCAATCTCTACAGCATCTTCTTCAAGCTTGCTAACTTGCCACGAAACCATATTGCTTACTGCTGCAATCCGGGCCTGCTGCCATCCTCTTCTCCATCCGAAATTCAAAGCATGGCTACCTCAGTCAAGCGAGCTTCATGATGTCTCTTATAAAATCACGCCCGGCGAACTTATTTCCTCAAAAAAAATCAGAGCACAACCCCGAAACTTTGTATCTACTACAACCCGAATTCAGAGAAAATAAAAAACATCAAAAACTTCAGAACACTGCTGCGGCTGCTACAGAGGATTCTTCTTCATCCGAAAGTGACATCTGCTGTGATCTTAGTCTTGGAGTGTCTCTTCAATGAATTTCTTGCCTCAGTCAAAACGCAGAGCTTCACACGAATTTACACCACGACCCGAAAATTTCCTCAGTTCTGCCGGCTTCAGTCACACTATTCAAAAGGAATTTATCGTAGAGATAATCCACAGCTAGTCAAGCGAGCTTAGAGTATTCTTCTCCTTCATCCTCCTTTTGTTTTAGAAATCTAGGTAAATTTATATGGATACAAAAAGAAACTTTCCTTAGATTAAGGAATAAAATTAATTAAAATAACAATTTCCTTAATTTATTGAATTATATTTTATTTTTAGAGAATCAATTCCTATAGTTAAGGATTTAAGAGTTAAAAAAATATTTATTAAAAAAAATTTAATATTTTATTTCCTTAATTTATTGAATTATATTTTATTTTTAGAGAATCAATTCCTATAGTTAAGGAAAAAATTTATTTATTATTAATTTAATAACAAAATTATTTAAAACTCTCACCCAAAGCTTTTTAGAGTATAAGTCTATAAGTATTAGGAAAATCTAGGGTAACAAAAGACCACGGAACAATTTCCCTCTCACCAAGGAACTTGAACATTTTACAGGGCTTTTGACAATGTCCCAAGGCCTCCAAGGGCTTCAGACTTGGGCTTGGGCAAAGTCAAAAGGTCTCCTTTGACGCTACCACTTACATAACTCACAGCGGCTCCAAGACTCACAGTTGGCATCAATGACCAGGTGCTATTGNCCTTTGACGCTACCACTTACATAACTCACAGCGGCTCCAAGACTCACAGTTGGCATCAATGACCAGGTGCTGTTGGCATCAATGACAACTTAATCAACAGATACAGTCTGACATTTTTATGGATGTTGACTCAATTGTAGTTAAATCCAACCCTGACTTGCTTGTTGAGTCTAATCCTTTTGATGGTCAATCCTCAAGATCTGACATTTGTGATTCTTTGGACTCCCCTATCGAACAACAAGTCAGTGATCCTGATGAGTTTGATTCTGCTTGTAGAATTTTCGGCTCCAATTTTTTTGAGTATGTTCCTGCAAACCCCATCATCTATGTCAACTTTTAGCTTCCCTCTTGAGGTTGATATTATTGATTATTAATCCTCGGGCCTTGGTACTATAGAGTCTTCATTTTTTAACTCTTCCTTGACTATGCCTTCTGTGGAAAATACCAAAGTTGCAAATGTTTCTACAAAAGTGACATGTATCAAACCTCTTCTTTTGAATATGATCATGATATTGTTGTTTCTTGGAGACAAGATTCTTAGTTGGATTCACAACTATTTACTGGCCTCACATTGTTATTCAAGTTGTACCTATATTTGCATGTATTGTGCTCGTGCTTATGATCTTGATGTTGACTTCCACGCTTTTAGCTCGTTGTATAAGCCCTCATCTCTGCTCTCATCATCGCTCATAATTGTACCATTTTTCCATTGTAACTAGACATCCTTTACCTGGAGGAGACGCTCCCTGAGTTTCCTTATCTTATTCATGTCCCTTGCACTATGCTTAGGTCTGTTCCTCGCTCTTGGAACTAGTTTCGTGTGCCTCTGACACGCGTCTCCTCGTATTTAGAGCATTCTTTCAGCTTCCCTTAGAGCTCGTTAAAAACAGAAA
Organism: Pseudotsuga menziesii; assembly: GCA_001517045.1. Classification (NCBI taxonomy): domain Eukaryota; kingdom Viridiplantae; phylum Streptophyta; class Pinopsida; order Pinales; family Pinaceae; genus Pseudotsuga; species Pseudotsuga menziesii. Next base: position 935,127 of record LPNX010712623.1, on the reverse strand, counting down.
GGAAGCCACGAGTTGAATTTTCTGGGCTCATTAAAACTTTATGAGAAAGGTATGGAGTTACCTTTAAGCTCTGGTCTGACTCCTTAAACATGACTAGATTGTCGCGTTCGCTTGTCCCTTCATACTTGTTAAAGGATGTGAAGGAACATCCATATTGGTATAAGTTTGACCCTTTTTCGGGCCAAGTGGATTACTTACGAAAAAGGAGTACTCTAGTCAACTATGTATAGAAGAGTATTCCCAGGTATAGGTTTATCTCTTTTTCAAGACTAGCAGACTAAACTTACGAAAAAGGAACCCGTTTGAGCTCACTTTTTCTTTTTTGTGCTCTGGTCTAAACCATGAAAAATATTCTGAGTGTTCTTTATGCCATTGTCATGCTCACTTAAACCCTAAGACAAAAGCATCGAGTGATCTTGCTTCCCTTCACACTCGTTACAACTAAAGCGTTCTGCTTGATTTTGAAGGAGCGTCGGTTTGGTGATAGTTTACCCCTTTTTTGGACCTTGTCGATTGACTACGAAAAAGGAATACCTTAGTTCTTCTGAGCTAAGAGAGTTCTTATCTGGATTGTTTTATACTTTTTCAAACTTAGGAGACTAACTTTACGAAAAAGTTCCCCCCTAGAATCTTCTTTGGTGTTTTTAGACTCTCAAAATTATGAAAACATAGTCGAGCATCCACTAATCCGAGCTCGTAAAATCCACGACTCAATGCTTTATCAAGAATTATTCAATCTCTTCTTCGAGCTTGTCAACAATTAAGAAAGTCTTGAGTTTGCTTTCTTGGACTCGTTAAACCTTTACAAGAAAGAGGGAAAGAGAAGTTCATTCAAATGTCATTTTTACCATGGCATCAAATCATGTTTCCTTGAACAAAGCACCAGCTTGAGTCTATCAACAGTTGAGTTCTAGTTTTTGGCCTTAGGATTAAGCATGATCTCAGAGTTCTCACTCCTCAAGTTGGTTCCTTTTTTCCAATTATATGGAGAATCTGTCAATGTCTCCTACATTGCAGATTTGTATTGTTTCATCCTTTTATGTCTAAAGTTGCCTAATTCACGTTTGTGTCGTGATCACTATTCAAGGATAAAACCTGTGTCGACCATTCTGCAATTTCCTTGACCTTCCGAGTCGGCCACTACCTGGTATCAGTTCATTACATCAAGTCTTCGACAGTCCTTGTTGCAATACTTTGTCCCAATTCCAAATCAAATCAAACTTTGATTTTCCTAGTGTTGGATGATGGAGGATGCCTTAATGCCTTCCTTCCAACATATATCTTCCTATCGACTTCAACACATCTTGCTCTGGGAATGAGATTTAGATTTTATGATAGTACCTTGGGGATTGCAGTTATCAGTGGTAGTTTCTGTTGCTATTGGGTAGTGGGAATACATTAATGTCTCCTGCTCAATAGATTCTTCAGGTGTTCGACTTCAAGATCATTTATTAACACTTGTTAGAATGTACTAGGTATCTTGGGGACCATTTTCATCATTGCTAGTTTCCCTCTCGTTTGTTAACCATTTTCATCAATGACCGGTAATCAAATGGTGTCCTCCACGTTCGACGTCAGCTCCTTTATTCACATGGTTAGGATTCATACCTTTGAGTGATTTGAATTGAAGACCTTGGGTCAACAGTAGCATCACCCTCTTTTGCTATTGCCCGAGTTGCGCAAGACCTTGTCACATTTCATATGACATTTGCCGACACATATATCCACCTTGTATTTTTGTGGCTATGATCAATTATTTGAGCATGGATCCAAGTTATTCATTTGTGTCCATGACTCCTCTAGATTTTCTATGGCGCCTTTTTGCATATTGTGTGACCATGATAGTTACATCAGTTATACACGTGTTGGATCCTCCTTATATCTTTATGACAATCATTTGTATATGGACATGTATGTCCTAGAGATCAGTTTTGTCTGTACATTTATCAGTCTTTCCTGAGCTTGGAGGATGAGATTCTTGGAGAAGAGAAGCAGGAGATCCAGATCAAAGGTTTCACGAGGTGCCTTGCATGAGGAGAAGGTATATCTTGTACTTCTTCCACTGATTAATAAATGTTTGATGTTCTTCCCTTTCCAAATCACTATGTAATGGATGTTGAATCTTTGTTTGTGATCAGATGTTGATGTTAATCAGATTAGGGTTTCATATTATCTTGATTATTATCTCGTTGCATGTGGTCAAATTGGTTTGAGGAAGGTTTGAATTTTTCTTGCAGGTCTCTTGGATTGGAAAGCAATACGAAGGCTAAAGCAAAGCTTGGATCAGCCTTCCATCTATAAGGTATGAACCCTTCTAACCCTTGAAACCTTGTTTAATTTATGCTTGCAAAGCTTTGTACATCAGTCTTTATACCCCTAGTATGTCGGTGGCCTCGACCCCAGCCATAGGAACACTTTCCCTAACAAAAAAAGGGTAATAATCACTCCTCCCAACCACCCAAGCTACACACATGCACACACATATAACTTGATTAAACAACTATATTTATTGAGCTTAATTTACCGTTTTGCTGGAATATTCTCATGCAATGGATATTAAGAGGGAGTTAGGGACGATACTATAACAAAAGGAACAACATCTCATTCCACGAGCTTTAATTTATACTAATAAGTCATGTGTATCCTAAGGACCCCTAAGGAGTATTATAATTTATGTCTTCGCATTCTTAAAAGAAAGTTCAGAAAACACGCAATATTTTAACTTCAACCATGCTTTTAGAAGCATTTTTTAAGTGTGCAATGTGCAAAATTTACATTGTAGCATTGGTGCACTTTATTTTTATGCACACCAAAAATAAACATGTGTTAAAATCTCCACAAAGACTTGATTGTTGAGGTTTGCACTTCCATTTTTTACATAAATTATCAAGTTGATGTGTTTATGTCAATATAAAACACTAGTGCCATTAAGCATGAATGGTGCACCATTATCCAAAACAAGTGTTTAAAATAAAATAAAAAATAGAGTGTAGATTTATCATCGATGCGTTGAAATATTAAGCAAAAAAAGAGCGGCAATTTTGTTTTCTAAAAGTGAGTTAAAACAGAACCCTGATCCATATTCCATTGTTTTTCCAAAAGTTAGAAGGGAGACTTGTGTAAGAAATATTTGTCAAGGAAGAGATTGCAGTAGGAACTTTTCTTTGAAAAGTTGAATTTGTAAAAAATCATCATGGCTCACTTTCAAATTTGTAAAGGATAAATTTAAGGTGTGTGACTTTATTATATCCATCTCAAAATTTTCTTCAATTGATTAAGGAATTCTAAAAATAATTCAATATATTCTTATAAATATTTTTGGTACATTTTCAAGAAAATTAACGGTTTCGTGCTCATCTTTAATGCTACAATTCCTAGCTTTCTTGTTGCTTCCCTCTTGTTTTATGTTGCTACAAACCTTAGCAATAATGGCTTAGTCTCTCTACCCTTTCACAATGAAATTTATTTTCACGGGGCTTTGGATATTTGTATTTTGAGCTTTGAGTATATGGTAGATTGGGATTACTAATTACATTGGATCCTAAAACTTCTCATTATTAAATTTTAAAAAAATGTTCTCATCTATCATGATGCACACTATACAATAAACACACATCGCTACATTTTTTAGTTTATAGTGCACCATTTGGTGATGACTTTTTTTTAATCCATTTTTAGTAATTCATATTATACAATACACACATTCATACATTTTTGTTGTATAACGTACCGCTTAGATATGTCCTATTTTTTATTTTAGTTTAGTTTAGTAGTGCATAATAAATACTAAACATGTACTTGTGTGTTTTTTTTGTGACACACTGCTTGGCTATGCTATATATATATATATATATAAAGGTTTAATGGTGTGTATGATATAAAACACACGCCAATATGTATGAATGTATATGCATGGCTTAACTTGAAAATAGTTTTATTCTAAAATTCTTTACTTAATTTGTGAAACATAATTCAATGTTTGTGTATTTCAATATGTATGGCTTTTATTGATAAAATATCATTGATAGAATATCATTAAGAAAACCTTTTAGTAAGGAGCATAGGGGAAGCACATCTCAAGAAGAGAGCATGGCGAGTTATTTAAAGTTTTATTATGAAAGTAACATCTTTGAAATATTTGTAGGTTTAAATGATGTTTATTAGTTAACATGTGTCATGAAAATTAAAAGCTTGAAAAAAATAAATAAGTTTGTTTACAGATTGAATGGAAAAGAGCATAGAAACTTTATGAAAATATTGCAAAAAGGGGAGTTAGGTGGAGCAAAAGGTGATCAACATATTTTTTTTCAACTTTTTAGTAATTTTGTACTTTTTAACATTAATAGCTAACACATTTCAAACATTCAATTTTGCATATGCTGAACATTGTGCAGTAAATGACAACAAGGAAATAGAAGGCCCTCCGAAGAAGAAGAAAATTATGAGGATTGTAAATGAAGATGAACTTGTCCTTAGTTCATTTAGAGTGGTGTTGGAAGTACATGAGGAGAAAAATCTTTTATAAAACTACGAGGGATATAATGGAAATAATGTATTGACATTATTTTCACTTACAATACAAAATTCAATCCAATGATTCCAATAACCAAATTATATTTAAAGTATGACAAACATTTTGTTAAATGTACAGCAACAGGAGTGATTCTCCAAAAGACCTGTGTTGTATCAAGTCTCGAACTTGTGTTGTATCAAGTTCAGTAACTTGTGTTGTATCAAGTTAAGAGACTTATGTTGTATTAAGTCGGGAAATTATGTGTGTAATATGATCTTATGTTGTATCAAGATCAGGAATTTTGTGTTGTATCAAAGTCGGGATGTTGTGTTGTATCAAGGTTGAAATCTCGTGCTGTATCAAGATTGGATTCTTGTGTTGTGTCAAGACCGATATTGTGTTGTATCAATGCCATCTAGCTTGTGTCGTATCAAGCTAGGACTTGTGTTGTATCAAGTCATGTGGATATGTTATATGTTGTATTGCTAGTCATGGTCATGAGGTGTTATAAGTCTCCTTTAGGGCTTAGCTACCCCTAGAGTGAATTACTTTGTCATATGACTATATGACCTAGGGTAATACATATGATAATTAGTATGGAACAATCCTTCTGAGTATGATATGATAAAGATGATTAATTAATTAAACACATATGGACCATGCAGAAATTAATTAATGATAAATGAGATGAGCACAGAGATAGAGTATGGATTTGAATTTCCCATGCCATACCTCCAAAGAACTCGAATTGCAAAGACATCAGTTAAGTCCAAGTTGTGGAAAACAAGTTTCAGTTAATTAAGGAATCTACTCCTTAATTAATGCAAGTGGTTGTTTGTGGATGGCACTCGCACTAAAGACATTCAATTAAACTCATAACTAATGGTCAAGCAGTTAGTTGATGATTGAGTTCAGTTCAATATATTCACATTCAATTCAATCAGTTCACATTCAGTTAAAGGTAGTTAACACTCATTGAATTAATGGAGGGCGCATATCTTTTGCATGGGTGAGAATTTTGAGATGACAACTTGGCACCAAGTCAAGGAAGGCGCACAAGGTTAATGTATGAATGGTGCACAAAGTGTTCATAGTGCACAAAAGCATGCAACCATTCACTACCTCTCATTGTATGAATGGATAAGCTTGTTATTAAAGTGTTATGCACTTGGCAAGGCTGAGAAAGTGTTATGAGTGATCTCTATTCTCTATTGTTGCTTTAATATCGCTTATCAGGCAATCTACAAGTGTTGTAAAATCATTCTTTGCGATTATCTATCATACTCAAAGGATTGTTGGGTTTTTCATCCTCTAGATTTGGAGGGTTTTACCAAGGTACATCTTGTGTCTTACGGATTGAATGATTTGTGTGTTTGGATTGCTTATGAGATCTACATGCACTAGATTTTATTAAGAAGTTTTGAAGTTCAAGAATCTTACATTATTGCTCAAACATTGACACATTTTAGGAGCAATGGCCAATGATATGTGTGTACTCGCAATAGAAAAAACATACAATAACAAAAAAACTAAAATTAAAAAGTGGTATTGCTAACTATGGTTTTCTATAATATGTATTTACTATTATGAAAATTACCAAATTACTTTCATATAAATATTGATAAATTTGTTGTTGTGTTTTTTGTTTCAACAAGATTAAGAAAAGTCTAGTGAACAAATGCCATAATATCTAAAACATGGTAGTAAAGATGTCCAGAAAGGTGTAAAAGGAGATGGTCAACAAAATGTGAATAATTGAATTTCAGGAGGAACTATTACAACAACAATGTGCTAAATGTTTGTAATAATTGATTTTTTGTGTACTTAAAGAGTTTATTGCATGAAATACTAATTAATTGTTTTGTTGTTGCATAAAAGAAAAGAAAATGGAACCCATTCAACAAATAATATGGGATGACAAGACAAAAAATAATGGTTGATTGCAAATTTTGTGAGTACCTACATTTTCCTTATTTAACCTTTCATACTTCTTATGATGTTTGTATTTTAATTAATTTGTAAACATGTATATGTGTTTTCTAACATGTATTAAAATATAGAGAAGAGTCATCCAAACAGTTTATTCACATTGGATTAAGTATGCAATGTGAGTATATGTTGGAGTATCAAAGGTTAATTAAACAATTTGTAAGTAGTTATATTGTTTCACTTCCCTATTTTATAATTAAAAGATCAACAAAAAAAATTATTTATATATATGCTTTGTCATGATGTATGAAACTTGTAGGAAACAAAGTATGGATTGGAGCCAACAAAAGATTCAATGTTGAGAGACAACATGAGGAATGGCTTCGAAAGAATGTGTATTGTTATGTCACCGCAGGTGATATATATTAATCGCTCATTAGTATTAATTCATCTGGATATGGGCAAAAAATTCAATTTTCTAAAGTTTGTAATTTTTTTTATTAAATGTAATTTAAAAAACAATTATTTAAATTTTGACTGGTGTTTGGCTGTTGACACTAGCCTCAATTATTGCTTCCCAATGTTGGCGGTGGGGATGTCATAGGGAAGGCTTGGAATTTTCAACAGCGTTACTTACCCATCATAAATTTTTATACCTGGGTCTTAGTATATAGTCGATGATATATATATGGTTGGATGGGGTTCGAGGCATCAATATATTAATGATGATAACATTAATTACTGACAACACTAATGAATATTACTTGATCCATAATACAATTCCTCATGCCAAACTTCCATGTTCCCACAGCCTGAAGTTGCCATAATGCTACCTTTACACTCTTGCATGCATCTAATTAAATTCTATACCTACAAATGATGTTGTGTGTAGTTACATGGTAGAGTTATAGGGTGGAAGGGTGAATACTAGTTGTTATTCATTAATGAAAATTGTAAACTGTGATGGTGAATTGATTAATCATCGAATGGCTACTCTTGTTCATTTTTCATTGAAGATGAGGCAACCAGTAGATTCCCACTCCCAGAGTCCTGACTCCCATCTTCCTTTCCTCCCTCCAATTGCCGCTCAGCTTCACCCAACCACCGACATTAATCCCTTTCCACCGCTGGACTACCTATATCTCACAGGCTCCAACTACCAACAAAGGTGATACCAGTCGAAGGAGCTTCTACAAGATTTGTGTTAGCCACATGTGCTTTAGGTTTCTTGCTGGCATACAACTTGAATTTGGAGCAAGCATGTAGTTTCCCTTCACTTTGGTTATCTTGGATCTGTGGAACTAAGGATTAATGGATTGATCTTCCTGGAGGTGTGTCATGTTGAAGCAGTTAAGTTCATTTGACAATTGATGCAGCTAGGTATGTTCAATTGGTTTATAGGCATGTTATTTCACTACTCAACTCGGAATCTATCGTTTATGCTACTAACAATATGTGCTCGTAGGCAGGCTTCTTTGTCTCATTTCCAGTAGGTATTTTGAAATATGTTATATTAAATGTTATGCATAGAGCCTTAACAGGGGGGTGGTTTTGTAGGTCTCTTAAAATGGATGTGTACTAGTTTTCTAAGCCCAAATCACTTGTGGGTTTGTGTAAATTTGTCCCTATTATCTACATAGGTTAGTTTGTAGGCTCAAAACCCTACCTGGGTAAGTTTAGATGGTCATTTTGTGTCAAATTTGTTTGACTTCTCTACAAAGACTAGATTTTAGAGTCCAGAGTCAACTAGATCGTTTGAAAACTACTTTCTTTATGTTTTATTTTTGTACTAGGCCTGAGCCAATGAGGGTTGGGTAGGATACAAGGTGTCGGATATGTTTTGATGTTTCTAGTTTATTGTTCCCATATCCCATTATGAGGGGAAAGTTTATGATCCTAAGTTGGAAAGTCATTTTTCTAAGGTAGGTTCGGCATTTTTGATTAAAAATCAAATAGATACGATAAGGTATTATGTGGTACAACTATGTATCACCAAAAATTTGATCTGCATTTGACTCTGAACTACAGTTTGGAGAGCAGGTGTTTTTCATCCTTTTCATTGGAAGAAGATTTATGGAGCTATTGAAAGCTTATGCTTTTCATAATAAAATTTTATAGTATATAAATATCTGTGATTCCCAGCTTTCACCTTGAGATTTGTTTGTTTTGCGATAGTTGTCTTAAAATTTGTTTGTATTGCCAAGACATGAATGAGACTTTTCACTCTAAACTAGCCAACATGTGTTTCTCAGCCTTTTCGCTTATCAAGCTATTGAAGCCTATACATTCTTTATAAATATATTTGTATAGTATATGATTATTTGTGGTTTCCATTTTTCATGTTTGATTTCAATGTTTTTCAATAGCTGCATTAAAATTTGTTTTTATCGATAGTCGAACCACATCTAGATTCATGTTCACAAAACCTAAATATAATTGAACACGCCAATAAAATAATTTCATCCATCTTCAAACACTGTAATCAACTATATCAATACATTAGTATTAACAAGTCGGATTACCAAGATCTACTATCATTATAAGATTAGATGTCCTTCCCTGTGTTATGAACTAACATGGATAAGGATCCTTAATTTTATTGAATTTCTAAGTACAGGAGCATTTTTGGGAGAAATTTCTTAACTTACTTTTTCAACAGTAAGATCTTTTAGGACAAATAAACAATATATTTTATATTCATGAAGGATACACGACTTTTAGGTATAAGCCTTTATACTATGATTGAAATGATCATATAAGGTATAGGCATCAGCCTATTTTCTTTCTGATGGCAGCTCACTTGTTTTGATATTCTATGATGTCATCTAGATGTTTCACAGCCTTTCATTTCTAGTCACTATCGAATCCAACCTTAGCTCCAAGTAAGTAGCCCATATTAATAGTATGGGTTGTTAACAATCTTCTATACTTCCTAGCAAAAATATTGAAATTTTCACTGTCATTGTCAGACTATTCAGAAAGAATCACAATTTGTATTGTCAATTTGTTATATATATATACATAAGTTAACCGGTCATATAGGTTTAACAAGTCAAGCATCAGTAGCATCCGATAAGAATGTAAAATTTAATGTATCATTAATAATTTATTATAGGATGCTAGATTTTCTTAGAATTATATAATGTGTTAACACAGTTTGGAATGTGTTTATTTAAATATCTTGTAGATAGGCTATCTTAAAATGTCAAAAGGGTTTTCTTTTCTTTTAAAAATGAAAATAAAAATTGAAAATAGAAAAGAAAAATAGTGATTCATAATATGAATAACAATTTAATTTTACATTTTGATTAGTATACAATTTTACAAATAATTTTAAATTTTGGTTATGGTTTAATTTTACAAATAATTTCAAACTTTGAAAAATAGTGATTCATAATTTAATTTTACATTTTGATAATTGTACAATTTTACAAATAATTTTAAATTTTGGTTATGGTTTAATTTTACAAATAATTTCAAACTTTGATTAATGTTCAATTTATTAAATGATACATAATATTTCAAGTGATGAATGTATTTTTATGTATATTTTTAGGTGTACTTATTTTGTTAGTTATTTTATTTTTATTTCGATATATAATTTTTATAATAATTAGATTTAAAAATAAAATAAAAAATTATTTAACAAAATTCCTAGGTTTTATGCTCATTTCATTGGTCTGGGTATGCCAATCAACTTTTTTTTTTCAGGAAGAAAAAATCCTGCCTTGATATTCTCATTAAGAATCAAAGGACATCATTACATTCCCCCAATAAACGGGTAACAACATCCATATCTACTCAATAACAACCACATCAACCCAAGGAGGTAATCTCTGGGGGGAAAGGCCAAAACAACAAATATAAATGATCCCATCATAAAACTGTCTCATCATAATGTGAGAACTGTCCGCACACCCACATCTACCGAGCTCCAAAAGGGGTTGTACAGCTGTCCAAAAAGTTCACCCAACTCTGCAATACAAAATAAGGGAGAAGGACATCCCTATATCAATCAGTAAAGCTGAAGCGTATCTTGAGCAACCAAATGGTTCTCAAAAAATTCCTTAAAGATACCATTATCTTGTGGGTATGTGAGAGCTATTTTAGATAGACGGTCAGCCGACCGATTGTGCTCTCGGTAGATGTGGGAGAAAGACAAGTCCTTGAAGCTGCCAATGAGCTTTTTTGTCTCCCTGCACCAGTGCCAGAGGTCTGGTGGGGAGAGCGCAGTCGATCCTTTCGCCCAGTTGATGATTACTAAAGAATCACCAAATACATGGGCAAGAGGGATCCCCATCATTTGGGAAGAGTGAAGAACAGCCCATAAGCTGAGCAATTCCGCCTTTGTGTTGGTGCCATATCCAACCCCCAGTGAGAACTCCAGGTAATGTGTCTCATTTATAAAAATACAAAACCCCACACCAGCAGTCATACATTTAGAGGCACCATCCATAAATCCACAAGGAAAAACCTTACAGGGAGCTCTTCCCAATACTCTTTTACAAACTTTCCTTGAGACAATCGGTGAAGGGAAAGCTTTGACAGTACTAAGGATCTGTTTAATCAGGCTGTAAATATTCCTTTTATCCCCATCAAATAAGGCCCAATTACGAGCTTTCCAGAAGATCCACATCATGTGGAAAGGAAGCAATTGTAAATGTGAGTTCTTAGGCATATTTTCATTCCAAATTTTGATCATCTCCCCGATCGAAACAGAGGGAGAAAATGCTGTGAGATTTAAGATATCACAAATATGAATAGCTACCATCCTCCACACACTGCAATTATTAAATAAGTGATCGACAGTCTCTTCATCCATGTAGCAAAAAACGCAAATCCCAGGGCCATGGAAGCCCCTTTTCTGAAGATTCTCCCAAGTGGGGATCTTATTCCAAAGGAGGAGCCAAATGAAGCAGGATATTTTGTTGGGAAGGGCTCTGTTCCAAAGAAAGGACTCTGTAAAGCTAGGAACCGGAGGTGAATGGGAAAATACAATACAATCATAAACCGCCTTCGCTGTAATAGAACCCGAGTTTTTTTAAATGACCAAACCAGTTCATCTGAACTGTTAGTGAGGCGGATACCAGCTCCAGTAAGGCCTTCAATGTATTTATTCCAAATAGTATAGTAAGAGCCCCCAAGATCCAACTCGTCTGCAGTAAACCAATAGCACTTTGAAGGATACAGAGAATTCCGAGCCTGTGCGAGAGAGCAAATGTTCAAGTCCTCCAGGTAAGACCGCATGTCTTCAAGGAGGCTAAAGGATGAACGAATACCAACAATAGGATCAATTCCTATGAGAACATTTTCACCATTTCCCACCTGCCAGGCCAGATGAATGCCCATCCAAGGGAGGGTCTGAACAAAGCCTCTCCAAATGGCTGAAGCGCGTCACGTGTTAAAATTCTTTTTTCTGAGCCATTCAACCACAGAGGAACCATTGATATATTTAGTGAGAAGGACCTGTGACCACAAACCATTGGTGTGTAGAGCTCTCCACAAATGTTTGAGACGAAGGGAAATACTAAACCACTGAAGGTTTTTGATACCCCAACCCCCACATTCCTTGGGCCAAGACAGGTCATTCCAATTTGCCAGATGAAACTTTCTATTTTTGTCTGAGGAACCCCAAAGAAAGTTGAACATAATACTTCTGAGCTTTTGCAGGATAGAGGCAGGGATAGGAGCAAGGCCCATCCAATAAACAGGAATGCTAGAGAGGACATATTGAACAAGAACCAGGCTGCCTCCCAGAGAAAGATACTGAAAAGTCCAGTTACTAATCCTTTTTTCAAGTTTCTGGATAAGCCAAATCTAGTCATTAACACGATAACCAAGCGGTTTCAGAAAGTAGTCCAGGTAAGTGAAGCCAGATTGAAGAGGAAGCATTCTGTAGGGCATAGAGCCAGCAAAAGCACTTTGACAGGCAGAGTCCATATTGTAAAAGAGAAAACAGGACTTATCAGCATTGATCTTCATACCAGAGGCTTTGTTGAAAGTTTCAAGAATAACTTTGAAGGCCGACCAATCAAGGAGAGTACCCGAGCCCATCAAAATTACATCATCCACAAAGAGGAGGTGGGGGAGAACAAGGGAGGGAGATATTTGTATGCCCCTAATGAGGCCATTGCATCTGGCATCCCGAATGAGAAGACTGAGGCCCTCGATGACCAAAATGAAAAGAAGGGGGGATAAAGGACAGCCTTGACGCATACCCCGAGAAGCAGTGAAGAAGGGAGAAGGGGTGCCATTTACCAGGACCGCAAAATTGACTGAAGTGAGACAACCCATAATCCAATTAACAGTAAGGAGAGGAGCACCAATTTGGATCAGGATAAGTCTAACATAAGACCAGTTCACACGGTCAAAGGCCTTAGATAGGTCAAGCTTTAGAACAAAAGCACATAGGTTCTTGGTCTTGATGGAGTGAAGAACTTCCTGAACAATGCCAATAGGTTCATAAATTTGACGATCTTTGAGGAAGCCAAATTGTTCCCGAGAGATACCCAAATCCAAGAAGGGTTTTAACCTCCCCGCAATAATTTTAGCAATGAGTTTATAGAGCAGGTTACATAAAGAAATGGGTCTAAAATCGGCAAAGGATCGAGGCTTATCTTTCTTGGGGATAAGGGCTAGGAAGGTCGAGTTCAAAGAAGGGGGAACAAACCCCGAAACCCTAGTCTGATCAATAACCTTGAGAAGGATAGGGCTCAAGAGATCAAAGAAGTGTAAGTAGAATTCAACCGGCCAACCGTCAGGCCCAGGGCTATGGTCTTTCTTAAAAGCTTTGAGAGAGAGTTCAATTTAGAGAAGACTCACCGGATTTGAGAGGAGAGAAGACTGCTCAGAGGGGATAAGTCTAGGAAAGAGCGAGATGACCTTGAGTTGCTGCTCAAGACAAGTAGAACCTTCATCTTTATAAATATCAGCAAAGAAATCTTTTCCCATCGCCTTTAAAGATACCTCATTCTCAATCAGATTCCCATCATGGTCTTCTAGAGACCAAATCGAGTTATGGATCCTTCTTCCCGAGGCAATAGCATGGAAAAACTTAGTATTCAAGTCTCCCTGATTGGCCCAGTGAATTCTACTTTTCAGCTGCCAGGTAAGAAGGAAATGTTCCAGGATCCTTTGTCTCTCAACATTCAAAAGGGACAATTGAACAATCTGTTCCGAAGAGAGAATGCCTTTTGATGGACCATCAAGTTAAGTTTCAATAGCAAGATCGAGGTTGGAGGAGATCATATGCAGACTGTCAGATTTTTCTTTGGTCCACCTTTTAGTGGCAGATCTAAGCTTTCTCAACGAGAGGCAAAGAGCTTCAATGTCATCTATGGCATCAGGATTAAAAGAAGAAGCCCACTCTTTCATGAACCAACCAATGAAATCGGGATTCTCAAGCCAAGAACGATTAAATTTGTAAGGGTAATCATAGGATCCCTTCAAATTATTCCACTCAAAGACAATGGGGAAATGATCAGAAAGATCCAAGCACTTAACCCAGGTCTTATAAGCCCCCAAGGAGGGAAGCAAAGAGTGAGAGATAAGGAATCTGTCTAATCACTTATTGATACCCTCACTGTCAGCTCTGCCATTACGCCATGTAGGCCCAGACAAACATGGAGCCACATCCACCAATCCTACAGACTCGAAGAGGGATAGAAAGTGGTTCGAAAGTGGGTCCAAAGAGTCTTTGACACCCCAAACCTCATATGAACGAAGGATAAGATTAAGGTCCCCACCAATCACAAGATGCGGTAAACTGAGAAGACCCCCTCTGAAAGCATTGTCCCAGAAAAGTTCACGTTCCCTATATGGTCCATAAACATTCAGGATGTTGAGAGGCACATGCATGCCTCGAATAGAATCCTTAAGCAGAATACCCGCACAAGTGTATGCCAATCAACTTGGTTTTGGTATGTGTATGCCAAACAATTTGGTTTTGGTCTTTTGGTGGTTGATGTTCATGGTTGGTTATGACTGTCAAGGCTAAGATAATTAATAGATTTTACATTTAATTCAAGAGGTAAGTTATTATATTTTGGGTTCTTTATTTCTCCTTTGGCCAAGTATTCGTGTTAGTGTTTGCACGCAATTCAATTGTTAGAGAGGCAGTTTGGAGTTTGCAAAATATAGAACCATACTTCAAAGAGTGAAACTACCCAAGTGAAAAAATGTTATCAATCGTTCCTGTATGGTGTTGCTTTGGTATGATTGCATTTTGTTTCTCGTTCAGATCGAGAGGTGATTTTTCTTGTTTGGTTGAGTGAAATGGTTTTGATGATTTATTTACGATTGACTTGGGGTTTCCAATTGGCGAGGGTTGGATATGGTAGAAGAGCTAACTAATAGGTTTACAATTAATTCAAGAGTTACGAAAGAGCCATTGACCAACGATTGATTTCCATGGGTAATCTGAATTTTTGTTACAATGCCTCTAAGCAGACTTCTATAGAATCTAGGCCTGGAATTTCAAATTATTTATGACTTCCAATCAAAAATTTAATGACCCTCTTGTTTATATTATCTATGGTAGTAGTTAACACAATTGTTGAACATCTTTTAGTTTGAATTAAAAACAAAATCTATTCAGCTAGAAAAAGCAAAATCTATAGTGAAACATCTATTTTAGTGATGAATAAATATTGGACTTTGTTAAGAAATTAGAGTTTTACCAATTGTTTTTGGGACTTTTAAAATTGTGGGTATATTGAAATTTAAAGACCTTTAAATTCGTCTAAATATAAAATTGTGGTTTGTTTTTAATATGTATAGGAAGTCGTTTGAAGATTACATCTCTTCCATGGTTTTACCTAAATTTATATTACTTTAAATATTCTAATTTTTTTTACAATAAAAGCACAAAAAAGCTAGCTCAGTTTTTTCATTTTCGTTGTTTATTTTTAATTGGCGTATTGCTTGTTATTTTTCACTTTCTTTATCTCATCCAAAACTAACCATCATAGGAGACCACCTTCCATTTGTAAAGGTTGTCTAGCTAGGCGAAAGATAAATAGGAATCATTTTGGGATGTAGATTCAAGGGACTTTGACTTCTAGTTATATTTGCATTCGCCCGTTGATTTCCTTATATAAGAAGAAGAGCCCACCCATAAGTTAATTGGACCTCCAGCTTCGAGAAAGAAAATAATTTCAATTACACAAGGTTTTTAAAGGTGTAGGACAAATGGAACTTCTAAAAGCTTTTAGTTCGCTTTCAACAAAAATTGAAAGCCTCAGAGCTCTCTCTACAAGTTTCTTTCCCTCTCTTTCCTTTAGAAGCAAGCCTTGTACACAATGATAAAGTTTGTGAATTTTATCACGCTTCAACCCGAAATCATTGCAGCCCTTCTAAGGTAAGCTTGTTCATAACTTATATATGCTTTTTCTTAAATTTAATTGAAGTTTTCTTAATTTTTTCCTTGTAGGAATCCATTATTATACACTTGGTCAAATCTTCAGTCTATATTTATATCTTTGTTTGTTTTAATTTTACTTAAATACAAGTAGTACAATTCAACGATCTTTTACCCTTTTTTGGTTACTCATAACACTATGTAACTAATTTTAAATTGATTGTGTTCAAATTTTACCCGTTTTTTGTTACTCATAACACTATGTAACTAATTTTAAATGGATTGTGTTCAAATCTACCCAACGTTGTTTTAAATATAAAATTAAAAATATGTCTTTAAGTTGATCAAACCTAGATTTTTATTGTATGCAAAGTTATTGTAATCAATTTTACAAATAGCTTCCACTATGTTGAAAAATATTTAAAGTTGGTACTGAATAACTAGATCTCCTAAAAAAAATCACACCCAAAACTAGACTTGGAAAACAAAGTTGAAGGCAATCATACCTTCTGACAACGTAAATCCAGGCGATGCAAACGAACAAAAGCATCATCAACATAGACATGGCACCTCTTCGTCTCGAATCATGTGCTTTGAATGCATGCATCGTGCTACTCTTATTGTTACACGTCATCATCATCTCCTCTTCTTTTCTTCAGATAAATAAATTTTCCAACCTCCGTACAAACAATGTCCTATTTTTGTTGACAAAAAAAATCCTAAAAAAATCTTTATCTGCAAGGGAAACGAAGAAGAAACATTGTTCCTTACAAACAAACTGTAAATCATTTGACATGGAAGAATGTGTAACATTAAATATTAAATAGTGTACCTTTTCCCTTCATAAGTATGCAAACCTCGCCATAACAGATGTCGTTGTGCATTTTATATTATTATTAGTCAATTAATAATTGTCAAAAATATTAATTACTTTGTTTATTTCAAAAGAAAGTGGAAAAATAAGACAACGATCTTGATAGTATCATATATTCTCTTTCGAAACAATCCTTTATAAATTCATCTTCACAATAAATTTATTAGGTACAAATTTCAATTATTAAATAACTATAACTATAAATTAATTTAGTTTTAAATTAAGAAATTAAATTTAAATAAAAAAAAATTCAAATAAATTTATTCGGTACAAGCTCGTGGTTCGAATCATGTTACATGTGTTCTCTTATTTGCAACGTTACTTCGTGCGACGAAATATCCTCCATATAAGGGAATTTGGATTCATGTGTGGAAATTCCGTGAGGGTGTTTGGAATAAGATACAGATTGATGTGAAGAATGTAATCTTCGAGGTGATTAACCGAGAGTGTGAGGGAGAGCGAGTTGGCAGGGATTTGTTGAAAAAGAGCGTGGAGAGCAAGTTGTAATCTTCTAATTTTTAAAATATTATTTGATATCAAAAAATTACATTTACACGTATAAACATCAACCTAATATTGTAAGAGTAAAAAATTGAACATTGAATACCAAAAAAAAAGTAAAGATACATATAAAAATCATTACAACCAAATCTAATAGTCACATTTGTTAATTCTATTTAACTTAATAATGTAGAACATGATATTTTGATGTGATGATAGTCAAAGTTAGCTAAAGATCAAATAAACTAGTTTTTTTCTCTATGGCTTTAGTGTTATAGCAATAACTATTAACAAATGTGGTGACATTTCCACTTCGTGGCTCTTGTTTATGAATCATTCATAGTTATAGTACATTTTTCAAGTTATGCAATCATGTAAATTATACTATAAATGCAAATATACCCATTACACTTTAATAATGTACTTCTTAACAATAATAGTTGACATGTTTCAAACATTAGATTTTGTATATGTTGAATATTGTGCAAAACCGATATTGAGGAAACAAAAGGCCTTCCTCAAAAGAAAAAATTATGGAGTGTGTAAGATGATGATTTGGTCCTCAGTTCATTGAGGCAAAACTTTTATAAAACTATGAGGGATATAGTGGAAATAATGTTTTGACATTATTTTCACTTATAGTTGAAAAATCAATCCAATGATTCCAGAGAATCAAATTATATTTAAAATGCGACAAGAATTTTTGAAGCAATGGTTGATAAGGCATGTGAGACTTGCAATAGAAAAAAGCATATAATAACATAAAATAATCATTTAAAAAGTACTACTATTACTAACCATGTTTTTCTATGAAATGTATTTACTAGTCCAAAAAATTATGAAATTAATGTTTCCGCTATATATACTTTCAAATAAATATTAATAGATTTTTAAGTGTGTTTTTTTGTTTTTCGTGAATCTTAGGAAAATTCTAGTGAGAAGATGATAATATCTAAAAATATGGCAATAGAGATGTTAAAAAAAGTGTACACTGAAATAGTTAATGAAATGTGAATAATTGAATTGTAGGATGAGCTATCCCAATAACAACATGCATCACACATTTGTAATCATTCGTTTTTAATGTGTAATTAGAGAGTTTAATTATAGCATGAAATACTAATTAATTATTTTGTTGTTGTAGAAAATAAAACAAAATGAAACCCATTCAACACACAAGATGGGGCAACAAATTATTTTGGATGTAGTATTATTAATGTCTCTATAAGCAGAAAAAATTTGCAGAAGTCTTTTTGTACGACTATTCATAGCCAAATAAGCAATACGGTTCAATGTTTTATATAATAAAGTATGGACTATGATCTTTTTTCCCTTGAAAAAAAAAGATGGGGAAACAAGAAAGAAAAGGGCTAATTGCAAATTTTGTGAGTACTTTCCTTTTCTTACTTAGCATTTCATATTTGTTGCGATGTCTAAAATTTGATTAGCTTACAATCATGCATGGATGTTTTCTAACAAGTACTAATGTGCATAGAAGATCAATTCAAACATTTTATTAACATTTGATTAAAGTATAGTTTGTGAGTATATTTTGGAAGATCGAAGGTCAATTGAACAATTTGTAAGTAGCTATATTGTTTTACTTCCCTTATTTTATAACTACTATAACAACAAAAAACTTTTAATTATATCCATGTTTTGTCATGACATATGAAACTCGTAGGAAACAAAGTATGGAGTGCAACCAACATAAGATTCAATTTTAAGAGACGATGCGAGCAATGGATTCATAATAATGTGTATTATTTGTGAATCACTCATTATTATGGTACATTTTTCAATGTATGCAATCATTCAAATTATACTATAAATATAAATATACTCATTACACTATATTTCTATGTTTATTGGTGGAACATGAAGAGGCGGGAAAATCAAATCAATGAAGAAAACATTCCAAATAACACAAATATAATATTCCCTGACTGTGATGAAGAAATGGGGCATGCAAGCAATGACAACATTTTGAGTAATGAATGATGATCCCCAAAATTGAATGTTACAAATTGTATATTTTGAAATATTTGTCTATGAGGAAAAATCATATTTTTGAAAAGATATTCACTTGGAAAATTGTGATGGAAACCTAGCTTCTCATAATGTTGCCTACTCGCTTTAGAGTAGAAACTAGTTAGTCAACGTCCAACCTACTTTTTCGGTATTTACTCAATGTAGGATTCCACGGACCCTTATCGTTTTCCTCTAGTCATCTTTGCATCACATCTCCTTCATCTCTATCATTAGCGTCCCTGCGACCTCCTGTAGGTGATTCCCTTAGAGGTAGGATGAATTGGCCCGAAGACTCTCCCCCCATGACTAGAATCTTAAGGCCTCGTCTTCTTGGTCTGTACAAGATTCTTTGTCTTTATGAGGTCCCTCAAGGGCTTCTCTCTCTGTCTGCAAACTCATGACTCTGACTCCATAACCTCCCTCAAATATTAGATCCACCAAATGACAAGGATTCTTCAAATACTTCAACAACATCTCTTCAAAGGTCGACATCTTAAGAAAGGAACCCTACTTCGAGACTATGGAAATCTCAAAGATGTTGCCATATCTCTATTCAGTTTCCTCTGTGGAGGGGCGCCCTCTTCTAATCATCCTATATCATTCATGAGTGTAGTGAAGTCAAGGCATTCGATTCCAACGAGGTCCAATGTTTCTACTCGGAGGACATAGGATCTCTCTAGGTTCGCCTTCATAGTGGATTTATTTGAAGAGACTCATGGTACAAAGCTCGAAGATCCTCTTTTCAATGCACATGCCATTCTCTTCAAACGATAGGCTCTCATCTATCGTTTCAACAGGCTTTGGCCATCTGCATCATCTCCAAGGGAATGGATTAATAAAACATGGGTTGTAAGTTCTGAGTTGTTTTTCTACTCCAAAGGCTTCAACAAGGAGGAGGACTGCAAAAAGTTACAGAGCAAGGTCAATGGTTATAGTGATGCTATGTCTCTCCATCTAAAAATGGTTCCCTAAGTTCAATCTGGTGTCCATGTTTGCTATGACCACTCATGTATGGGTAAGACTTTTAAATTCACCTTTGCATTATTATACTCTGAAATTTTTTAACAACCCTTGGAAACTCCTTAGGAGGATTTCTTAAGTTTGACATAAATAGGATCTTGAAAGGATTCATCACCTTTACCCATCTTTGTGTCAAGATCAAAATTAGTTGTTGGCTGCCTAATAAGATTCTCATTTAGTGGAATGATAATGAGCCTTACTCGTAGCTAGTTGACTATGATATATTTCCTTCTGATCTTGATCATTTCAACAAATAGGACACCTACAAGCAACTTGTCCATCATCCCTAGCTCCCATTCTGACCCTTGTTGTATGGAAATGGGAAAAAGGATAGAAAGACTCCAAAGGCCACAATAGAATCTCTACCCCTCATTCAAAAACCAAGTAAACTCAACAAAATCCTTTAGTTGAAGCAACTTTTATAACTCCATTGTAGTCCCATGTAGATGTACTGCAACCAACCTTAGAGCCTAAGCACCTGTCTTCAGCTTTACTCCAACACCCTAAATGCTCTAGACAATCAAACTTCAAGACCCTCAATTCAACCTATTTGTGCTAGAAATTGTTCCTAGACTACCACAAGAACAAGCTTACACAATCTCAAAAGAAATAGAATGAAATAGGTTTTTTTAGGGATTTGGTTTAAAACTTCATCGGTAAGGAGGTAAAACATAAACAAGCTAATACAAAACTAAATCATGCACAAGTTAAATAAACTGGGGATCAAACACATCTCAATAAGCCATAAACATTACACATGAAATATTGATTCCACCCACAAGCTACAAGCATTTACATGAATAAAACCTTTAAAAAAGAAATGGAATTATAGATTGAGCAATCAACCAGATCAGAAATGAAACAACATGATAGGTAAAAAGGCTTATCAATCTATATATAACCAATAACAGTCATCAACTTACATAAGAGTTATAAGTGCTAGTTCGAAATATCAGAGCTTAAAAGCCTCTCCTTGAGTCAAAATTTGAACCCTGCCTCCATTTGATTTCCTACTTTTATCCTTATTTCATCAAAAAATAGTTACATAACTAACTAACTAACTTTTACGTTAAGCCTCGAAACTGCTACTAAGATAATTGTCTTTTCAAAATAAACTATTAGCTATTACAAAAATAAACCACATGACACCTGTCAGTAGTAATATTTATAGGTTTTTGGCTACCTTAGCTAGTAATGCAATCCCCTCTAAGGCATGTGACTGCCTTCTAGTTCTCAGCTACTCTACTTCCATATCTTCAATCTTCTTCGACAATCTCTCATTTTGTTGGGTCAAGTCTTTAATTGTTTGGTTCAATTCCCCAAACTGACTTTGAGTCTACTTCTTTCTCCTTAAAGATTCTTTTGAAGCAGAAATTAACTCCTGGTAATGTGTGTTTATGTCATCAAGATCCTCCCTTAACCTTCTATTAATCATGACTAAAGCCTCGTTTGTTTCATTCAAAAAACTAATTTGATATTTGCACTGCTTCACTATTTTCTGTAGATTTTCAATTTCAGAATATATGCACAGTCCCTCTTTTGTTGTAGAAGTCTTGTCTGATAACCATGGAATGTTCATTTTCCTGAAAATCAGATCATCATCTTCTTCCTCTTTATCTGCTTCTTCTACAGGAGCTTCTAGACACCTATCTCTTTCAGTACTGAAAACTTTTGGCTATTCTGCAACCTTGTCTTTTCCTGGTGATGACTCTAGAGTCACTGAATGTTCCTTCTTACTATGAACCTCCTTAGAATCCAAGCCTTCTTCTTCTTCCAAGTCTTCTTGAGATGAAGAGTCTTCAATTACAGTAACCTTCTATTTAGCTAACTTTGGATTCAAAATCTTGTTCATGTTAAGTCTTAATTTGTTTTAAACTCTTGTTTTAGGTCTCCATCTTGTTTCTGCTCCTCCTAGCATTACAAATGATGTGCCTTAATACTTAACATCTAAGAGTTGTACAGCCTCACCTTTTAATCCTACTGCAAGTGACTCTTCTTTATACTTTTCATTTGAACTCTGTAGATTATCAACTTTTAGCTTATTTGGAACAAGAAACTCCATTATATCTTCTTCTATACCTGTGAAACTTTGATTCTGTTCTAAATAACTCCTACCTTCTTCCTGTTTTATATCAACTCTATGTCTCTCTTCTATATTCTCTGAAAACTTCTCTTGATTTCCATTAAGTGCTCCTTTGATCTCTTCATTTACAGACTCTTCAAATTTCTAAACTGAACCTTCTTTTCGAATACTGTGGTTTACCAACTCATCACCTATTTCTCTCTTTAACCTCTTTACAAGGCAATGTTGTTTGTTCATCTGCCACTTTTTTGGTTGACCTTCTTGTTGAGTATGAATACCTGACCAAAACATAAAGTGTTCCCAGGTTCTACCCTTTTTCTGAAGAACTATGTTAACAATCAACTTTATAAGTCCATGATGAAAGATAGATTGTTGAGTGTGGTATTTATGCCCTTTTACTCTTTCTGACATTTTTTGCGGGCTTTTTGAAGACTAAGGCAAATCTACCCTCATAAGTGATGTAACTCTGTACAATTCTGATGGCCTCTCTCCACTCAGGCTTGAATTTGTGTAATTGTACACCCTTGCCCCAGTCTAGGGTTTCGACCTCCAGCAATAAGAAATATTTTGAATTGAAAGTGAAGGGTATTTTCTTGAACCAAAGTTCTCCATCACCTGCTATGGCTGTGGCTTCTTCAATTAACTCTCTGGTGAGTTTAAATTTGAGGGTGTCAAATGAAACAGTGTTCTTATCAAAACCCTGAGAAAATATGTATGATAATTCTAGCTTAAAGCCAGTAATTCTCTGGAAGAAACCAAACGAACCAGCCCTTTGAAAAATCGCTGAACAATCAGGAAAACTTTCTGCCCAGCTTGTATCCATGGGTTCAACTCTATTTGTTTTACCAATTTTTTTCATTTTTTGCACTATAACCCTAGACTGTATACCAGTTCAAAAATATTCAAAATGGTTCTTTGCAACGACGAAATTAGCAGCCAAGCAAATTCGTAACAAACAGGTTTACGATTTTTTCAATAATCCAACAAAACCAACACCGTGTCAAAATAGACCACGACTCTGTGATTGATTTTAATACCTGGTTACACAGTTGTCATGATGATAAATTGAACTCCTGAATATGTGCCATTATATCTTCAATAGGTGTTCGAAAACCTCCAATGCTTTACTCGGCAGCCGCCATGATCTCCAACCACTTCCTTCAATGACTTTACCTAACGAAAACCTGACAGGTATGACCATGATCCTTGCGACTTCTCATACACCTATTATAATGATCATTGGGCTCTAAACACGTATCCTTCTGTCCTCACAGGTGTTAAACGTCTCCTATGGTCTTTAATTGCAAAACACCACCACTATTTGCCATAATTTCGCAGGCTCGAGATTCTTGTAGCGCTTTTGTTCTTTGACCTTCACTCCTGCACTACAGGAATCCTCTTTTGCATATTTTTTTAACCAAAGCTTAAAAACAAAGGTTAGGCATAAGCTTAAATTTTGAAATAAACTTTATTATAAGTTTTTGAAAGCTTAAAGATATATATATTAACTAATAAGCCCAAAGAACAACCTTAAAAGCCATAAAGATGAAATAAATATAACCATTTAAAGCATTAAATCAAACAAAAAGTAATGATTGCCAAAAATTCTCAAAACCAACTTAAAATGTAAAATCATGGTAAACCAATGCTTGAAAAAAATAAGACAAATAACCTAAGAACAACATCTAGTTATAACACAACCTTTGCAGGATCCCTCTGAAAATGAAGAAATGGGGGATGTGGTTATGGTCACTACCTTACTATTAGGGGCTCAAAAACATCCTCATGAATCAGATCATTCAAATAGTGACAGAGAAGCATTCACAGTCCTTGGAACTCTAGTTTCTGGTATTTCTTCAGATCGGATGGCCATTGTGGCAAACATTTCTTCATATCATATGGTCATTTTGATACCAAAAATATCCTTTGGTTGGATTGATGTTAAAAAAAAAGGACGAAAGGATCCTCTCCGATCATCTCAATGATATGTCCTCTTTCTTTTGGTTTCATTCATGTAATGTCCATGTTTTTTCTCTATTATTCTCTCCATTATTGGATAGTCTTATTGTTCTCCCTTGTATTCCTACAGGTGTATTTGTTAATTGCCATGTTTTTATGAGTAAGGCCAACATCAAATCTATGTATCTTTATGTACATTTTCCTTTGGTTGAATAGTAGGGTTCTAATCTAGCTTACAAAAAAAATGTCTATGCAAACCAGACACTTTCTTTAATATGGACATATTGTCCCAATTCGATGACAATATTTTACCATAATTGTAACAAGTATTTATTGAAATTTTGATTACAATGGACTGTAATTCCCTTACACTATATCAAATAGGTCCACCTATAACATGTAAAGGCATGTTGGAATCTCAAGGATCCCCCTAAAAATGAAGAAATGGGGGATATGGTTATGGTCACTGCCCCACTCTCTACACTCGTAAACATCCTCATGAATCAGATCATTCAAATAGTGACATTAAAGCATTCACGGTCCCTGGAACTCTAGTTTATACTATATATTTAGATTAGATGGCCCTTCTAGCAAATATTTCTTCAAATCAGAGGTCATTGTGATGCCAAAAAGCTCCTTTAGTTGGGTTGATGTTCGAAAAAAAGAAAGGACGAAAGGATCCTCTTTGGTCATCTCAATGATTTGGCCTCTTTCTTTTGGTTTTGGTCATGTAATGTCCATGTTTTTTCTCTGTTGTTCTCTCCGTATTTGGATAGTGTTATTGTTCTCCCTTGTATTTCTATAGGTGCGTTTGTTAATTGCCATGTATTTATGAGTAAGGCCAACATCAAATCTATGTATCTCTATGTACATTTCCCGTGGTTAAATAGAAGGATTCTAATCTAACTTACAAAAAAAATGTCTATGAAAACCAATATTGTCCCAATTGGATGATGATATGTTCCGATAATTGTAACAAATATTTACTGACATTTTGATTATAATGGACCATAATGGCCTTACACTATATCAAATAGGTCCACCTATAACATGTAAAGGCATGTTGCAATCTCAAGTGTTGCAAAAGGTTAAGTTGCCAATTAAATTTATGAATGATTTACGTTATTACATTGAACATGTGTTTAGTTGGTATTTGTTTAAATGATACCTTAATGTAGTGTTTATGTTCAAGCACAATAATTAAAATATAAAAATTAACATTACTATAAAAATATTGAATTTTTTATAATGAATTGAATTTAATGAAAAATATCAAGAAGCTACATACTGGTGCATTGTATTCATTTGACTTAAATGGTGTAGTTCATATATATTTCTGTATTGGTGCATTTATATGGTTGCTAAGCATCGATGCTTTACACATGTACAAACACACTAGTGCTAGTAAATTCAATAAATGCACCGATGGAAAAGTGATTTGACTTAATTGCGTGCTCCCAGCTCCCGCTCTACAACTAGGGTTTTATATCGTCCTCACACTTAGTCTCTCATGGTTTCTCCTTCAGGCCAAGGGTCGGGAGGGGGAGCTCTCCCTTGATTTGTGTCTCGAACGGGTTATTTCTGCGGTAGTATATGTAGACCCAAAAACTGGTTTGGATATGGACTATGGATTTGTTAAGCTGGTGGCGACACCTGAGGTAAAATTATCCTTTGCTTCCTCAAGAAATAAGATAATTGCTTTATCATATAAAGGTTTAGTGTGTCACTTCACATGACCCTAGCCCTCTCCAAAATCTATAGATTTTTGGTTGAATAAAAACCAGAGGCCTCTGATTAAGGGAGAAGTAGTGCAAAAATTTTGTGGTAAAAGGTTTTTTTTCTTCATATTCAAGATCAAAGATGATAAGATTCTCATTTTCTGAAATGGACCTTATTTTATGGGTCCAAGAGGTCTACATTTGACCCAAGAGAATGCTTCATTTGATCCTAACAAAGACATTCTCTCAGCGGTTCCAATCTAGGTCAAGTTCCCCCATCTTCCTCTACATTGTTGGGGTGATGAATATCTAAAGGAAATCAAGAAATACTGGGGAAATATATAGATAGAGTTGAGCCTAACCCCCCCCCCCTATTCTCATGTGCCAACATTTGTGTTGAAGTGGATCTAGAAAAAGGCCTACCGACATAATAAGCTTGTCAATAAAGGGATGGAATCATTTGCAGAAGGTAGACTATGAGAAGATACCCTTTAAGTGCACGAATATGGATATTTTTCCAAGGAATGTGCCAAAATAAGACCTCAAGACGGGGAATCTAAAAAATATGGAGAATGGAATGTGGTTTCCAAGAAGGGTTGAAAGGCCCCAATGAGGGAACCCCTTACAAACCTTGCAATGATAGCTTGATAGAAAACAGATTCCAAGCCTTAGTTAGCCAAGTAGAGGAGCATGAGGAAGAAGGAGATATTAGGGAAGAACCCCAGCATGAACAAGAGAAGGAACAACTAGTGATAGTAGAAATCGTGGAGGAATAAAATTATGTACCGACTCTTCCCAAGAAACCTTATGTTGAAGTTCCCTTTGGAGCTGCCAGCTCAACAAGGTCAAAATATAGAGTTTCACAGGAAGAAACCTTTGAATACAAGGATGTTGGAAAAGAACTCACGTTAAAAAAAGGAAGAAACCTGAACAAAACTCACAGAGAGGAGCAAATTGAAAAGGTTAAAGCGGAAGGGAAATAAACCATCCTGGACCAACACTTAAAGGTTATCTTTGCGCCTGGAAAACAACCTCATGGGTATCAAGAGAATTATAAGACTAGACTCTCCTCTCTTAATCCCAAGAAATAATGAAGATTGTGTCTTGGAATTGCAAGGGTTTAGGAGGAAAATCAAAGATTGAAGCTATAAAGACTATGGTCAGAAAGGATACGAATTCCTTACTCTTGATCCAAGAGACTAAAATGGGGAAGAGGAAAGTAAAGAGGGGATAAAGAAAATTTGGAAACACGATGAAAGAGTATCAGTTGGCTTAGCGGGTCTTTTGGGGGTTTTAAGAAACTGGTGGGACAGGAGAAGGTTACCCCTAATGGAGCTTTATAGAAACTCCAATTGGATAATGGTTGAACTGGCCGATTCGAAAGAGAACCAGTCATTTCGGATATGCAACGTTTATGGACCATTTTTGCATCACAAAAAACATAAATTTTATATCCCTAAATGATCTTAGAGAAAATGTTTTGCACATTAGATGTATAGTTGCTGACAACTTCAATACCACGGTGTCTTCTATGGAAAGGTGCGGTGTGTCGAAGGTCAGGGATCCATTTGGTGAGTAGCTAGAAGAGTTATAGTCACTATGGGACCTTTTTGGTATTAAGCCAATAAGAGGGAAATTCACCTGAAGCAAAAAAAAAGGATCAGCCCTAGGTACATTGCATATTATCTGGACCTCTTTCTTCTAGTACTTTTTCATGCAAAAGAGTAGTATTCCTTTGACAAAGAGTTTTCCTTCCTCTATTTCAGATCATAAACCCATTCTCCTAGAAATTATAATCCCTAAAAATATGGGCCCTCTCCCTTTCAAACTTCTCTCCTCTTGGACTAGAGATGAAAAAGTATCCTCAATCATCCGACAAGAGTGGAGAGTTTTTATTAATGCCTCTCCCAGCTTCATTTTGGAAGCCAAGTTAAGAGCCACACAAAATGCTCACAAGTCATGGGCTAAAAAATAGTTAAATACATGGCAAGACAAACTAAGACGTCAAGAAGTTTTTAAAGAATTCCAAGATAAAATGGAAAGCAGTGAAATCTTAGCAGAAACCCTGAATAGAGAAAATGAGCTAGAAGAACACATCCAAAAGTTAGAGAGAACAGAGGAAGAAGAATGGAGAATCAAGTCAATAATCCTATGGCTCAAAGCAGGGGATAAAAATACCAAATATTTTCATAGCCTCAAAGAAAGGATAAGGAGAAACATTATTTTAGACCTAGAAAATGAAAGCGGGGTACATTTAAGCTCAATTCAGCAAATAAAGGAAGAAGCCTGTCAACATTTTAAGGCTTTGTGTCAAGAGGAAGAAGAAGAGGATGTGGTCAATGTTATATCTTTGTGTGACTGCAATCCCCCTCTATCTATGTTGAAGACAATGATCAGTTGCTCAATTGGGTCTCTGAAGAGGAGGTTAAGGCCACAATTTGGTCCCTTCATCCAGACAAGGCTCCTGGTCTTGACAGTTTTCCCATCTCTTTTTATAGGCGTTATTGAAGCTTAAATAAGGTGGATATGTGTTGAATGATCAAATTCTCTATGGGAAGGGATAGGATAGGGGGTGCTACTAAATATTCCTTCATGTCTCTAATCCCCAAGGAGAAAAAAACCCACTTCGTTAAAAAGGTTTCACTCTTTTGTCTATGTAACGCTTCTTATAATATTTTGACAAAAACTATTGTCACTTATCTCAAAAAGCTCCTTCCAAGAATAATCTCTGAAAATCAGGATGGTTTTTTAGTTGGCATATAAATCACCAGCAATATAATTATTGTTTAGGAAGCAATTCACTCAAGCTATGAAAGGAAGGAAAAAGGCATGGCCATCAAACTAGATCTTGCAAATGCCTTCGATAGAGTCAGGCACAAATTTATCTTTAGAGTAATGAAAAGTTGTGGGTTCATTGATGGGCTTGTGCAATGGATCAAAGCTTGTATTGGAAGCCCTTGGATTTCCCCTTTAATCAATGGAAGACCCACCAATTTCTTCAAAATCTCTAGGGGTCTGCATCATGGATGCCCTCTATCTCCCTACCTATATATTTTAGTGGCCGAAGCTTTGAGCATTAATCTTAACAAGCAAATTCCTAATGGATCCTTTCCAGGTGTTAGAACCTCTATAGGAGTTAGAGCATCCAACCATGCTCAATTTGTTGACAATACAATACTTTTGGGAAGTTCCTATAAAACCATAGAAAGAAATTTCAAAAGTTCCTTATCTGCCTTTCTTAAAGCTTTAGGAGGGAAAACCAATGATGGGAAATATTGTATATAAAACTAGAATTTCACTCCTCTTTTAACTTCTAAGTTTTCCAGGATTCTGGGATTGCATGTAATGGGGAACTATACCTCCTTTAAATACCTAGGGGTCCCTCTCTCTCTTAAAAATTGAAGCAAGCCTTCATATTGGGAAGACGTGGTGCAAAAAATTAAGCGAAATATCCATTCCTAGGGAGTGGATGGTTGAATATTGCAAGGAAGATAACTTTAATCAAGTTTGTTCTTAACTCAATGCATATTTTCCTTTGCTCCACTCTTTTTTTGGGGGTGGGGATCTTATCTAGCCTGGGTAAAGAAATCGGAATCTTTCTCTGGAAAGGTGGTAAAGGATGGGGGAAGGGGTGGGAAGTTTCATTTGGTCATTCGGAAGGTGGTCCGCAATGAAAAAGGAAAGCGAGGATCATCCATCAAGGAATAAAAACTCTTGAACACTATTATGGGAGCTAAAATCCTTTGGAGATATATCTCTGGTGGATTGGAGTGGTGGAAAGAAATATTAAACAAGAAATATATGAAAACGAACAGGCTCCGAAGTTTTGACAACGACCTTTCTGAACAAGGATCCAAGTTTTAGCATCTCTGCAAAGCTACCTCAAAGCTTATAAAGGGAGGCTTGCACTGGATCCTGGAGAACTAAAAGTGAATCGACATTTGAGAGGATAGTATTATGCATAATCCTCCTTTGAAAGAGAAAGAAGTCTTACAAGGGGTAAAGGATTGGTTTAGGAGCGAAGCAATTCTTAAGCTCTATGACCTCTCATATTCGTCAGAGATTGGAGATTGGAGAAATTGGAAAGCCCTAAACGTTCATGTTCCATTGCATGATGAATTCATTATTCTCCTTCTTGAGATCAATAAGAAAGCTCCAACGAACAAAAAATATAAGGACCATAGAGGTCGGGTTCGGAAAGGGTGGTACACTATGAGAGAAGGATATGGTCATTTTCTCCTTGAGCTTCCTTAGCCTCCTCCTTTGAATCTTTGGAAGCAAGTTTGGAAGCTTGATTTCCCTTCAAAAATAAATGTCTTTTCATGGCTTTTGGTTCACAAAAAGATCCTTACAGCATAAAATCTTAGGAAGAGAGGTATTGAAGGGTCGAACATGTTGGTCTTGTGTAAAAATGAAGAAGAGTTTATTGATCGTCTCTTTTTACGTTTTCCCTTCATTATTTTGGTCTGGAAAAATTTTGTTTAAAACCTTGGGGTCATGCCTCTCCTGCCTAATCAGATATCTAGTTACTTTAAGGGATGGATACATCTATCCTAGAGACATTGTGGGAAAAAATACTCTGTTAAATATATGGAATGCTCTCCCACAGTATATTAATTGGAAAATTTACAATTCTCGAAATAAAGAAATATTTGAATGCATTCAAGCCTCCACTATCAAAACTGCTACCAAGGCCCTGATGTAGATGAAGGAGTTTCTAACTACTCATGGTTGGTCTGCTAGACATTCAAAACCTTTATCTCACTCAGAATCCAACTAGGTTACTCAGTTCTGTAGGATCAAATCCCTTTAGTTCAAACGCTTAGAGAGAGCTCAAGAATGGGCTTTAGATCTTTCTTTGGATGCCTTTCTTTCATGGAGGAGAAATCAAAACCAAATGTCCTTTTTATTTAATGGATCTTCGAAAGGGATCCCAGGGGTGACAAGTGCGGGAGGGGTTATTTTTTATCCAAGAGAAAATAAAGTCCTGTATTTTTCTCAGGGCTTGGGAAAGAAAACAAATAATGAAGTCGAATGGGTATCCATAATGCAAGGAATAGAAGCTTTGAAATATTTAAAGGTTGACTCATTTCCAGTCTTTGAGGGTTCTTTGATAACCATTCAAAGGATGAGAAAGCTTTAGATGAATAGAGAAGAAGTAGTAGGGAGGGTTAAGAAGAGTATCTTGGCCCATATTTTAGACTCTTGCAAAATACAGTTTCTTCATATAAAGCACCATAACAATCAAGAAGCATATTGCCTAGGTAAAATTGGTTCAAGGCTTAAAGATAGAGAATTAGTCATTGATAACTATATTAAAACCATTAAATGGTCTCCTTATTTTTTGGCTTAACTAGTTCTTGCTATTTTATGAAATGGAAGAAGAAGGGCTCTTGTCTTCCTCATAAAACACCCTTGTTTATGTTAGATTTTTATCATTTAAGCAATATGATCTAGGATCTTATCTGAGAGAATAACATGCACAGCAATAATCACAAGAGACAAGAGACACAAATATTTTCCTCGGGGAAACCATAAAGGATAAAAACCTGCAACTTCCTCAGAGATAGAATGAGCACCAATGGCAGCAGTAAAACCCAAAGATAGAAAAGATGATCTCCAACAGATGTTCTCTCTCTGACTTGTGTGAGCACTTCTTCTCTCACTCGTGCGCCCCAGTTGAGTGAGTATGTGTATGTGTAGAAATGAGGAGAGCCTCACTTCTATTTATATTATTTTGTTCACTTTATTTCGACTCCAACAAGTTGGCCTCACTTAACAATTACTTAACATGGCCGACTTCTCTAGGAGAGTCTAATAACCATAGTGCCCCACAACTGTGGGGACTTTGCCCCCCTGATCAACAAGGAGGGTTAACCTCAACTCAATTGTGGGGACTATTGCCCCGACTTATAACGGAGGGTTAACCTCTTTGACTTTACATGAATTTATTATATTAATGACTCTCCCGATAGGAACATTGAGGTACAATATAAAATATACAAGTGAATACATTCCGAAGTTACAAATGCATCAACACTCCCTCTTAACTAGGAAGGTATTCTCTTGACACAATTCATCAGCACAAGCCTTCGTCACTGGATCATCATCAAAGCTGGATCATCACTAGATCATCATCAAAGCTGGATCATCACTGGATCATCACTGGATCATCATCAAAGCTAGATCATCATCAAAGCTAGATCATCATCAAAGCTAGATCGTCATCAAAGTTGGATCATCATCATCACTGCTCCGTTATCTCGATCAAATGGTGCTCTCTCTCAATTATACTCGTCACAAGAAGTTCTACAAAGCCAACCCTTTTTCATGTTGGTTGTATGCCTAGCCTCCATGTAGGTCTTCATCTTCTTCAGCACTTATATCTGACCATGGGAGGAACACATCCCGAAACCATGTCAGAAAGTCCCACCCAACACTTACATCTGACCATGGGAGGAACACATCCACCACCATGTCAGAAAGGCACACCCAGCACTCACATCTGACCACGGGAGGAACACATCCCGCAACCATGTCAGAAAGGCCCAGCACTCGCATCTGACCATGGGAGGAACACATCCCGCAACCATGTCAGAATGACCCAGCACTTATATCCGATCATGGGAGGAACACATCCCGCAACCATATCGAAAAGGCTCAGCACTTATATCCAACCATGGGAGGAACACATCCCGCAACCATATTGGAAAGGCTCAGCACTTATATCTAACCATGGGAGGAACCAATCCTACCACCATGTCAAAAGGACTCACGGACTCATCACTTCCCCTTGGAAGTAACCTCGATCTGGAGAGCACCAAGCTTCTCCATTAAGTACTCAAACTTCACTCTGGCCATTTCTATCATAGAATCACATCAGGGCTGATTATGTCCAAGGATAACCTACGAGCTTCGTCGGGACCGATTACATCCGAGGAAATCCTACAGGACTGATTACGTCTGAGCAACCTATGAGCTTCGACAGGATTTATGCTCAGACTACCTGTCTCACCGGCTATGCTAGAACTCCCTCTTTCGAGAGATCTCGATCTAGATCACATACTGGAGTTTCATTGCTCCTCTCTCGACTGTTCTCAGCACCATGCAGGACTTCTTCCTGCTAAACCAAGAGATCATGCCTGATCCCATACTGAAGCAGCACCCCGAAGGGCTCTTCCTATCAATGGCACTACCTGCCCAATCCGAATCCACATAACCCTCCAGGTTAATGTTCTGATTCGCCTCATACTGGAGCCCATACTCAACTGTACCCTTTAAGTACCTCACTACATGCTTTGCAACCATCAGGTGAACATGTCTCAGCAAAGCAAATATATGGTCCTGTATTTGTCAAGTACATCAAGGAACAAATCATTTGATGATACATCGTGGCATCAACCGACTTTGATGAAGCAACACTCAATAGCTTCAGGTTCAATTCCATAGGTGTGGCCATGGCCTTGCAGTCCATCATTCCGAACCTCTTCAGGATCTCTACTGCATACTTCCCTTGTCCCAGGGAGATTCCATCAGCATTATGCCACACCTCCATGCCTATAAAGTAGTGCATTATATCCAAGTCCTTTATCTCGAACTCGACAACAAGTCTCCTTCTTGCAACTTTAATGAGTTCCTCTTTTCTATCAGGAACAAGTCATCGACATATAATAGGAGCATCACTGGTCTTGCACCTTCAACCTTGAAGCAAAGGTTGGAATCCACTTTACTCTTAGTAAATCCTAGAGCCATTAGTAAGCTATCGATCATGTTGTACCATGTCGAATCTCTGGATCTTCTGCAGTCACTCCCTCTGAAGTGGAGCATCATTCTCCCTCTGCCTTTCATACTCTATGTATTGAAACATTATGTACTGAAATGACAAGTGGCTTCCTCTGCTACTAATATTCTATGTATCCATCTAGGATCACTGGAGACCAAGATCCTCTATCGTGAACCTTTTCAAAAGTTCTTCTCGCACCCATTTGTGAGCTTGTCATCCTCTATAGGATTTCATCTTCAACCTTGTAGCAAAGGTTAATATCTTCATCACTCTATGTGATCTTCAAGCTCCTCATGTATGTGTTATCCCATGGGTGTCTTCTGAGCTCATACAAGGCCTTCTTTCATTTGTACACATGATTCTTCCTATCATGTGTCTTAACTTTTGGTGGATGCAAATGTCTCTTCGTAGTCTATGCCTTCTTTCTATGAGAAGCCTCATTCTATGAATATTTCCTTGTATCCCACGATGTTGCCATCTACTGCATGCTGGATCTTGTAGATCCATATAGAAGACATTATGGACTTCCCTTCAGGTCTCGATACTGCATCCTAAACATCATTCTTCTTGAACCGGTACTCTCCTTCCCTTTCTTCTTGGCTACTTATTAATAGCAGGAAGGCTCTGCATAAATGATGTCGCTCAACAGTGTCACATAACTGCATTCGTCATATTATTCTTCATTCTTGGATTATTTCTCGAACTATCGTCACTTGTTCTTCAGAACAAGTCTCGTCCTTCTTTTCTTGTAGGCGATTGTATGCGATCTTTCCTACAATTCAAATGCATTTGTATGGTTAGAAACATTTCATAAGGCATATTCACAATGGAAAATTTTGATGCATAAAGATATAATCATGCAACTATTTTAGCCAATACAACATTCATCCATATCTAATAGAAACTTTTTTAGATGCCTTCCATCTTTACCAAGACACCATTGAGATTGTGCACTAATCCAATATGTCAGCAAAGAGGGTTCATTCTAGATAAGTAGCAATGGAGAGTTGTATAGAACCATGAGCTACTTACCCATCACATGCATATTAGTAGTATACTGTCATTAATGCAAACATTCTATCATGCATAATACATAAACTGAATATAAACAAATGCATAACAAAACAATATCATGAAATGACAATTGAATACTCATCTTTATTTGTTTCATGGGTAGACTCCTTCATAATCTTCTTCATTCATAACAACATCATTTCTTATCCAAATGCTTAAGATGGATAAGAGGTTCTTCAAGAATTGAGTTCTTCATATTCCTGATCGCTTGAGGTATCTTCTTTGAATCATGAAATTTTGATCTTCAGTTTCTCCAATATTCTTTTCTCTTATTACAAGTCAAGATTCTTCTTATGTGTGCTCTTCCCAGAGTCTGATGAAAGTAATCACTTCCTTCTAGCACACATTCCTTGAATGAATGAATCCCATGATCCTAGGAGGCCATTCAAGGTGGTTATAATAGTATCTTATTCTTCTTCGACTGCTTCATCATAGCATCGATCAATTCCTTTTGGTGTCTTCAAGGATAACACATGAGGAATGAGATGGTATTTAATAGAATCTGGAATGATTCTCTTGGCTCTATCCTTAGCCTCATTTCCCTCTGGCTCTTATAACTTCTTTACTAAAATACTCATCTAAGGAAATTTCTTCAAGGATCACGTAGTTCCTATACTTCTTCTTATTTATATTCTTCCCTTCAAATAGCTTGGTCAAGGAATCAAACATATCCTTAGGTGTCTTAAGGAAAGATACTTGTGGTATAAGGTGATGGAATCAACACTAATCCTCTTGGCCTTGACCAAGTTCTTCTTGTGTAAGGATTTAGCCTCATCTCCCTCTGGAACTAGAACCTCTCCACTTATGTAGGTGTCCAATTCATTTTCTTCAAGAACTAGTGAAATCCTATACTTCCATGCTTGGAATTTGTCAGCTTCACCAATATTGTCATCAAGATGGTGTGATTATTCATCTTGAAATGAGAACCTCAACTGTAAATAGAAAAAGATTAGATCTTACTGATTTGAGGTGTTCATCCTGGTTCTAGAGCTTACTGGTTTAGGGTTTGTCAGGGAAACCCTAATTTTAAAAACTTGGAATATTTCAGATCTAATTGGATAGAAATATAGACCTCTTCAAGGTGAGCTTTCCAATATACTCCTTTTATGAAAACAATGGAGGGAAGCTCCCGAAACAGGAAGCCCTAGTTTTCCAATTTCCTCCACAGACATGCCTCATATTGTTTCTGAGGTATATATGAAATTTCTGCTCCTCTGTGTCTGAAACTTGACACCAAGGTATCCTCACCTTTCCTCCTTCCAACACCATAGGTTTGAGCATAATTGGTTTCTCCAATTGGGACTTATGAGAGTTTTCCCAAGGTGACTTGTTTTAGGACTATTCAGCATAGCGAAGTTGTACAGACTGCCACGTGTCACTGTTTCATCATCCCGGTCTGAAACTTTTACCACCGATAGTATAGTCGGTTCCATATCTAGAACAGCTTACAAATTTTCATTTGGATCTTTGTAGCCCGAGATATAGCAATTCTTCCTAGGTGTCATGTTTATGGATGAATCCTAGAAGCTGTTGGAACCCTGATTTGGAGGAATCATATCTCCTAGAATATAGTGAATCCAAGGTTGAAATGTTTACATAGGGTACATCAGTATTTTAGCTTCGGCCTATTAAAAGTTCGGCCGCTGAGCCTTCATAAATCTCGAGATATAGCGAATGTACCAAAACTACCAGTTTTAGTATTTTAGGGTTTTTCAGGCCTGAGGTCAAATTAGGGTTTGACTTTCCCAGAGTTTTCCCAACCAAAAATCTCGACCTTGGTCTCTAAATTTTGATTTTGATGAGGAGAGAAATCCTATGCCTGGCTCACTCAAAAATTCCTCTTCTGTAAAAATCCCTAATTTCCCGCAACAAAAACTGAAAATGCCCAAAATCAAATTTTGCTTCAACAAAAAGATGCGCCCTTCAATGGAGAGTTAGCCTAGCCTTCTTTTGCTGATGGATTATTGAGAGAGACCCAAAAAGTAAGAAGCCCTAGCTTCTGCAGCTGCACAGTGTCTTCTTCTTAGGTTAGCTCTGATACCTTGTTAGAATTTTATCATTTAAGCAATATGATCTAGGATCTTATCTAAGAGAATAACATGCACAACAATAATCACAAGAGACGAGAGACACAAAGATTTTCCTCATGGAAACCATAAAGGAGAAAACCCCGCAACTTCCTCAGAGATAGAATGAGCACCAATGGCAGCAGTAAAACCCAAAGATAGAAAAGATGATCTCCAACAATTGTTCTCTATCTCACTTGTGTGAGCACTTCTTATCTCACTCATGCGCCCCAGTTGAGTGAGTGTGTGTATGTGTACAAATGAGGATAGCCTCACTTATATTTATATTCTTCTGTTCACTTTATTTTCACTCCAACAATTCGGCCTCACTTAACAATTACTTACCAGGTCCGACTTCTCTAGGAGATTCTAATAACCCTAGTGCCCCACAACTATGGGGACTTTACCCCCCTGATCAATAAGGAGGGTTAACCTCAACTCAATTGTGGGGACTATTGCCCCGACTTACAAACGAGGGTTAACCTCTTTGACTTTACATGAATTTATTATATTAATGACTCTCCTAATAGGAACATCGGGGTACAATATAAGATATACAAGTGAATACATTCTAAAGTTACAAATACATCAACAGTTTAGTATAGAAGTTTTAAGGCACCTTAGGAGAATGTGTAACGGGACAGGTGGGTGGCATACAAATAGAGCTACATGCATTTATTTATTCTCAGTGATCCATAAATCCTCCTTCTTTGCATTGGTTATGCCTATAAGGATCCATGTGATCGTGATTAATGTGGGTTGTAGTCTCGAAAGCTCACACAAAATGAGTCTTGTCATTTTAGGATGGGTCGAGAAGATGGCTCCTTGTGTTCATAGCGTCAGTTTGAGATTGAAGGCAGTTTTCAAACACTGACATGACAACATAGAAACTGCGGTTATAGTTTTAAGGGATTTCGTCTTCAGTTTCAGAAGTGCTTCCCTACGACTAGACTTGGCTTCAGCTTGTGATATTTGCAGAATACAGGGAAGCTTACTCAATTCTTCGTAAATGAAGATGTCTTTCAGTGCTCTCAAAGAGTTTAAGGGTTACGTGGTCGACTTTAAGAAGATGTTTTCCTAGGAGTTTGAGGTGGTTTTCGTTATTTATGACGAGAAATGCCATATCGAGCATGAGGTGTCGTGTTTTGACACAAGGCAAGAAGATGTCAAAAGCAACTCTAATGTCTAGGTTGGTGAGATAGAATAATTAAAAAGGATTTTGCAGAGAATAGAGAAAGTGTGTTCTGATAATTTCAGGAAGACTTGGACTTTTATTGCAAGTTTGAAGAGTATGCTTCAAGAGAATATCATGACTAGCAATGAGTGTTCTAAGCAGCTCTTTGTCTAGTTGAAGGAAGCTATAGAGGAAGTTCAAGCGGACTTAAATGACATTCAAGCTAATATGAATAGAATCCCAAGAAATTTGGACATTCTTATGCAGCAAGTTCAAGACTCTCCAATGGAAGAAATCTCGTCGACTCTCCAAGATGCAGCAAATCTTCCAAACCAGGAATGAAGAACAATTATTCTTCTTTTGTCTTTTTGAATTTTTTTTTGTCTATTACTCTGTAATCAATATGTCAGTATTTAGTCTATCAGAGGGAGTAGCATGGTAAATACTCAGTTCAATAGTTATGATTATGAAATAGAACAGTATAGTGATAGGATATCAGAGAACTACTCTATCACAAGTTTTGATATTTTGAAAGCTTTGTTTCAGCCATGTATCTGATACTAAATTTTTATTGATATAAACTCTATTTCACGTTTCTGTTAAAGAAAATAAATAAATGTACCAATGCTCCTAACAATATCTTATGTATAAAATGACCAAGGGTTGCAGGACATTCTAACACCATTAACTATTCTAAGGTCAAGGGGATTGGTTCCCTTTCTTAATTAAATACATGGTTCCTACCTCCCCTTCCCCTCCCAAAGGACACAATTAGGCGAGGAAACTAGATGTTTAGGGGATGATTCATGAGTCGTAATAATAGTTGTGTGAGTGTCACTCTTCTAAGAGGCTTTAGTGGTGTCCTTAAATGATTTTCCATTCTTATTCACTTTCACAATTATTTTTCAGTACCACCCAATTACGATTCAATAATGGGTCCTTCCATTAAAGGTTTTGTCATTCTTCACTTATTATATCAATGATGCCCATCTATTGGACACAAATACACTAAATGGGCATACTTAAAAACAAACTCTATAAAAAAAACAATGTTTACTTGTTGTTCTTACTCTCTAACATAGTTTTAACAGGAATCCCTTTACTCAAATCTATAAAAATGTAGGGTCAAGCACATGTTTGTGGAACATCTCGCTTGTTTTATTCAAATTAAGAAACGATCTCTTTTATTTATGAATCAAAGTTAATAAGCGTACCCAAGGCATTATCAATGACCATTAGGGATTTAAGGCTCTGATACTCAACACAAACGCTTAATAATCTTACCTAAATCTAAATCTTTATTAATGACTTATATTAATGACCTCAAAGCTAGGTCAAAATCCTTTAACCATGGCTTAGTAAAAATACTTACTTTAAATGGCCTCTAAATTTTCTCTTGGCTCTTGAGCAGTTCAACATTCTGAGAAGTTATTTTTTAATGAGTTTCCAGCAGAGTCAAAAAAACTAAATTGAGGTGGAGCCCCTGGTCCTTTGATTTCTGCACATCGTCCTTGTTGGTGTTTGGAGTCGCTAGTTCTCTGAGCTTCTCTCTGCTCAGCATCCTTGTTGGAGGATCCTTTTTGTCTACAGTAGCGTTGGATTTGGCGTTGTTTTTTGCTCTGAAGTGTTCATATCCCTTCAACAATTCTGGAACGTGTTGAAGCTTGCTCTTCTTGGCGAGCTTGGTATTTTTTCCTTCTTGCTAAGGGTGGAGCGTGACTTGCTTCAGTTCTTAGATAGATATTTAGAGTATCCTCTCTAGTGGTTTCAGGCCTTCTTTTGGTGTCAGTTATTGCTCTTTGGCGTTTAGAAAATGTTATTTTATGAAGTTCCTACCTCTTTCCCTCAACGAGTATCATAAATATTGTTCTTGTAGGGTTGTGGTGTGCTTGCCAGGACTGTATCCTCTTGCTAAGGTTGGAGAGTGGTTTCCTGCTTCTATTCTTGGCTTTAATTTTAGAGTCTTCTTACTCTCTAGCGGTGTCTTTAGGCCTGTTTTCCTCTGGTGGCCTGAGTCTTATAGATTCCGGAGGGGATCCTCCATTGCCCCTTACTCCTGATTTGATGCTTTCAAGAGAACCTGTGGCAAGAGGAAAGGGGGTCCATCACAAAAATTTGTCAAGAAAGTAGACATCCCCTTGGTTGAATTACCTGCTCAATGGACTTGTCGTACGATTCTAAACCTTGATGAGTGTGGGCTTATCAGGCAATTCACAGGCCTCTAGCCTTCTCCAAAGGCCATTAATGGTTGGGTGGAGAGAAACTGGAGGCCCTTAATATATGAAGGTATCCGAAATCACTTTTTTGGATGAGGATATTATGTTTTTGTCTTTGACTCTATAGACAACCGTGATCTTATCTTTCGAAATGGCCCATACTTCATGGGCCCCTATGGGCTTTAGTTGAACAAGTGGACTCCAGATTTTGACGCCACTCAAGATGTTTTGTCTGTTGTCCTTGTTTGGGTAAGGCTCCCTCATCTTCCTTTACACTGTTGGAACTCAAAATCCCTTGAAACCATTAGGAACAAGCTTGGTAAATACATTGACATGGCTAAAAGGAAAGATCATTTTTCATGCACAAGAATATGTGTTGAAATCGATTCGGAGACAGGTCTTCCTGAGGAAATCAAGTGAACAGTTGCAAAATGTTCCCACATCTAGGAGTTGGACTATGAACAAATTCCTTTCAAATGTATATTTTTCCATGGTTATGGCCACTTTTCCCGTAACGGTAAGAAAAAATCAGAAGAGGAACTTGAAAATGAGAAAGATGACAAGTAGACCCAAGTCTAGAAAGCGGGAACTTCCAATCAGGGCCCTAGAAAAGAAAGGAAAAGAAGGTAATACCGTGAAAGGAGACTCTGTTGTTGGGAAGAATATTCATATACCTCATGCTGCTGATAACTCCAAAACCCCTTCCA
Organism: Pseudotsuga menziesii; assembly: GCA_001517045.1. Taxonomy (NCBI): domain Eukaryota; kingdom Viridiplantae; phylum Streptophyta; class Pinopsida; order Pinales; family Pinaceae; genus Pseudotsuga; species Pseudotsuga menziesii. The sequence continues at coordinate 894,121 of LPNX010712623.1, read as the reverse complement.
ATCACTTTGTTGTTCTTAGTTCTTCTGAAGCTATCCTTGAAGAAGGTGAAATGCAACAATTCCAAGGGCAGGAGGTTGAATTTGAAGTAGATACAGTACCAATGGAACCTCCTTGGGTAGGAGAATCGTTGCAGCAAAACAATGCTTCTCCAATTGGTGCCAATTCTTCCCCTTCTTATGCAGATATAACTAGGAAGAAATTGGTTGATAGCTCTGGATCTTCTAATGAAGTTTCCATTTTTTTTAGCAACTTTATAAAAAGGCTTTCAGGAAATTTAAGAAGGAGGCTCGAGAAGAAGAGGCTAAGAGGCTAAATATGCAGGGCAGCCAGTCCACCATTGAAATGTTGTATGGGATGACCAAGAGAACCAGGCCCCTAAAGGGAGTAATTACTCCCTCTCACTTGGGTAAATAATGCAGATCGTCTCTTGGAACTACAGGGGATTGGGGAGCCCAATAAAAGCTGAAGCAGTCAAAGACTTAATGAGAATGGTTTCTTCTGAAATTCTCTTGCTTCAAGAGACTAAGATAGAGGAGGAAGCTCTCTTTCTCTTAATTAAAAAAAAATGGAAACTAAACGCTGGCAAAGATGTCAGTGCGAGAGGCACCTCTGGGAGCTTAGCAACTCTATGGTGTGTTGAGAATTTTTAGTTAAAAATATGGTTTGCCACCGAGCACTGGATTTTTACAGAGCTTTATCATTTCTTTAGTAAGATCTCTTTGGCCCTCTTTAATATCTATGTACTAGTCAATTACATTGAAAAAAAAGATTGTTGGAAATCGTTATCAGTATTTTTAGAGTCCAACTCTCCTGTAAATATAATAGTACTAAGATAGAGGAGGAATCTCTCCTTCTCTTAAGTAAAAAAAAATGGAAACTAAACGCTGGCAAAGCTGTCAGTGCGAGAGGCACCTCTGGGAGCTTAGCAACTCTATGGTGTGTTGAGAATTTTTAGTTAAAAAGATGGTTTGCCACCCAACACGGGATTTTTACAGAGCTTTATCATTTCCTTAGTAAGATCTCTTTGGCCCTCTTTAATATCTATGTACTAGTCAATTACATTGAAAAAAAAGAATGTTGGAAATCGTTATCAGTCTTTATAGAGTCCAACTCTCCTGTAAATATAATAGTAGCAAGTGATCTTAACATTACATTAGCCCCGAATGAGAAAAAAGTGGCCTACGAGGCAAGGATCATCTGCATGACACGGTGGAGGAGCTGATCCAAGTCTGTGATTTGATTGACTTAAAACCCAGGCTTGCTCGCTTCACGTGGTCCAATAACAGAGTGGGTGCCACAAACATTTCTGCCCGACTTGACCAGTTTCTAGTTCATAGCTCATTGATAGTTTGTCAGAGAAAACCTAATTTTAAAAACTTGGAATCTTCCAGATCTAATTATATAGAAATATAGACCTCTTTAAGGTGAGCTATCCAATGTACTCCTTTTCTAAAAATAGTGGAGGGAAGCTTCCGGAACAGGAAGCCCCAGTTTTCCAATTTCCTCTGCAGACATACCTGATATTGTTTCTGAGATATCTCCGAAATTTCTAATCCTCTGTGTCCAAACTTCGCACTGAGGTAGCCTCACCTTTCATTCCTTCCAACACCATGGGTTTGAGCAGAATTGGTTTCTCCAATTGGGACTTATGAGAGTTTTCCCAAGGTGACTTGCTTCAGGACTGTTCAGCATAGTGAAGTTGTACGGACATCCACGTGTCACTGTTTCATCATCCGGGTCTGAAACTTTTACCACCAATAGTGTATTCTGTGCTCTATCTAGAGCAGCATATGAAATTTCATTTGGATCTTTGTAGCCCGAGATATAGTAATTCTCTGTAGGTGTCATGTTTAGGAATGAATCTTGGAAGGGGTTCGAACCCTGATTTGCAGGAATCATATCTCCTAGAATATAGTGAATCCGAGGCTGAAATTTTTACACATGGTACATCAGGATTTTATCTTCAGACTGCAAAAATTTCGGCCCCTGAGCCTTTGTCAATCTCTAGATATAGCGAATGTACCAAACCTACTAGTTTTAGTATTTTAGGGTTTTTCAGGCCCGAGGTCAAATTAGGGTTTAACTTTCCCAGAGTTTTCCCAACCAAAATTCTTGACCTTGGTATCTAAATTTTGATTTTGATGAGGAGAGAAATACTATGCCTAGCTCACTCAAAAATTCCTCTTCTGTAAAAAGCCCTAATTTCCCGCAGCAAAAACTGAAAATGCCCAAAATCAAATTTTGCTTCAATAGAAAGATGTGCCCTTCAATGGAGAGTTAGCTTAGCCTTCTTTTGTTGATGGATTGTTGAGAGAGACCCAAAAAGTAAGAAGCCCTAGCTTCTACAGCTGCACAGTGTCTTCTTCTTAGGTTAGCTCTGATGCCATGTTAGATTTTTATCATTTAAGCAATATCATCTAGGTTCTTATCTGAGAGAATAACATGCGCAACAATAATCACAAGAGACCAGAGACACAAAGATTTTCCTCAGGGAAACCATAAAGGAGAAAACCCCGCAAATTCGTCAGAGATAGAATGAACACCAATGGAAGTAATAAAACCCAAATACATAAAAGATGATCTCCAACAGCTGTTCTCTCTCTCACTTGTGTGAGCACTTCTTCTCTCACTCATGCTTCCCAGTTGAGTGAGTATGTGTATGTGTAGAAATGAGGAGAGGCTCACTTCTATTTATATTCTTGTATTCACTTTATTTCCAATCCAACAAGTCGGCCTCACTTAACAATTACTTACCAGGGCCGACTTCTCTAGGAGATTCTAATAACCCTAGTGCCCCACAACTGTGGGGACTTTACCCCCCTGATCAACAAGGAGGGTTAACCTCAACTCAATTGTGGGGACTATTGCCCCAACTTACAATGGAGGGTTAACCTCTTTGACTTTACATGAATTTATTATATTAATGACTCTCCCGATAGGAACATCGAGGTACATTATAATATATACAAGTGGATACATTCCGAAGTTACAAATACATCAACAGCTTAGTATTGAAGTTTTAAGGCACCTTAGGAGAATGTGTAACGGGACAGGTGGGTGGCATACAAACAGAGCTACATGCATTTATTTATTCAAGGTGATCCATAATCCTCTTTCTTTGCATTAGTTATGCCTATAAGGATCCATGTGATGGTGATTAATGTGGGTTGTAGTTTCGAAAGCTCACACAAAATGAGTCTTGTCATTTCAGGATGGGTCGAGAAGATGGCTCCTTATGTTCATAGCGTCAGTTTGAGATTGAAGGCAGTTTTCAAAGACTGACATGACAACATAGAAACCACAGTTGTAGTTTTAATGGATTTTGTCTTCAGTTTCAGAAGTGCTTCCCTACGACTGGACTTGGCTTCAGCTTGTGATATTTGCAGAATATAGGGAAGCTCAGTCAATTCTTCGTAATTGAAGATGTCTTTTAGTGCTTTCAAAGAGGTTAAGGGTTACATGGTCGACTTTAAGAAGATGTTTTCCTATGAGTTTGAGGTGGTTTTCGTTATTTATGACGGGAAATGCCATATCGAGCGTGAGGTGTCGTGTTTTGACACAAGGAAAGAAGATGTCGAAAGCAACTCTAATGTCTAGGTTGGTGAGATAGAATAATTAAAAAGGATTTTGCAAAGAATAGAGAAAGCGCGTTCTGATAATTTCAGGAAGACTTGGACTTTTATTGTGGGTTTGAAGAGTATGCTTCAAGAGAATATCATGACTAGCAATGAGTGTTCTGAGCAGCACTTTGTCTAGCTAAAGGAGGCTATAGAGGAAGTTCAAGTGGACTTAAATGGCATTCAAGCTAATATGAATAGAATCCCAATAAATTTGGACATTCTTATGCAGCAGGACCAAAACTCTCCAATGGAAGAAATCTCTTCAGCTCTCCAGGATGCAGCGAATCTTCCAGACCAGGAATGAAGAACAATTACTCTTCTTTTGTCTTTTTGAATGTTTTTTTGTCTATTACTCCGTAATCAATATGTCAGAATTTACTATATCAGAGGGAGTAGTATGGTAAATACTCGGTTCAATAGTTATGATTATGAAATAGAACAGTATAGTGATAGAATATCAAAGAACTACTCTATCACAAGTTTTGATATTTTGAAAGATTTGTTTCAGCCATGTATCTGATACTAAATTTTTATTAATATAAACTCTATTTCATGTTTCTGTTAAAGAAAATAAATAAATGCACCAATGCTCCTAACAATATCTTATGTATAAAATGACCAAGGGTTGAAGGACATTCTAACGCCATTAACTATTCTAAGGTCAAGGGGATTGGTTCCCTTTATTGATTAAATACATGATTCCTACCTCCCCTTCCCCTCCCAAAGGACACAATTAGGCAAGGAAACTAGATGTTTAGGGGATGATTCATGAGTCGTAATAATAGTTGTGCGAGTGTCACTCTTCTAAGAGGGTTTAGTGGTGTCCTTAAATGATGTTCCATGCTTATTCACTTTCGCAATTTTTTTTAGTACCACCCAATTACAATTCAATAATGGGTCCTTCCATTAAAGGTTTTTCCATTCTTCACTTATTATATCAATGATGCCCAGCTATTGGACACAAATCCACTAAATGGGCATACTTAAAACAAACTCTATAAAAAAACAATGTTTAGTTGTTGTGCTTACTCTCTAACATAGTTTTAACAGGAATCCCTTTACTCAAATCTATAAAAATGTAGGGTCAAGCACATAGTTGTGGAACATCTTGCTTGTTTTATTCAAATTAAGAAATGATCTCTTTTATTTATGAATCAAAGTTAATAAGCTTACCCAAGGCATTATCAATAACCATTAGAGATTTAAGGCTCTGATACTCAACACAAAAGCTTAATAATCTTACCTAAATCTAAATCTTTATTAATGACTTATATTAATGACCTCAAAGCTAGGTCAAAATCCTTTAACCATGGTTTAGTAAAAATACTTACTTTAAATGGCCTCTAAATTTTCTCTTGGTTCTTGAGCAGTTCAACATTTTGAGAAGGTATTTTTTAATGAGTTTCCAGCAGAGTCAAAAAAACTGAATTGAGGTGGAGCCCCTGGTCCTCTGATTTCTACACATCATCCTTATTGGTGTTTGTCTGCAAGTGCGTTGGCTTTAGCGTTGGATTTTTTCATCTCCCTTTAGCATCTGGAGTCACTGTTTCTCTGAGCTTCTCTCTGCTCAGCGTCCTTGTTGGAGGATCCTTTTTGTCTGCAGTAGCGCTGGATTTTGCGTTGGTTTTTGCTCTGAAGTGTTCATATCCCTTTAGCAATTCTGCAACGTGTTGAAGCTTGCTCTTCTTGGCGAGCTTGGTATTTTTTCCTTCATGCTAAGGGTGGAGCATGACTTGCTTCAGTTCTTAGATAGATCTTCAGAGTCTCCTCTCTGGTGGTTTCGGGCCTTCTTTTGGTGTCTGTTATTGCTCTTTGGCATTTAGACAAGGTTCTTTTCTGAAGTTCCTACCTCTTTCCCTCAACGAGTATCGTAAATATTGTTCTTGTAGGGTTGTGGTGTGCTTGCCAGGACTTTATACTCTTGCTAAGGTTAGAGAATGGTTTCCTGCTTATGTTCCTGTCTTGAATTTCAGAGTCTTCTTGCTCTTTGGTGGACTCTTCAGGCCTGCTATCCTCTGGTGGCCCGAGTCTTATGGATTCTGGAGGGGATCCTCCATTACCCCTTACTCTTGATTTGATGCTTTCAAGAGAACCTGTGGCAAGAGGAAAGGGGTTCCATCGCATAAATTTTTCAAGAAAGTAGACATCCCCTTGGTTGAATTACCTATTGAACAGACTTGTCGTATGACTCTAAACCTTGTTGAGAGTGGGCTTATCAGGAAATTCACAGGCCTCTAGCCTTCTCCAAAGGCCATTGATGGTTGGGTACAGAGAAACTAGAGGCCCTTAGTATATGAAGGTATCCTAAATCACTTTGTTGGATGAGGATATTATGTTTTTGTCTTTGACTCTATAGAGGACCGTGATCTTATCTTTCGAAATGGCCCATACTTCATGGGCCCCCAGGGGCGTTACTTGAGCAAGTGGACTCCAGATTTTGACCCCACTCAAGATGTTATGTCTATTGTCCCTGTTTGGGTAAGGCTCCCTCATCTTCCTTTACACTGTTGGAACTCAAAATCCCTTGAAAACCATTGGGAACAAGCTTGGTAAATACATTGAGAGGGATGAAAGGAAAGAACATTTTTCATGCGCAAGAATATGTGTTGAAGTTGATTTGGAGACAGGTCTTCCTGAGGCAATCAAGTTAACAGTTGCAAAATGGTCCCACATCCAGGAGTTGTACTATGAACAAATTCCTTTCAAATGTATATTTTTCCATGGTTATGGCCATTTTTCCTGAAACGGTAAGAAAAAATCAGAAGAGGAGCTTTAAAATGAGAAAGATGACAAGTGGAACCAAGTCCAGAAAGCGAGAACTTCCAATCAGGGCCCTAGAAAATAAAGGCAAAGAAGGTAAGACCGTGAAAGGAGACTCTGCTATTGGGAAGAATATTCCTATACCTCATGATGTTGATAACTCCAAAGCCCCTTCCAATCACTTTGTTGTTCTTAGTTCTTCTGAAGCTATCCTTGAAGAAGGTGAAATGCAACAATTCCAAGGGCAGGAGGTTGAATCTGATGTAAATACAGTACCAATGGAACCTCCTTGGGCAGGAGAACCCTTGCAGCAAAACAATGCTTCTCCAATTGGTGCCAATTCTTCCCCTTCTTATGCAGATATAACTAAGAAGAAACTGGTTGATGGCTCTGGATCTTCTAATGAAGTTTCTATTGAGCAACTTTCCAAAAAGGCTGGCAGGAAGTCTAAGAAGGAGGCTCGAGAAGAAGAGGCTAAGAGGTTAAATATGCAGGGAAGCCAGTCCACCATTGAAATGTCGTATGGGATGTAATAACCCAAAAATTCATAAAAAAAATAATTTTTTTTCATGTAACATAAAATGTTCTAAGATGTCACTGCCTATGAACCAATAACTGCTAGCGGTTACTCAAACAGTAGTAATTAAAATTAAGCATTGTAATTCTTTATTTCTATATAATCTATTTGTTTATCTTTGAAGTACTATGTCACGGATGTTAAAATTCAACAGTTTATGTGCTTCTTTTTTTTAAAGGACAGGAAGGAAAACTACATCTAAACTTGATACTAAGTGTGTTATTACTGTCTTCTGTCAAGTAGGAAAGAACCTTAGATGAGATCGGGGATTACTTAGCTTACAGCTAACGCAATGAAATGATGCTTCTTTTACAGGTTCTAAATAGGTAAGCATTTTTGTTACCAGTAAAATTCCAGATTGAGAAAAACACTCAACTAGCATAGGATAAAATGCTAGTTAAATTGTTTGTTTTTGCAGCTTGACCCCGTAAGAGGTATTGTTGATATTTTTATTGTTTATAAATCTGCATAAATGTTTGTAAAACATTATTGTAATCGACTGGGTTAGTTCAGTGATGCTTACTGCTACAATACTTGTTTAAATGACCTTCCTCTTTGTGTTTTCAGCTATAGACCTGTATTTAATTCTAAATGGGCATTTTATAAACAGATCTACCGCTGTCAAAAAGAGCACAGTAACCTAAGAGGTCTAAAAGTTAGAGGATATGTTAAATCTACTTGTGACCAAAACTTCACATTATCATTAGTGTTGGGTATAAATACTGTTCATATTTACTCAAGTTCTTTCCAAGACTTTAATTATTCTATTCTAACGATCCTCCTTAATCAAGTATTTATATTTGATTTTCTTGTGTCAGAAATCTCATTTTATAAGAGTTTTTGTTGACAAGGCATATATTTGAAATTTAAAACCATGCTTAGACTAAGACCTAACTTAAAGATCTCTATGGTTAAGTTCTTCTATATAATGTTAATTCCTTCCTTGTTTATATCTTACTACATCCAATAGTAACATTATTTAAAATTGAGAAGAACATAAATATTTTAAAGTTATGTATAAGGCCCTAGTGTAAAGGAACACCTCTCAAACACAAAGTCTTTGGTTATAAAAACAAGAAATCAAAACAAGGATATTGATACTATGCAATGATATCATAAGGTTTTGACTTGTGAACAAAATTATTTGTGCTGGTTAAATCGATACTTTCAAACTATAGCATGAAACCCATAATTTGCAAATAATTTCGGAGGACACATGGTTGGTGGTCGATGATTAGGCTGTGTTGACTTTGGAGGCAAAGAAAAGGCTTGTTCGAACCCTAAAATCGCATTTTGTTTGTCTTTGTTGTGGGGTGGTCGAGCTGTGAGCTCATGGCCGCCATGCTTGTTGCCAATCCTTCCATCGTTTGCACACAGGCCTTCGTGATCCATAACGAGCTCCTAGCAAGTTTGTCTTTCAAGCTTTGGTTCAGTAAGAGTGGGCACGGTGCTTGTTGCTGTCGTGAGGTAGTTTTGACTGTCAAAAAGAGTGTTGTAGGTTGGGCTGTCTTCACCATTGTTTTTCTGAGTGAGTTTGGTACTCTGAGTGCTTTTGACCATAACTAGTGTGTAGGGAGTCGTTGAGTAAAGTGAACTAGGTTCTTGTTTACTACTGGTGTTTGTATTGTGGGTTTGAATCTTTCCTCGTCGTGGCTTGGGATCTACCCTTGAACACTGTGATCTACAATTTCCTTTTCGGCAGTTCTCCATTTCAGCTTGTGGACATAACAAAAGGAGGCTCGGGTTGGCTTTCCACATCCACACAGTTGCACAACTCTATTGGGTAAGAATGAAATTGTTTTTAAAGTCTTTCTGCACAAATTAAAATTATTATGTTATGAATTATATGCATCTAACATACTGGGGTTTTCTCTGTGCAGACTCTCAAGACCTGAGCTTGGTTCTGAAGAACTCCACCAACAGGCTTCCATGAGGGCATCCACCCCGGTAAGCCTCGGTTTCACCTGGGGTTCTCCTGCATGAGTTGTATGGTGGATTAAGATGTTACTACCATGTGTTGTTGGTTACTTGTCAGTCGTGGCTTTTAGATACTCTGTTTGTTCCTTTTTTTTATTTAAAAAGCCCTAGTGGCTGTTTTGTAATGGAAGAATTAGGCTCTCTCAGCCGAGACTTAAAGAATTAGTTTTTTAGCCTTTTCGGCCTTGTTTAAATTATAAATGTGTTGTTTGGTACTGGCTTTAATCCATGACTCTTATTAACATGCTATTGGGTCGTTATATGAGGATTTGTTTAGGGTTTAAAAAAAAACTTAATGGTTGTTCTTGCAGCATTTCTCGTTTTTAAAAAGGGATTTTGTAGCCGAAACAGATGGTTGGTTTTTATGTGAACTCTGTTTGTATATAGATACTTTTACTTAGGATTTTAAGCCTTAACTGGTGATGTAAAAGGCTGCAAGCTGAGACTAAGTCTGTTTAGTTTTGATTTTGATATTTATAAAAATTATCACAGCTTAAAGCTGAATTAATAGTATCTCTGTTTGGTTAAAATTTATACATTGTTTTTATGCTAGCTATGTTTATTGTTAAATACCTTTGAGGATTTAGGTTAAGCGGATTATTAGTTAAATTTGTTTTCTTCCAGATGAATTATGATTTGAGGGCAATTGGCACTGTAATACTTTGATAATAGCATAATTATTAATGCAGCGATGAATTCTGAAGATAGAACAGAGAAATGATTATTAGTGAATAAATTTACCTATCTTCTGTATTTTTGGATTATACTGTTAGATTTTTTTTTTACAATTATAAATTATGATTTCATTTTGTTATAAAAGAACAGTTTGTTTATAAACCCTAAATTTTCTTTAAAGTTTACAAACCTAGTAATTTGTTTCAATAAACCCTAGTTTGCATTTTCACATAGGTGAGCTAACTGGGTAAATATTTAACCTAGTTTACTGTTCTACTAAGTAAATCTAGATAATTTACTGTTTTCGATATTATCTGTTTAGGAATACATATTAGGTTTATATTATGTAATTTCTTTTTGGTTTCACTATGTAAAAAATTACACATACCAGTGTGTAATACATAGGCTATGTTCTCTGTTTTTATCTAAATTGTTTAAGTACTTTAAGTAAATCGTACAAATACAACATAAATCCTATAACATTTTATATAAAAATCTTGTAGAAAATAAACATTTGCATCTACATACACGTTTTACTGAATCCATTGTTTAAAAATAAACAAACCTACTGTACTAGAGTACTGCCTTGCAAAAGGTGTTGAAAAATACAGTTTAGGTATTTTCTTTCTGTCTATCAATTAACTCATAAATTTCCCTACTAATTTACCCTAATCTAGCTAGTTACTAACTTTCACAGCATATATAATTCTCCTATTTATCCCTAACAGAAATAAAACAAAATATACTATATTATTGAGAACTCTTAAACTTTCCAGGTACAGTAAATAATTTAAAAGACCGAACTAAGCAAAACCTGGAAGTATAGATGAGGTGACAACAACTTAAGGAAACTGTTCCTCCCAACCAACTCCTGGAGAAGAGCTAGACTGCAATTCTCAGGACCCCCAAGCTAGTTTCCTGTTCCACCTGGTAGAAGTACTGGGTGAGAGATGTAGTCTAGAAATCCTCTGCAACTCCACTGAGTGTTCAACAGTAACTCAGTTTTGCTTCCAGCAGTATGAACTCAGCTTAGAATAGCTGCACTAGTTCAGGTCTTCAACACTTGTCCACTCAAACTTACTTCAGCTAGTCCCCCCCATTGAAATTTCTCATGTGTACTTCATTCACTCAGAATGATCACAAATCCAGAAATGAGCATCCTCGGCTGTCTTCAATGGGAAGTTTTATTAGCATGCCTAGGTCTTTTGGGTCAGTTTTTACTTAATGAGCCACCTGCTCCTGTTCCACTTTCTTGGGGAATCATGACCACAAAAATAGGGAAGTTTCCACCTGCAACAGCTAGAAGTAGTTTGAGGATGCTGTCACATGTCAATCTGCTCTCAACCCAGCCTCCTCCACCAAGTGACCAGTAAAACACTCATTTAACAGCTTCCCTAAGCTTTTGTCTCATCTTTCATTTATTTATTAATAAAATATTATGTAATTACATTAAATTATCTTTGACCCCACTTGGTCATTAATTACAAACTTTAATATAAAATATAACATAATGTTCCTCAAAATCATAAAAATGTTTTTGCAATTTGGGGCATGTGACATGGGAGGACCAAGAGAACCAGGCCCCTAAAGGGAGTAATTACTCCCTCTCACTTGGGTAAATAATGCAGATCGTCTCTTGGAAGTGCAGGGGATTGGGGAACCCAATCAAAGCTGAAGCAGTCAAAGACTTAATGAGAATGGTTTCTTTCAAAATTCTCTTGCTTCAAGAGACTAAGATAGAGGAGGAAGCTCTCCTTCTCTTAAGGTAAAAAAGAATGGAAACTAAACGCTGGAAAAGCTGTCAGTGCGAGAGGCACCTCTGGGAACTTAGCAACTCTATGGTGTGTTGAGAATTTTTAGTTAAAAAGATGGTTTGCCACCCAACACGGGATTTTTATAGAAATTTATCATTTCTTTTGTAAGATCTCTTTGGCCCTCTTTAATATCTATGTACTAGTCAATTACATTGAAAAAAAAGATTGTTGGAAATCGTTATCAGTCTTTTTAGAGTCCAACTCTCCTGTAAATATAATAGTACTAAGATAGAGGAGGAATCTCTCCTTCTCTTAAGTAAAAAAAAATGGAAACTAAACGTTAGCAAAGCTGTCAATGCAAGAGGCACCTATGGGAGCTTAGCAACTCTATGGTGTATTGAGAATTTTTAGTTAAAAAGATGGTTTGCCACCCAACACGGGATTTTTACAAAGCTTTATCATTTCTTTAGTAAGATCTCTTTGGCCCTCTTTAATATCTATGTACAAGTCAATTACATTGAAAAAAAAGATTGTTGGAAATCGTTATCAGTCTTTTTAGAGTCCAACTCTCCTGTAAATATAATAGTAGCAAGTGATCTTAACATTACATTAGCCCCGAATGAGAAAAAAGTGGCCTACAAGGCAAGGATCATTTGCATGAAACGGTGGAGGAACTGATCCAAGTCTGCAATTTAATTGACTTAAAACCCAAGCTTGGTCGCTTCACGTGGTCCAATAACAGAGTGGGTGCCGCAAACATTTCTGCCCGACTTGACTGGTTTCTAGTTCATAGCTCATTGATGGATGGGAAATTCATTATCTCATCAAAAAATTTACCCAAACTTACGTCAGATCACCATCCCATTTGTCTGTTGTTTGAAAAAGAAGAAGATCTTGGGCCAATCTTGTTCCAGTTCAGCCCTCTCTAGATTGAGAGAGATAGGTTTTTGGACATTGTGTCTCAAGCTTGGTCTCAGTATGTAGATGGATCCCCTAGTTTTTTTCGGGAACAGAAATTTAAGAACACCAAATATGCATTGAAGAAATGGTCAAAACACCTCTTACTACTCCTACGACCAGCAGGCAAGAGAGAGTGTCTGAGTTAACTGCTATTCAATTAGTAATGGAAGAATGTGAAATTACCAATTCTCATTTAGCCCTGGAACAACTTGCTTAATTTAAAACTTCTCAATCTTTCCGACTGGAAGAGGATCATCTTCGGTTGAAGTCACGAAGGCTCTGGCTGCAGGCGGGTGATAAGAACATTGCCTTCTTCCATCATCAATGCAAGGCTATACTGTCTCAAAATCATATTTAAGAAATCTCCATTGGTGAGAGGGATTTCATTAAAGGTCAATACCTTCTAAAACAGGCTACAAGTAGGCACTTTCAGTTTTTGTTTCAAGATGATGGTCTCTTTGATAAGGAAGCGTATGAAGAATTTTTGGATAATGTTCCTTCTCTAGTCAGCTCAGAGGATAATTATGATTTAATGAAACCCTTCTCTGAAAAGGAAATTTTGGATGTCATTTGGGCAACAGGGTCAGATAAAGCTCCTAATCCGGATGGCTTTTCTTTCCATTTTTATAGAGTTTGTTGGAGCATCATCAAATCATATCTGATCCATATGGTGATAGCCTTCAAAAACAAGCAAAAGTGGGAGGGTGTACTAATTCTACATTTCTCGCCCTTATCCCTAAGGAAGTCAATCCTTCTTCCTTCGATAGGTTCCATCCTATTTCGCTGTGTAATGCCTCTTACAATATTTTAGCCAAACTTCTAGCCAATAGATTCAAGCTCTTGCTAGGTAAGTTGATCTCTCCTCTCCAGGGGTGACTTGTAAAAGGCATGCATTTAGTTTATAATGTAATCCAAGTTCAAGAAGCTCTCCATTCAAGTTTCCATAGGAAGGAGAAAGGAATGTTAATTAAGTTGGATATGAAAAATGCCTTTGACCGAGTCAAGCTTCCCTTTCTCTATGATGTCTTTCTCTCTTTTGGTTTTAGCTCTGAGTTTGTGAACTTGATCAAAGCATGCACAAATAGGCCTTGGATTGCACCACTAGTAAATGGAAGACCTACTGAAATTTTCAAAGCTACAAGAGGTCTTCGCCAAGGTTTTCCAATGTCACCTTTTCTATACATCTTGATGGCTGAAACTCTTAGCAGAAAACTCTCAGCTGAAAAGGAAGTTGGTTACATCCTGAGAGTTAAGATTGCTAGGGTGTGGACCCAATAAACCATGCCCTCTTCGCAAATGACTCTCTCCTTCTACTAGGGGCCTCATTGAAGATTGTTCGGGCCTTTAATGAAATTCTTCAAAAGTTCTGCCTAATTTCAGGAGCCTTGATCAACAACAATATAAGTGTTGTTTATGGTTGGAATGTAGATCATTTGGCAATTCTCCGAATAACAAATTTCTTGGGCTTCCCTGGCTTTGACAAGTGGGAGAAGATAAAGTATGTGGGGCTTCCTTTAACTCTTGGATCGTCCCCTCCTTCTCTTTGGCTTGAAGTGATTACTAAGTTAAAAGCGAAAATCGCTTCTTGGGGTGGTCAGTGGTTAACCAAGGCTGTAAAATTGATCTTGATTAAGGCAATTCTCTTAGCACTTCCTATTTTTCAATCCTCTTTGTTGCTTGCCCCCGAGTCTATCTCGGCTCAGATTTCCAATATTTTGGGAGACTTTCTCTGGAATGGTGGTAAAGGAAGTTAGAATAAGATGCATTTGGTAAACTAGGAAATTCCTAAAAGACCTACTTCAAAAGGTGGATTACAAATTTGTGACCCTGGTCTAGCTAATCTAGCGTTGAGTGGCAAACTGATTTGGCAGCTATTTGTGGACAAAAAACACCCTATCAGCAAGATCTTTAGGATGAAATATCTCAAGGGTGGATCTTTGAGAAATATTACTTCTTCTAATACACCAACAAGAACAACTAGCTGGAATTCTTGCAGAAGAGGTTTCAACATTTTAATCAACAGCTATATAGAATCCCTAGCAATGGATCTCTAAAGTAAACGTATTTGGGTTGTGGATGCTCTAGCCAACTTTAGCAAGATGAGGGGGACCTTGGCGAAAACATGATGCAAAAGGCAGTTAGGGTTTATCCCTGCTCGGCCCTGTGGCAGGAGCTGGTGCAGGTACCTTGATGATGTGAGCAGGAGACAGGTGGGTTTGATTATGACCTCGGAGCTGGGTCGCTGCATGTGGAGTGTCAGGCTTTTTCGGGCTGCATTTTTTTGTAGTTTTCTTTCGTCTAGGGGTTTGCTGTGGATGTGAAGGAGATTTGGGGTTTTGATTGGGCGGTCGCGACTTTAGCGATTTCGGGGCAGGGTGTTCACGGCGGTTGGGGGCACTTCCTCAGGTAATTCTTTGGTTTTACTGTGGTTGTTTTTACCGTGGTAAGATGGGGATAGATGATCTGGTTGATTACTCACTGGATCCGGTGCCAAAAGGCATTTTCCAATATTCCTCGGGTGGTTATAGTTTGGGCAACAAAAACATTTGGGGCGGAGAGTTTCTTTCAGATTCCTTGCTTTCTGACTCGAGCTTTTCTTTATCTCCGTCTTCCTTATTTTTGGATCTTCTTCCTATGTTGCCTGCTGAACCTGTTTTGCTTCCGGGTGCGGTGGAGGGTTTTTTCTTAGTGGAGAATGTTCTTATTGCCGTGGATAATGAACATACTTTAGGGGTTGATACTCCGGGACATGGAGTTGAGGGAGGGGTGGCGTCAACCGAAGGTTTCTCTACTGGGGTTTTGGGTTTGAATGGGATTGGATCTGTCGATGTTGATCTTCAGGGTTTGTGTGGTTCTATTCCTGCGGGGACTTCAGAACAACGAGCAAAATCTTCACATGGACATACTCCTCTAGGGCGGAGGGAGCCGGTGTTAAGTCAGACTGGGGGTGGGGATGGTGGTGTGGGTTGTGGGGCTGGAAGAAGAAGAAGGGCTATAGTCAAAAAGAGGAATGCGGCGTGTTCATACGCTCTCGGGGAAGACATAAGGTGGACTCAAATTATGTAGATGGCATCTTTTACCATGGTTGGAAAAATCATTGGGAAAAATTGTTCAATGGCTGTCATCGAAAATTGGATTAAAGACTGTTGGGTCGATGAGCTGGGGGAGGTTCCTGAACTTGAAGGATTACCACAGGGGTGGTTTGCGCTTAATTTTTCTCAACAGACGCATGTCAGCTGGGTCTTAGAGAGGAATTGGGCTTTGGATTAGTGTCTGGTTCTGCTCAAAATGTGGACTCCGACTTTCGATGCTTCTCGTGAACAGGTGGATGTGGTTCCAATATGGGTTCGCCTTCCGGGTCTTCCCAGGCAGTATTGGTCGGAGGATCATTTCACTAGTATCGGCAATATATTGGGGACCTTCCTTGAGGTGGATATGTCCTTTAAAATTACAAATCTTCGGAGGGTGGTGCAGATTCTGGTAAACATCAATGTGAGGGAGGGCCTGTATGAAGAAATTCATCTCTCTTGGTGCAATACTTTCTTCAAACAATGACTGGATTACGAAAACATCCCTTTTAGATGTCGTCGTTGTCACACTTATGTTCATTTGGCGGTTGATTGTTCACTTGGGGTGCGTATGATCAATGGTCGTGGCTCCCAGAAGGGCTCCCATGGGAATGGATCTAGCAGAGGCACATCGTCGTCGAATTTGGGACTTTTGTTGTCTGAACCAGATGAGGGGCTCGTGGAAGTGGAGAATACGATACCTCCTATGAGGGAGGATGCTTTGATCCTGAGGGCTCTGGCTAAGGAAGTTGGTGTTGTTATTGGTCCTAATGTGGGGGCGTTATCTGTGAGTACCTCTTCCTTTGCCCCTTCTCTGTCATTAAATGTGTTTACTAATATATTTAATATTTTTGGGATGGATTGGATGGGGAAAAAACTTAAGAATGTAACTATCTCTCCTCTTCCCTTGGTTATGCCTACCCCTTCTTCTGCTGCAATTGATGAGGATGTAGTCTCCCCCCTTCCTTTGGTGGTTTCTACCCCTTTTTCTACTACTTTAGTTGAGGATGTTAACCCTTCTTCCCCTGTCCCGGCATTGTTTGAAAATGGGCCTCCCATACTCCACTCCACGCCTAATTCAGGTTATTTCCTTAGGTCGGGAAAAAAGGTTATAACTGGGCGGTTGGGGAAAGATTATCATCCTGTATCTCGTGGGAGAGGTCGCACTTCCTTTTTGGCAAAGGCACAGTTTAGGGCTCGGAAGGATCTTCATGAAGGAAAACAACTTTCTATTGAAAGGGCGCTTAGAGCTGTGCAGGCCCAGAAAAAGGGGCGGAAATGAAGATCATGTCCTTTAATTGTCGGGGTCTGGCAAGTCCCCTTAAAAGACCTACGCTGCGAAGAGTGGTTGATTTGGAGCACCCTGATGTGATGTTGTTACAAGAAACTTTAGGTGTGGGTGATGTGATTAAAGCAAAGTTGGAGAGTTGGTTCTTGGGCTGGCAGTTTGTGACCTTGGATGTCCAAGGTCATTCGGGGGGATTGGCCATGGGGTGGAATACTCGTATGGTGAAAGCTCTGAATATTTGGGGTCTGGATTCTATGTTGGGGATGACTTTACAGGGGTTGGATCAGGGGGCCCCTGTGGATGTTTTCAACATCTATGGCCCATATCTAAACCGTATTCCCTTCTGGGAAAATATCTTTAATTTGGATATGTTCAAGGGAGATATGGTTATAATCGGTGGTGATTTAAACTTTTCTTTGGGACAGGCAGAAGTCTGGGGACCTTTTGCCTGTCATGATTTACTGACAGAATACTTTTCTCAGAAGCTCATTGAGAGGAATTGGTTGGATATTGAACCTGTTAAGCTTAAGCCTACTTGGCATAACAATCAGTGTGGGGATGGGCATGTGGCTAAGCGCCTTGATCATTTTTTGATTTCCGAATCTATGTTCGATCAGCAACACTACATAAGGTAATGGGTGGGTTGTGGGGGTCGTTCTGACCATCTGGCAATACTTTTGGAATATAGGAACGGCCCTGTTAGACCACCTAGTCCTTTGAAATTCAATAAGACCTGGTTAAAGGATGAATCGTTTTGACAACTGATTCTTGCAAAATTGGGTTCCTTATAATCCTGACAGTCACATGACTGCGTCTTTACAGCTTGAGGGAAATTTTCCTGGATCAAAGGTTTGATTAAGAAATGGGCTGGGGAAAAGCGTAGCAGAGAAGATCTCGAATTGAGGCAGCTTGTTGGAGCAGAGTCCCGCAGCTACAGGAGAAGCTGCCATTTTGGCGGATAGATAGTTTTGGCGAAGACGAAGAGATAAGGTAAAGCTATGACGCCGTAGCATGTTTCTGGCTGCAGAGCAGAGCTAGAAAACCGTGACTATTGGGACAAAGAAGTCAAAGAAGACAACAGTACCTGAGCGACCGAGAAGAGAGAGCTCAACCACTGCATTGAAGGCAGCGACGAAGACAGGAGGGCTTAGCTACCCTCATAAAGGAAAAGGAGCGACGAGGCCGAGGTATTGAAGATGAAGGACAGAAGACGGGAAACGGTGCACAGTATCCATGGTCAGTGCCGGGAAGCATGGAAGACTGCAGAGAGCAGTGGTGTGACAGAAAGCGGCTACCCCAAGTACAGATATGTCGACTGTCACTAGTTAGGGTTTTGGGTTACTGTTGGGACATGCCCACGGTGTTGTAATGGCGAGACCTTCGGGCCGCCTATAAAGGGATGTAATTTGTATTGTAAAAGGTTAGCTAGTCAAATAACCTGTAGCTAGTCATTCCTTCTGGAGCTATTAGGGTAACCTGTAGCTATTCAGACATTAGCGAGTCTGAGAGTCCAGTAGTCTGTTAGCTCACTGTTATTTTGTATTGTAACAATCCGTAGGGATTGACAGAGAGAGAGAGAGAGAGAGAGAGAGAGAATATTGTTAGAAGGCAATATAGAGATAGAGAAGAGATCTAGGAGAGAAGGGCTCTAGGCAGTGAGTGCAGAGTTACCCAGAAGATCTCTAACTGCATATGCGGTGCAGCAGAACTGTGTACTCTCTCAAGATATAATAAAACATAGTTCTGTGGACGTAGCTTCTACCCTGGAAGTGAACCACGTAAAATCAGAGTGTTATGTGATTGATTCATGTGATTGTATTTACTTGTTATATCTATCATTCATTACATGAACCTTGCTTACAGTTAAATGTATGTATGTGTTATTCAGTTCACAGCATTATAGAAGGATAAATGCATGTTGAAGTCTTTAAGTATTTTGTATAAGAGTTTGTCTAAGTTTCACTCAAGACAGTTAAGAGTCGCAGTGTAAAACAACCTTGTGTGTTGAGTCCTGTGAGTTGAACACAAGTAAGGCTAAGTGCGCTGAGCCGTAGCGGTAGGATATCGCAGAGAGGCAATATCGCACCATCAGAGGAGCTGTGGTGCGCGGTACCGCAGGTTGAGGATCAAGCGTAGGAGAGAGTTACGTGTTGGCCAGGGTGTGGCGATGCGATAAGGGCTAGATTCATTGCGGGTTAGAGGAAGTTGCGCATCGCGGAGAGAAAGAGACCTCGCGGGTTAAGAAGAGCTGCGAGGCACACATAGGATGCTACAGAACCTGGTCGAAGACACTTGAGTCTTTGGCCAACCCATTAGGATCACTTCGGGTGAGACTTCAGGCTGCGCCGCGATCTGTTGCTGAAACGGCCAGTGAGCTAGGGGTGTTGTTGGTACATTATAGTAAACCCGGGTCTGCCCATAGCGACCAACAAATGGTTCCGTTGCCGGTTTTGAACAAACTGAGCACTGATGTTCTGTTGGCATCCTACTAGAGACTAACTCAACGAGTGGGTTGGGTCTAAGGAGCAAGAGTTTGCCGAACACGAGAACAAGAGTCCTAGACTGAGTACAGAGGACTGGTTACAAAAACATATCTTTACAGACCTGCATACGATATTTTTTGCGACCTATGGAAACGAGCTTTACGACTGGTTATCAAAGTTGACTGATAAGAACATATTCAAGAAGAAAAGAAACATTGTCTAGACACCGGAGCTGATTCAGACTGTGAAGAACCTTGATAATCCCATTACGAGGACAGTAGAATTCTGGCTTGCGAGTGTGCTAGAAGGCTTCGTCACAGAGTTTGCAGTTGAACAGAGAAAAATCTTCAGCGAGGCTGAGCGGTACTTCTTCAAAGGATATCGCGGTAAGTACCTAAAATCTTTAAACTTGTCCATTAAGATGTTATTACATGAAAAAGGAACAATGGATCTAGTTTCAGATAAATAAGTAAAGATAGTAATGTCACAAGAGTTTGAAAGTGATTTTGGTGACATTGGACGTACACGTAGTGGAAAGAAATACAAAGTAGATTTCAGCTCTCCCATATTTGAAGATAGTTCAGATAATACTAGACAACAGAGTCATAGTACCACAGAAAGAACAGAAGGGGGTATCCCTTACCACCCTTATACCCCACAGAAACAGATCGGGACTCAGAACAATCCCGTAGGAACTCCATCTAGTAGCTCCCAGATAGTACATACTACCGCTACATCACCTCCACCTCCACCGCCGAGTGGTAGTAACACAGCAAATCAACATCCACCACGTAGAAATAGAATGGGGGATGATATGAAGCTAAATATCTTCAAGGGTACAGGGGCAGAGGACCCAGAGCAGCATTGGTTTCTATGTGAAGCCGTGTGGACCATTAAAGCAATCCATGATGACAATATTAAACTTGTACAGTTGGTCACCACACTTAGGGAACGAGCCTTAACATGGTATATGAAGTATACCTCAGCAATACCCAGAACACTTGTCCAGGTTAGGACCGCCATGATTAAAGAGTTTAAGAAACCTAAGTCTGAGTCACAGTGCATTACAGAGCTCAAAGACATCAAACAGTTACCTACAGAGTCAGTGTGGGACTTCGATCAGAAATTCAAAGCCCTTATAGACCAAGTCAGCTTTGAGTTTGCGCCGGAGCAGCATAAGGAATGGTTTATTGCAGCACTGCTCCCTCACATCAGACTACCATTAATGCAGCAGAAACTCCAGACGCAAGATGACACGTTGGAGATGGCGATGAAACTAGAGGCTTCACCTCTAGCTGAGACCAGCACAAGTATGACAAATCTGCAAAACCAGTTGGCTAATCTCACGATACAGATGCATGAGCTTAAGAAAGGGAAAGAGGTTGCGCAGGACATATGGTGCGTAAAGTGTAAAGCACAAGGCCATACTAAAGATAATTGTCCAGTCTTTGTAGAATTTATAGCAACTGAGGCTCCTAACCCCTTACCACAGACCCACGGGCCGTGGTGTGAAATATGCAAAACAAGAGGACATCTACCTCAGCAGTTCCCTCTACTTCAGAAGTACGTGCAGACAACTAAGAACTTATACTGCGTCTTCTGCAAGTCCGTAGGCCATGATGAACACGATTGTCGATCCTATGATCTCATGGTCGGGAGCAAGCAAGACTTGTACAGAGTCCAATCAGAAACGCAGGGTCCAGCAGTAGGACCACAGTATCATCAGGCTCATGTTGGCCGTGGAGGAGGATTCAGAGGACGAGGACGTGGAGGAGGCTTTGGCCATGGAGAAGGCTTTGGCCGTGGTCGCGGACCAGTCACTTGTTACAATTGTGGAGTTCTGGGACATTATGCTAGGGACTGTCAGAGCCCTACCACCACATGTAACTATTGCAAATATTACGATCACGCTATAGAAGACTATCCTACCTTGATAGCTAAGATCAGAGAACTTAAGCCAGCAGTACATCAGAACATCCAACTTATCGCTGCTGAGCAGAAACAGCCAAAACCAAGAGTCAACATTGTGACTCGCAACGGTGCTTCCACCAATGGGACATCGCAGGATAATGAAAAGAACACAGGACCGGAGTGGGTACGCAAAGCTACTAACAAAGCAACATCACTTGACCTACAGAAGAATAAACAGACATTTCAGGAAGCTAAGACTTTCTTTGATGACCCTATGCAATCAAGATCGCAAGTACCGCCGTCTAGGGGCGTACCGCAGCAAGCACCTTGTGGCGTTAGCCCTGTATAGATATCGCAGGCTACCACATCAGGCGCTTGCGACGAGGATGAGTTGGCAGGAAGTGTACAATCCTTCCTGCGGAGTTGTTTAAAACTCATGAGAAATGAGCAAGCTATCTGAGAACTTCAGCGCATCATAGATCAGTGTCAACCATCTTCTTCCGTGAGCAGTGCCCAGCATGCTGTTCATAATATTATGGGACATACAAGAACAGGAAGAGAGATGCGACTCACAACACAGGTTGGAGAATTTGAAATGGATGAGGTGATCCTAGATCTAGGATCAGAGGTAAATGTTCTGACTAAGCAGACATGGGAACATATGGGTAGCCGTAAGTTAGTCAGATCGCCTATCCATCTGAGATTAGCTAATCAGCAGTGGGTATCACCCCTGGGTTGATTACCACAGGTGCCAGTTGACATTGACGGAGTTCGCAGCTTTGCGGACTTTGAAGTTATAGAAATCATTGGCGATAGTAGACCATATCCAGCTCTACTAGGTATTGATTGGGCAATCGATAACATGGCCGTTATCGACTTAAAGAGAAGACAAATGACCTTTGAGGACGCGCAGATCCGGGTCATCGCACCGTTAGATCCTCTTCAGGGTCCTAGATACATTGAACCTATCCGAGCAGAGGAAGAGGCACGTAACATGGAGAGTCTCTATCAGATGACTGCGAACCAGAGCGACTACATCAATCCAACCGCAGAAGGGAACATTAGTTGGCGATGTGACAGCTCATGCGCATCGGATTCGGATGTTGGTCTAGAGAACTGGCAGAACAGACTTTACGAAGTCTCAACGCGCAGATGTGTGTACATGACTAAGTCACTGCGATGGATTGGCGCAGAGATCAACGAGATTCCATCATTTCATGGTCTAACAGATATCCAGGACTTTCTCATGCAGTTTGAACAACAAATTCCTCATGAGCAGAGGATCGCAGTTATGGACCTTGCAGTACGAGCCACACCTGCAAGATGGTGGTATGCACATAAAGAGAATATCGCATCATGGGATGATCTTAAGAGATTGATGGCGATCAGATTCTCTACCAACAGAGAGTATGTCCAGCAGAGATACACAGGAGAAAGTGACCCCAGGTCACATATTCAGGCATGTGAATGGAATTGGTCGGACATTCCAGAGGACGAATGGGTTCACCGATTCATTCACACTTTGGATACAGTTCCAAGGAACTGGTACACAGAGACTGAATTGCACAAGGGAATGACTGCATGGCCACTTATGATAAACAACTTTCTACTCACCTTCGCTTTTGAATCTGAGTATCCAAGTGTTGATCAGGCCCTATATGTTATAAAGATTAAGATATTTGAGGATTGTACCATATCAGTGTCAGCTCAACCTAAGTGGGCCATCCAGTTAGAAGAGGCGCTAGAGTGTTATAACTTTGTATCAGAACCAGAGAAGGAGGATGAGGATCCTCGCAACATCAACATTCCGGAGTCAGAGGGGACTCGCTATGTTGATGGACCAAAGCTACAGATTCCAGCAATCACAGAACCAATCAAGATTAAACAGATCAATATTAGCACAGACACAGAACCAAAGTTTGCCTCTATTGGAACGATGAAACAGTCGGACAAATTACAGACTTGCTACATGACTATCAGGACCTATTTCCCACCAAGTTCACAGAGATGAAGGGAATAATCGGAGACCTGGGAGTAATGAGGATACCATTGAAAGAGGATGCTAGACCAGTCAAGCAGCGTCCATATAGATTAAATCCGTGCTACAAAGAAAAAGTTAAGGATGAGATCGATAAGATGCTAGCAGCAGGCATCATTGAGCCCATAGAAGAGAGCGAATGGGTTAGTCCCATGGTCGTGCAAGAAAAGAAAACTAAAGGAGACATCAGGATCTGTGTCGAATTGCGTAAACTCAATGACACATCGCTTCATGATCCATTTCCGACACCTTTCACTAATGAAGTACTAGACAATGTGGGAGGACAGGAGGTCTACTCCTTCACTGATGGCTTTTCAGGCTATCACCAGATCAGAATCCACCCAGAAGATCGACATAAGACCACTTTTGCAACATAATGGGGTTCATTCCAGTATACGGTAATGCCCTTTGGTCTTAAGAATGCACCAGCTATCTTTTCTAGAGTAGTAGTTGCTGTATTTAAAGAATACATCCATAAATTCCTAGAAGTTTATTTTGATGATTGGACTGTATTTGGATTAATCGACAAGCACATAGGAGATTTAAGACTGATGTTAGAGAAATGTAGGCAGTACCAGATTTCTCTGAACTTGAAAAAATGTATATTCTGTGCGCCATTTGGTATTTTGTTGGGTCACATTGTCTGCAGGAAAGGCTTGATGGTAGAACCCGCAAAGATTGCCATCATTGTGAATCTTCCAGCACCCAACTCAGTCAAACAATTGAGGACAGTACTTGGTCATACCGGGTACTACAGAAAATTCATCAAGGGATATGCAAAGATTACAGCACCGATGGAAAAACTGTTAAGGAAAGATGTAAAATTCCTATGGAATGAGGAATGCCAGCAAAGTCTAAACACACTTAAAGAGAAGATGGTTACAGCACCCATCTTAGTATTTCCAGATTGGACTAAGCTGTTTCATGTACATGTGGATGCATCTGGCATCGCACTAGGGATTGTTTTAACGCAACCAGGAGAAGGAGGTATCGATCATCCTATCGCATACTCCAGCAGAAAGCTATCGACCGCAGAAAAAAACTGCACCATGACAGAAAGAGAACCCAACGAACTAAGTTACAGAACCAATGGAGAACAAAGTCGCAGGACTTCGGCAGAAACTTACAAAGACCTCGCAGGAAGCCAAGGAGAAGCTACAGCAGGAAAAGCCCGCTGGTAGTGGCTCGAGGACGAGCCACAAGTAAGTGTTAGGGGACTGTTGGAGTAGAGTCCCGTAGCTACAGGAGAAGCTGCCATTTTAGCGGATAGACAGTTTTGGCGAAGACGAAGAGATAAGGTAAAGCTACGATGCCGTAGCATGTTTCTGGCTGCAGAGCAGAGCCGAAAAACCGTGACTGTTGGGACAGAGAAGTCAAAGAAGACGACAGTACCTGAGTGGCCGAGAAGAGAGAGCTCAACCACTGCATTGAAGGCAGTGACGAAGACAGGAGGGCTTAGCTACCCTCATAAAGGAAAAGGAGTGACGAGGCGGAGGTATTGAAGACGAAGGACAGAAGACGGGAAGCGGTGCACAGTACCCATGGTCAGCATCGGGAAGCATGGAAGACTGCAGAGAGCAGTGGTGTGACGGAAAGCGGCTACCCCAAGTACAGATATGCCGACTGTCACTAGTTAGGGTTTTGGGTTACTGTTGGGACAGGCCCACAATGTTGTAATGGCGAGACCTTCGGGCCACCTATAAAGGGATGTAATTTGTATTGTAAAAGGTTAGCTAGTCAGATAACCTGTAGCTAGTCAGTCCTTCTGGAGCTATTAGGGTAACCTGTAGCTAGTCAGTCCTTCTGGAGCTATTAGGGTAACCTGTAGCTATTCAGACATTAGCGAGTCTGAGAGTCCAGTAGTCTGTTAGCTCACTGTTATTTTGTATTGTAACAATCCGCAAGGATTGACAGAGAGAGAGAGAGAGAGAGAGAATATTGTAAGAAGGCAATATAGAGATAGAGAAGAGATCTAAGAGAGAAGAGCTCCAGGCAGCGAGTGTGGAGTTACCCAGAAGATCTCTAGCTGCATATGCGGTGCAGCAGAACTGTGTACTCTCTCAAGATATAATAAAACACAGTTCCGTGGACGTAGCTTCTACCCTGGAAGTGAACCACGTAAAATCAGAGTGTTATGTGATTGATTCATGTGATTGTATTTACTTGTTATATCTGTCATTCATTACATGAACCTTGCTTACGATTAAATGTATGTATGTGTTATTCAGTTCACAGCATTATAGAAGGACAAATGCATGTTGAAGTCTTTAAGTATTTTGTATAAGAGTTTGTCTAAGTTTCACTCAAGACAGTTAAGAGTCGCAGTGTAAAACAACCTTGTGTGTTGAGTCCTGTGAGTTGAACACAAGTAACGCTAAGTGCGCTGAGCCGTAGCGGTAGGATATCGCAGAGAGGTGATATCGCACCATCAGAGGAGCTGTGGTGCGCGGTACCACATGTTGAGGATCAAGCGTATGAGAGAGTTACGTGTTGGCCAGGGCGCGGTGACGCGATAAGGGCTAGAGTCATCGCGGGTTAGAGGAAGCTGCGCATCGCGCAGAGAAAGAGACCTCGCGGGTTAAGAAGAGCTGCGAGGTGCACATAGGATGCTACAGAACTTGGTTGAAGACACTTGAGTCTTTGGCCAACCCATTAGGATCACTTCGGGTGAGACTTCAGGCCGCTCCGCGGTCTGTTGCCGAAAGGGCCAGTGAGCTAGGGGTGTTGTTGGTACATTATAGTAAACCCGGGTCTACCCATAGCGACCAACACAGCTAGAGAAGCATATTTATAACATCATGGATTTGGAGGGAGGGGGGTATTTGAATCAAGATACAAAAGATTCCTTGGTCAGGTTGCAGGGTAGAAGGAATACTATCCTCTTGGACAAGGAGGAAACCTGGAGATTGAAAAGTAGGGCTATTTGTCTTGAGTGTGGAGATGAAAATACAAATTTTTTTCACTCTTATGCCAGGGGAAGGAAAGCGCTGAATACTATTTGGAGTCTAGGGGATAGGCTGGGAAGAAGTCTTGAAACTTTTGAGGATATGGATGGCTTAGGGGTTGAACATTTCCAGCATTTATTTCAGGCACCACAGGGTTCACAGCTTATGGAGATTATGCGTATTGCTCAGGTATTTCCTCGTTTTGTGGGGGAGGAAGACAATCTCTCTCTGATGGAAGAGGTTACTGAAGAGGAACTTAAAATGGCACTTCAGAGTTTTCAGAAAGACAAGAGTCCTGGGCCTGACGGCTAGACTATTGAATTCTTTACAGACCTGTATGATCTTTTGGGGGATGATATACAGAAGGTGGTGGAGCACTCTCGTCTGTCAGCCAGGATCTCGGCCTATTTTAATTCAACTTTCATAGCTATGATTCCAAAGGTGGATAACCCGAAAACTCTGCATGATTTCAGACCTATCTCGCTTTGTAATTGCATTTATAAGGTGATCTCAAAGATTATTGCTCGTAGGTTGAAGGATATATTGTCCGAGCATATTTCGACAAAACAATTTGGGTTTCTCAAGGACGACAGATCCATGAGGCCATTGGTGTGGCTCAAGAAGGCCTACACAACATGAAAACTCGAAATGTGAAGGGGGCAATTTTGAAAATTGATCTCTCTAAAGCCTATGACAAGGTAAGTTGGACATATATTCATATGTTACTAATTCATCTGGGTTTTGGGATTGCATTTGTCAGGTGGATTATGTGATGTGTCACCACGGTGTCTTTCTATGTTCTGATCAATGGGGCTGCTTCACCTTTCTTTCATGTGGAGAGAGGACTGAGGCAAGGATGTCCTTTGTCTCCTATATTGTTTCTTTTGGTTATTGAAGGACTAAGCCATTTACTCCTGGAGGCTCATAGGGGGGGTAACTTGAATGGCATTGATGTTTCACAGCATCAGCAAATCACTCATCTATTATTTGTGGATGACGTTCTTATTTTCTACTCAGGAACTGTCCATGATTTGAATACAATTGTTGAGATTTTGACCCTTTTCTCTTTTGCAACTGGCATGGAGATTAATGAAAGGAAATCAAGGTTAACAACTCATCGTTTGGATGCTACTGAAGTTGGACATGCTACTCATTGTTTTCCTTTTATTTGGGCTACTTTGGAAGATGGTCTAAAGTATCTGGGTTTTTTCTTGAAACCCAACAAATATTTGAAAAAATGGAGAAAGATTACATACCTGGAGTCATCGGTGGCTATCTAGGGCGGGGAGATTGGTTCTGGTTAAGGCTGTGTTGGAAGCGATACCAGCTTATTGGATGTCTCTCTCATGGATCCCTAAAGGTATCCTGGAGAAAGCTCGTCGGATCTGTCTTCATTTTTGTGGAGTGGGAATAAGGAGGTAGCGGTAACCCCTTGGGTCAGATGGGATAGGATCGCTAGGCCCAAATCTTTGGGGGGTTGGGGTCTTAAAAACATTTTCTTTTTTGCTGAAGCATTGGCGGCAAAGGGGGGATGGCGATTGATTCAAGCTGAAAATTTGTGGACCAGGGTGATGTGTGCGAAATATGTTTCTCCTGATACTATTTTGGATTGGATCAAGAATCCAATAAAGACTCACGGGGGTGGATCGGTCATATGGAAAGCAGTGATTAAATCCTTTGATGTCATCGGGGAAAATCTTGTCTGGAAGGTTGGTAATGGCAGGAGGGTGTGGGTGGGGGTGGATCCTTGGATGGGATGCAATGGTGGGTTTAGATTGTCTGAATCGTTGGTGGCATCTCTCAGACAGCGCGGATTTATTTACCTATATCAACTCGCTTCTCTAGTACAAGAAAATAGGTGGACTCAGGGTTGGCGCTCAACTACCTTCTTTGATATGCCTTTGAGGGAAGAGGTTGAATTGAATCAATATATTCAGCTACTTAAATTATCGTTGGTGCTGATTTGAGAAGGGGATGATGAACTTATATGGAATGCGGCGCCTAGTGGGAGATACACCTCAAAGGGGGGGTATATCTATCTCAGTTCAGCTGGAAATGACCAGAGGATGGAGTGGTGGTGGAGGAAGATCTGGAAATATCATTGTCCGCCTAAATGCAGATTATTCTGGTGGTGTGTTCTTGAGAACAAGGTACCGGTATGGGAAAATCTTCATAAACGGGTTTTTTTTGGCTCGGGATGGTGTGCCTTATGTCGGGCTGAGGGGGAATCTATGGTACATTTGCTCCTTAAATGTACCTACTATGTGGAGGTATGGACAAAGTGTTATAATCTTTTGGGGTTGGGTCCTAACTGTCGGTGGGAAGGAGCTTCAATTCTTGATGCTTGGGATCGTTGGTGTAGATTGGAAAATGTGGATGTTATGAAGGTACTCCTGCTCCTGGTCACTTGGGGCATCTGGCTGGCTAGGAACAATGTGGTGTTCAATGGGAAAGTATGCACTCCCGCAATAACGATGGAGTAGACGTGTGGGATTGCATTGGCACTACCCAAACATATCAGGGTCGATAAACAGAGGGAAATACTTGAACTGGTAATCGATAGGTCATCACCCTGGGGGTTCTTGGATGGTGCTTCACAGAATACAGTATGTGGGGGGGTGCTATCCTACATATGGCCGAAAATCATTCCTTTGAATTGATGTTTGGCCTGGGAGAGAATGGAAACAATCGGGCTGAACTGTTAAGTTTGAAAATACTTCTCATATTTGCAGCAGAAAAGGGGTGCAAAAACCTAAAGGTTTTTGGTGATTCTCTGAAAGTGATCAACTGGGTTAAGAGGATTCAAGCTTACAGAGACCTTATTTTGCAAAACATTTTACTTTCTATATGGGATGTCATAGATTCCTTTGATTCGATTTCATGTACACATGTTTACATGGAGAACAACTGCCAGGTGGACACAGCTTCGAAGGCGGGGCTCCAATTGGATACAGGTGTGTGGAAGATTAAGGAGCGGTTAGATGATGTTGTTTTTGAGTTTTATCATCGTCCCTTCATAGAAGGGGAGACGATATGAGTCTGGCTGTGGTTTTTTTGGTGATGGTGTTATGTTGTTCTTTTATGGACAGATGTGTTTATTGTATGATCCTTTTATATGACTGTTGGTTGATATGACCGATACTATTTTTTGACTATATGGGCTGCTATGGTTTGCCTCGCTCATAGAACATCTATGTTTCTAGAACTGATTATTGTTTCTTGATCAGTGGATAGATGGGCTGACCTATATTTTTGATTTGGGATGGGATATGATTATAGAACATATTATCGGGTGCTGATCTTTGGTTACAAATATGCTACGCATATCTACAAAATGTAATTTTGTCTCTCTACGGATGAAATCAAATTATGCTTTTTTTCTTTGGAAAAAAAAAAGAATCCCTAGCAATGGGAAGAGGATCCTTCTCTGGGAGGATAAAATCTCCAGAAAACCTTCTCTTTCCTATGACATTTCGTTAGCGGAGATTATGAATTGGGCAAATAATAAAGGTCTGCTCCACTTGGCTAACATTTGCTCTTGGGACAAAGTTGGCAAATGGGTTGGATGGTCTCTCCCTGAGCTTCTTGTTCGCCTCAGCTCCTAAAAACTTGTGTTGCTCTCCTCTCTTTCTGGTCTCGCCCCTGTCCACATCTCCTATAAAGATAGTTGGGGTTGGGGAAATGATGGTTCTTACTCAACTGCCAAAGGTTTCAAAGTATTACAAGCTTCCCACTCTTCATGCATCTCACCTGCGATTTGGAAAACTGTATGGAATTCTCAATGTCTTCCGAAGGTGAATTTTTTTCATGGTTGTTATTGCACAATAAGGTGCTGACGGGCCACAATCTTTTAAAATGTGGCTTTTATGGCCCCTTCCGTTGCTGTTTTTGCAAATCAACCTTGGAAACGACTGATCATCTTCTCATTGATTGTGTTTTCTCTAAAAAGGTGTGGGAACTAGTTCTCCGTGGTTCTAATTGCTCCGTTCCTATTCAAAATACTGTAATTTCTTTATATCTATCCTGGCATGATCGAATCAGACTCTATAATCTGGCATTCGATTCTGAAATACACGTGGTGGTCTCTGTGGATTGCCAGAAACAATTACATTTTCAACTATCAGATCCTGATCTCCTAGATCGTGGCATTCAAATCCAAATCGTTTATTGTTGAATGTGTTGGACACACTATATCCTCTTCTTCCTTGCCAGATGCATTTTCATTATGGTTGGGCTCCTGTCCTTAAGTGTTGAAAAAATCGATTTGTGTCAAACCTGTCAGTCCTCCTCCTTGGAGGTTTCGTGGAAATAAGGATGTATTCAAATCATTTTGGATGAGTTCCTCTTCAACGACAATTTTCTTTGATGGTGCATCCAAGGGGAATCCTGGGATCTCAGGTGCTGGGGGTTTGGTTTTCTCTCCTGACAGATTGACCAAATTCAGTTTTAGCTGGGGACTTGGAACCATGTCAAACAATCAGGCTGAAAGCTACAGCCTCCTCATGGCGAGTCAGTTTGCTAAGGAGAAAGGATACAAGCCCGTCCAAATTTTTAGTGATTCTGAGATGCTGATAAAAGCATTAAATTCAGTTGATAGCTTCAATAACTATGCCTTGAATAAATCTCTGTAGAGAATTCAGAATATATTGAAAGAATTTGACACGGCCGATTCTTTTCACATCCTTCGGGACCTAAACAATCTTGCAAATGCCTTGGCTAATAAAGCATGTCTACTGCCTCAAAGATTTCTTAGTATCAACGGAGAATCCAGTGATTTCCATCAATTCCTTAAATGTGATTCATGCAGTTGTAATTTGTTTTAATGGGAGATCCCCTCCCCCTCTATAACGTTTTGTACAGTCTCTAGCCCTTTCGAAGTATTTCTTCTTGATAGTGTAAATAAGTTAATTGGTATTTGTCAAAAAGAGACCCGTAATCTTTCATAAAAATAAAATTACCCATTTAAGTTAAAAAAAAAATACTTTACTTATTAAACACAAACTAAGGACCCTACTAACAACCTATGCTAAGTGAACAAAGAAGCCATATGATCATTGCCATAAACTGTAGAAAAGAACTCCACTATCAATATGTAACCCATAATTGAGGATTTTCGTTATTGACCTTAGGCCATAAATTTGCCCCCTACGGAGAAACGTGAAACTTCGAACACTATTATTAAAGTAAAACGTGAAAAATGTTGGAATAAAATACACTTGAAAAAGGTGTGGAATATAAGTCCATTCCTTTGTGATATAAATTTGGACAAGTCTACTAGGATTAACCAAACTTTAATTTCGAGGAATGTCAATTTTAGTCAAAACAATAAAACGAGTCTTTACAATAATATGCAACATGCAAGGTTACATTCCTTTCAAGTAAGATGCCATTTGAATGGGTTAAAATTTCAATTTCATATATTGGAGAGGGGAGGGTAAAAGTAAGACTTGGAGAAGGGATTGAAAAAATATAAAATTATTTTAATGATTTATTAGATTTTAAAAAAAAATGAAAAAACATTTTCACTTTTCTTATTATCTTTATCCAGCAGTAGCAGGAGTTGATCCAGCCAATTAAGCAATGAAAAAAACAGCAGTAGAACCAGTTGGTGGACCAGAAGCAGCAGATTCTATTACTACAGAGCGGACGTACCTTTCATCTCTAGACCCATGACCGGTTCCATATCCTGTTATAAAGGCAAAGGCACTACCATCATAGGCAGGGGCAAAGGAAGATTATTATGGTTGATTTAATAAATAATTTTGTTATTGATTTACTAAATAAACGAAAAAAAAAATTAGAAAACACATAAATTATTTTCATTATTGTTAATTTACTAAATCAAAGGTAAGTAAGAGTATAAGCCTTCTATTAAATAGAAAAGTAAAAAATTACAATAGTTATCAATAAATAGTTTGAGAGATCAGGTTGTATAAACAAGTTTGAGAGATGTTTATTTCTGATGTAGTCTTAAAGCTATTGCTAAAAAATAGTTTTAACTACAGTCATATGAAAGCTTTCTTGCCTAAGACCGAATTTGAAGTATTGACTTTAGAAGTTACAAAATGGGCACTAATGGCAATATAGTAAAAAAACTTGGTAAGCATGTTGAAAGAAACTATGTCACATGGCAGGTTGATTTGTATCAACCTGCTCCCAACTGAAGTAGAGTTCTGCGCTAGCTTTATGTCCAGGCTCTTCCCTATGAAGTACATTTTTCCAGCCATAATTTGTCTGTTCTCCTATGGTCTCACATACTAGCGAGATTTTACTTAAGGTTGATGATTTCCATATTGTGCTCCATAAGAACCCAACTCATCAGAGATTTGGTCACCCAATGAAGGACCACTGAGAGTTCATAAAGCATAACCCTATTCCTGGTATCCCCTGGATTTTGTATCCAGTTTTCTGTTGGATTGAAGCCCACTTCTACCTAGAAGATGATGTTGTTTTACACTAGATCTTGTGTGTCCCTGTTCGTATCCTCGTCTTCTTGTTCGTCGTCACTAGGGTTGACAGGAGGAGGGGAAGATCGAGGGATGAAATAGACTCCCAAACGACGTCCGAGTTGGTTTATATTAGAGTTCATAATGCTAATATATGTATTTAGCTTTGAAAGCAACCTCAATTCCTCCTCTAGACTGTCGATTTCCTTCCTTTGGTCTGCTAGGATATGGCCAAGCCACACTTTCTCTGTCCAAAAGGTTATGGGCAAGCGATCATTTAGAGCATGTCTAGCGTGCAAGTCCCCTGGATATGTAATCCTATTTTCCAAAGCTTGAAATTCATCCACCTCTTGGAATATGATAGCTTATTGACAAATTTGCCCCTCCATGCTTTCAATTTCGATTTGTGAGCCAAAGGGATGGAGTACTTATAATAATTCGTAGTTGCGACCACTTTGAGTTAGTTGGTGGTGGGATTTTGAAGCTTGGGTCCAACTCCCTTAATCCCTCCTCCACACATCATGAGCCCAACCTTGTTATTGCTCTTATGATGGTCATTAATGTTGGTATCTTTGGGAGCAGCAAGAATAATGAGAGTGGTTTTCAATCCGCCCTTGAGATTAATGCACTAGATCACTTCAATGATTACCCTATCCATCTTCATGCAGGTGAACTTGAACTTTGTCACACCATTGTACTGCCTCTCCTTTCTCACTATGTCGTTCAATATGCTCAGGTACCACCACACAGGTTGTTGCAGATTGGGGTGATGGAATATTAATAACAACTACTTTGATCCATGTGCTCCTCATGGATTCTTACCGACTCGTGTCCCCTTGTAGCCAGATGGCCCATCATGGCATCTTGAATGGGGCCCCTCCTTGAGGTGTCCATGATATGCACTTAGGTATTATGGGTAGGCCCTATGGCTTCCACTCAACCTATGTGGGGAATGACTAATAGATATTTAAAAAAATACATAATTAAAATAAGTTAGAAAAAAGAAGAGAGAAAAAAAATACAACATTTAATAACTTTCTCTCGACTAATAATAATGCATTTACAAACTCAAATAACATGTAATAATGATTTTGTCCATAAAATATTTTAATATAAAATAAAACATATCAAAATGTAAATATTATTTTTATAATATTATACTTTAACAAGGAAAAATAAGTAGTATGGGTTTAAATGTCTAAACCAAGAAGACTTCTCTCATCACTTATTTTCAAATTGTGTGCAAATAGAGAGAATCGAGGCCATAAGAAGAAAGTTTTGTAATCTAAATCCTTGAGTGTGCAAGTCATCAACATCGGGGATCCATTTGTTAGAGCATAAAGTCTTACCCTTAAGTGTATAAGTCATAAACATTGGGGATCTATTGGTTAGGGCATAAAGTCTCACCTGTAAGCATATAAGTCATTGACATTGGGGATCCATTGGTTAGAGCATAGAGTCTTAATTATGTAAGCTATAGAACCATTAAGGTTATTTTTTAGTAGTCCAAATCTTGATGTAGGGTATTCAATTCCCATAAACTCCATGAAATATTTGCAAGCAATCTTGTGTAAGGAAAGCCACATAGCAACATTGCCATTACAAAGAGCTACATGTTCATGGCCCTACCCCAACTACCATTGCAATCTAAAACCCCTAAGTGTGCAGGTCATTGACATTGAGGATCCATTGGTTAGAACATAGAGTCTTCATTATGCAAGTGGTGGAACCATTAAGGTTATTTTTTAGTAGTCCAAATCTCACATGTAGGACATTCAATTCCCATAAACTCAATGAAATATTTGCAAGAAAGCTTGTGTAAGGAAAGCCGCAGAGCAACATAGTCATTACAAAGCATTGCACCTTCATGGCCCTAGTTGATACATTTTGATTAACTTCTCTAAATTTAAATGCTCAAAACCTTATAAAATTAAATCGAAGAATAATTTTTAAAAACAAATTAATTTTGGATAAATCCTACATTATAGTACAAATTAAAACAAAATTTGAATGTTAACATAGAAATTGAAAAATTTACAAACCCTGCACAAATTACAACAAAATTTCAACATTAACATAGAAATATATTTTTCATAAATTTCATTATTTTTAAACAATTTTAATCAACTAACTTGAACCAATTTATATTACAATAATTTAGTCAAACAGAAACACACTAATCATGAAAAATATCTAATGATATAATCTAATTATGTATGGAGATGTCTAAAAATTCAACAATTTGGACCGAACGACCATTTTTCCCATAATCCAACATTTTTATTTTGCAAAATCAGAATGTAACTATGTTTCAATCCCAATTTTGATGGTAGAAATGGATTCAACACCATAGCAAACCCCCGACACCCAAAATTTCAAATCATGACAACTGTAACGTGGATTTTCAAAAAGTTATGACCGAATTTTATCAAAATCGTGTGAGAAAATCAACCTCTTTCGACCCAAATCGTAGAATTTTTAGACTATGCGATTATGTATTCATTTTTTTTAAATAGTTTTATTTTAATAAATAACTTTTATGAATGGGGAGGCATGTGCGGGAGGGGTCATCTTTGACTCTTGTGGAAAGCAAGTAGCTTCCTTCGCCTGGGGATTGGGTCGAAGGACAAATAACCAAACTGAGAGGGTGTAATATCCCAACTGGTATTATACCCTTGTTTTGATAATATGTTTGTGGTTTTATGTGTTTCAGGTGTGTTTGAGATATAATAAAATTTGTATGAAAAATATGTGTCATGCCAAAAAGCCCTAAATATAACCTATCTAGAGATAAAATAGGAAATATGAATCAACAAGATTTGAATAACACACCAATATTTATAGTTGTGAAGACTCTTCAGTACACGAAAGACATGCATGCCATGCATCCACCAAATATCCAAAAACATGATGCTAGCTCAGAGGTGACGCTCATGCAACAATAAAAACGTCCTTGTTTTGATATAAAACTCCCCGGAACAGCTGCTATACTTGGTTGATGATGCTGGGACTTTCTAGGACTAGTGGTATGTCTTATCTGAAGAGATTGGCTGAGAGATGCAGAAGATTTGCCTCCTCTAGGATAAATAGCGAATTGATTTGCCTGAAGAAGAAGGTGCCCCACTTTCCCAGGTTTTTGTTGATAGTTGCACTAGATGTGCAAAGGATGGCCTGATGATCAGCCAACGTAGCGATATGAGCCTATCAAGAAGAATGATAGTGACACGCGGAAGGAATGATGAGTTTCTGGATCCCAACGAATTGTTATGGGTCTTTCCATCTTTTTCCCGGTAGTAAAACAAGATCTTGTAGTAATGTCCTTCTCTGTATGCTAGATCTATGAAGAAGAATGAATGCAGTGAAAAGTTGAGGATAGATAAGAATGATCTATCCTGAAGTGATTAGGTAAGATAAATTTCGCTTCCAAAAACACATGTTAGTTGTTGGCTCACGCCCCCAACCCAACTTGTTGTTGCGGCTACTACTGCTGCTACTCTAGAAACCAAACTCAAAGATAATAATGATCATAGATGTCCTTTTGGCTCAATTAACCTTCTTGTATAGCTTTTAGGGTTACGTAACTTTTAGGGTTTGCACTTTATTTTTTGCATGCTTGCAATTCTAATTGCTCGTTGACTTAATCCTGAAGAAATAAGGCCTGCATGCTCTGCATGCTTTATGAAATTAACTCTGATGGCCCTCTTTACTATACTGAATAAATGTTCTGATTTGCCCCTGGTATTAAATGTCCTCGGTTAATTTCCTTTTTCCTTAATACCCACTCGAACCTATGGGAATTCAATAGGTTAACAGGTGTTTCTGATGCTTATGTAGAAGAGGAAATTACAATCCTCCCTGCTTGAAATTACTTGTCCTCAAGTAATCTCTGACCAATATACCGAATCATCTATCCTTGTCTCTTCTTGTCCATTTGTATCAACCATTTTATTCCATTGTTGGGTGTTCCTTCTTTTTCTTCAAATCTATGTTTCTTCTCTTTGATGTTCTGTATTCCTTCCTTGTATCTTCTTGGGTACCTGTGAGGATTGAACATCCTATATTTGCCTTATCGTCTGAATCCCCTAGTGCGCATCATACTTTTGTCTGGAGGTCTTCCCGGAAAGCCCTTTCCATACCACTAGTCCTTCCTTGAAGGCTTGTGTGTTGGATTTGGCCATATTTTTTTGTGAGTCTTGTCCTCATGCCTAAATATGGTGGTCATTCCCTTTGTTGTAGTTGAACCTGAAGTTTCATTGGGCATTCCCGTTAGGACTATCCTTTTCCCATATGGTGCCAGGATCTCAATCTCTAATGTTTGGCAATTTGTTGAGTATTTCCCAATTGAGTACAACCATTGTACTCCCAAAACAATGCTTGTGTCTAACACATCTACCACATAAAATTTGTCGACCAATGTATAATTCCCAAGTTGTACATGTAATTGATGTATCCTCTATTTGCATTTCATCCTGTGATTGCTAGCCATGACAACGGTAAAGCCCTTAAAGTCCTCGGTGGGAAATATTTTCCTCTCTACCCAATAGGCATCTATAAAGTTGTAGGTGGACCCACCATTAGTCAAAGCAATGGAATGATGTCCTTGAATACTTCCCCTGATCCTAATAGTATGTTAGGTGGGACTCATGTGAGGGTAGCAATAGTTGCTCTCTCTAGCAATTGTTCCAACTCTGTACTATGTAGTTCTCCATCCTATTTCTGTTCCAATTCATCTTCTTCATTGCTATCTGAAAGTACTTCGATGAGATGTACATTCCCTTTACCCATACATGTGTGGCCAAGTACCCAAGGTTCTTTGCAATTGAAACATAACTTCTTCCTTCTCAAATCTTGTCGTGTGTCCTCATTCAACCATTCCTTCTGTGGGATTGTCTTTTCCTTGTTTTCTGGAAGATTGGTAGGTTTTTGTGGAGCCTTGTTTTTAGGCACAAAATCTTGTAGGTCTCGAGTCCAACCGATAGCATCTTCCAGAGTAATTGGCTTGTAAGCCTTCACCCATCCACGAAGTGGCTCGAATAGTGCCTCCGTAAATAACATTATCAACCAACTCTCTGACATGCTACATACCATAACTGCAACTCTCTGGAATTTGGATATGAAGGTCTCTGTACTGCTTGTCTGCTTGAGTTGAGCAAGATCGATAAAATGAATCTATGGGTCCTTCTTATCAAAGCGCTCCATGAGCCTCTGTGTGAAGTCATTGTAGGAAGTGATAGTGTTGTGACCCAATGTCACTAGTCCACGGTACCACCACTCATGTGCTTCCCCATCTAAATGTAAATTAGCCAACTTGATTACATCTATCTCCGTCGTGGGGTTAAGTTGGAAGTAGGTGTCCAACTTTTGTACCCAAATTCTGGCTAAACAACTAGATGTCCCATCAAATATGGGGATAGTTAGTTTCCCTAGTGTGTGTTATAACTCAATGTTCTGATTGAATTCTCTATTGAACCCTCTTGGTATGTTCTTATTTTTCATATTGCAAAAATATGAGAAATTCATGGCTAAGTGAAAGTCAACTCCAAGTGCCCTGTACTCTTATAGATAGGCCCTAAATGGCTCCTCCATCTCTATCGGTATAATCGGTCCTGCAGTGGGATTCTCTAGAAAGTGAGGCATGGTAGGTATGGAAGGCTTATTGTATACATGAGGAGTGTTCTGCATATTAATGTACACATGTTTCTTGCTACTACTAGTGGATCCTCTATCTCTTGGTGAAATCGGTAGACTGTTTTGACCCTATTCCGGCTTAAGAGCCAACATGTTTATAACATGTGACACCTATTTCTTCCCTTTAGCTAAGTCATTTAATGCACTAACCAAGCTACGTAATGCCAACTTGTCTTCATCTTCCCCTGTTCCTTTTCTTCTATCAGAGTGCATCCCTGTTGGGTCCATGTTTGAATCTGTGTCTTCCAACTTAATATCTTGAAATTCCAGGTCCTTTGTGTACCTATCCTTCATTCTTTTATAAGTTACAAAAGCAGTTTCTTCTAGATTCATTTACTATACATGTTCAAGCCCACAACTGGCAAGGATCGTGCTCTAATACCATTGTAATATCCCGACTGATATTCTACCGTTGTTTTGATAAACGTTTGTGGTTTATGCGTTTCAGGTGTGCTTGAGATATAATAAAATTTTGCATGCAAAATAAGTGTCATGCCAAAAAGCCCTAAAATATAATAGATGTAGAGATAAAATAGGAAATAAGACTCAACAAGATTTGAATAACATACTAATATTTATAGATGTGAAGACTCTTCAATATACGAAAGACATGCATGCCATGCCTCCACCATATATCCAAAAACGTGATGCGAGCTCGGAGGTGACGCCCATGCAGTAATAAAATCGTCCTTCTTTTGATATAGAGCTCCTCAGAACAATTGCTATACTTGGTTGATGATTCCAGAACTTTCTAGGACTAGTGGTATGACCTATCTGAAGAGATTGGATGATACATGCATAATATTTGCCTCCTCTAGGATCGATAGCGAATTGATTTTCCTAAAGAGGAAGGTGCCCCTCTTTCCCACATTTTTGTTGACAGCTGCTCTGGATGTGCAAAGGATGGCCTGATGATCAACCAGTGTAGTGATATGAGCCTAGCGAGAAGAATGATAGTGACATGCAAAAGGAATGATGAGTTTTTGGATCCCGACGAATTGTTCTGGGTCTTTCCAGCGATTTCTCAATAGTAAAATGTGACCTTGTAGGAATGTCCTTCTCTGTATGCTAGATCTCCGAAGAAGAATGAATGCGGTGAAAAGTTGATGATAGATCTAAATGATCTCTCTCGAAGTGATTAGGGCAGATAGATTTCGTTGCCGAAAACACCTATTAGTTGTTGGCTCACGCCCCCAAACCCAACTTGTTGCTGCTACTTTATAAACCAAACTCAAAGATACTAATGATCGTAGATGTCCTTTTGGTTCAACTAACCTTCTTATATAACTTTTAGGGTTTGCATGTCACTTTTAGGGCTTGCACTTTACTTTTTGCATGCATGCAATTCTAAATGCTCCTTGACTTAAGCCTGAAGAAATAAGGCTTACATGCTCTGCATGCTTTAAGATATTAACTCTGGTGGCCCTCTTTACTATACTGATGACTTAATAATACTGAATAAATGTTCTGATCTACTCCTGCTATTAAATGTCCTTAGTCAATTCCCTTTTTCCTCAATACCTGCTCGAACCTATGGGAAATAAATAAGTTAGCGGGAGTTTCTGATGCTTATGTAGAAGAGGACATTACAGAGGGAAGCACTCATGCAAGGTATTGAACTTATGCATGACCTTTGTCTTCAAGATTTTCAAGTTTTGGGGGATTCTTGGATTGTTATCTAATTCGTGCAGAGCATTTTGACTAGGAACAAGAAGGAGGTAGGGAACGTTCAAAAGTGAATTATTTTCTTCATAAAGGACATCTCAAAAGTTCAGTTCCATCATATTAAGCATCATAATAACTCCTTAGCTGACAAACACGCCAACCTTGGAGCTAAACTTGGCCAAGGGGAACTATTGGATGGTAACTCCCTCATCCCTATAGTGAATTGGTTAATTGTTTCCAATGCTAAATTTCAAGGGTCCCTTCTCCCCTCAATGGGCATTAATGAAAGTGTTCATTAGGACCTTAATGCGATGTGACAGAGCCTTCACTTCGGTGGTGGGATTTATGGCAATGGGGATAGGTGGATTGATTTGGAGGCGGCTGGGTGCAGACATCATTCTTCACAACCTGGGTATTTACTTTAATGTCTTTTCCCTTCATTCCTCTAGTAAGTTTCCTTATGATCTCACTTTGAATGTTGGGATGGAGCATATCCCATATGCTTTGGGAACAGTTGGTTTAAATATCCCTCAAGCTCCGGGTGGTTATATGCCTGTTGTGGAGAATATTAGTCAAAGGTCAGGGTTTGCTGATGGTGGGAATCCCATGTGCATGAGAGTCATTAGAGCCATGGAAAAACATGAGAGTCATTAGAGCCATGGAAAAGCTCTATGTTGATTCCTTGACAATAGAGGAGGATAAATTGGAAGAAATTCACAATGGGGTTCGAGGTTTGAAGATTACAATGGTTGATATGAAAAAATTATCTGCTGTGTGTATGAGGTTTCAAATGTTGTTTGGAAGAGAACAACCGAATTTCCTTGGATATTTCGTGCATGGACACTCGTTTAGATGACCTGGAGAGTGGTTATCGTGTGCAAGTGGGAGACGTTGAGGATATTCGTCGTAAGCTACTGGAAATGGAAAGGGTGATGGGAGGCAAGCTTGTGGAGCTACGTAACACTATCATTGAGCTAAAGTGCGATCATCAAGAACAGAGGATGCTTGCAAATGAAATGAACGAAGCTCGTTATGTTAATCTCAAAAGATTCTTGAAGAACTGCATGCCAAAATCAACTCGCATGTAAGAGGAAATAATGTGCCTTCTTGTGAGCAAACTGAGGCTTCTCCCATGGATGAGGTTTCCACAGTTCAACCAACAGAGTAAGAAAAATCGGTGTAGACATGATTATCTTCTTCTCTGTGTTTTTTGTTAAAATGTTTTTCTGTCTATTGCTTTTGTGGCCAGTACGTTAGACTTTATTCTATCGAGGGTTATAGAATGTATTTAAGGAAGCTTTATAGTGCACTTTTCACATCAAAAGAGTTTTCAGACTTAGATTCTATGGTATTTTGTTCAGACTTAGCTATTTGGTGTTTTTTGAGTCCTAAGAACATGTATACTACTTTTAATTTATAATATACTATTTTTGATAAAATACTAAAAATAATGATAATTGATTTGGTAGAAATAATTTTTTTTTCTTAACTACTCAATCTAAATTTAATTAACCTATACATTTTCAAAATAGGATAAAACTAATATCAATAAAGAGTAATTTTTTAAAAATGATTTAATAGAGTAAAAAAAAATCCTTGATTTCATCTTGTGATTCAAAAAGTTTTTTGTTTTGTTTTGAAATCCCTTATCATAATGAGTAAAAGAAGCCTTGATTCCATTTTGTGATTAAAAAAGGTTTTTAGTTTTGAAATCCCATCAAAGTATATATATTTAATAAGATTTTTTTAAGAATAAGAAAAACATTTTTAAATTGTGAAAGATATTTTTGGAATTAAACTACTTCGAAAAATCTTTAAATTGTGAAAGGTTATTTTTCGAATTCAACTATTTCGAAAATCTGTGAAAGATTTCTTACGAATTAAACTACTTCTAAAATCTATTAAAAGATAGATACTCATCAAGATTTTCTCGAATTAAACTATTTGGTGAATCTATTAAAAGAGCCATATTTATCATTAATATATTTAGCTAGTTAATTTGTTAAAATTTTTTATTTGTTTTCAAACTTTTTATAATAAGTTTTTTTTGGTTTGTTAAGATTTATAGTTTTCCTATGTTTTGAGTGGATACTTTAAAAGTTTAATTAATAAAAAGATAGTTTTCAATGTTTAGAGAAGATATGAGAGTGAATAAAAATCGATATTTATTTTATGAGTATTTTTTTTTAATTATTAATAATTATTTTTTAAGCAAGTAGGTCCTTTTATTACTAGTAGTATTCAAACACACAGATAATTATATCAAAAATCCAAGCTCTCTCATCTTTGGGAAAACAAGCTTGGAGATCATTCTGGTAGTCTTCCTCGAAAGGAAACAAGATTGTATCAGAATGATCTAGAAGTTTTAAATATTCTTAATGAGGTATCAGTCATGAAGGTCTTAAAAACCGAAGCAGTTTGCTAAAACCAAAGAAAAAGACAAACATACATTACAAAGGAACTTGATCATTGGAACGGATGCTCGTGGGGCTCGAGTTTTAACCCTAGCTTCTTGGCTATTTCATATTGATTGTCCATTACCTTATGCATGATCAACATCATTTGATCTTGCTGCAGAAGAATCTGCCCATGTTGGTCATCCTTTTCGACTAGCGTTTTCCCAATGATGAATTTTTGCGACCATTGAAGCTCCAACGACTTCTGGTATAAGGTAAGTCTGCCCCTGGAGGTGCCAAGGTCAGTTATAAGCTCTTTCAACTCTTTCCTGATTTCTTCCAGACCCAGGCATCTGCATTCCAATTCAGCGACCTGCTCGGCTTCGTGAATGGTTGTGCGAATTGAGTCAGGGAATTCTTTCTTGAACTTCTTGTTTTTCTCGGCAATCTTCTTCTAGAAGCGCAATGGGGGAGCCATTGGCTTATGCATATCAAAACCTTGCAAGGATGAAGCTAAGCAGGTGCACTTGCGAGGGGGCATGTTGACAAGCTGCGAGGCCACGAGCGAGCACAGAAGGGGAGCAGGGCAACGAAGCTTACGAGGGCAACATGACCAGTCTCCCACAACCCAAGAGGCTCGAGAAACGAGAGCAAAAAGGAGCAAGACGATGGAAACATGAACACTCACCCACAGGCCAACAGAGGGGGAGAGGAACCCGACCACTAGTAGAGAGGAGGCCCCAACAAAAGCAGGAAGCTTAAAGAAAACAGGCACAAAGGACATAAAAAAGAAAACCAAGCTGACAGGAAGCTGCCCACAGCAAGAGATAGGACTTACCACCCGTAGACCACCATCAAAAGCCTTCGAAGCATGCCAAGGGTGCGGCCACAACAAGAGTAGAGCCTTCTCCACAGACCCGAGAGAGCAACCATTAAAATGCGAACGGTGGTCGACAGTGGAGCCTTTAAAGCCCATAGTGCTGAGATGATGATCCATTGTGACAGAGAAATGCTTGTCCTTCCACAAGTTCATACCGCTACCTGTCATAATGTTCCCAACGCGTGAAGTGGTATCAATGACCTGATGATTTGAACCATCGTCTTTCCAATCCATAATAACCATGTATAGAGGCGAGATGGGTAATGCCTTCTGCGCATGTGAACCATTATATCACATGCCTCTGAGGTGAGTAGTGGGCGCCGTCGATGACTCTGCTCGCCACGTGCTGCTCATCTTCTCCCGAGCCACACCATGTATCACCCGCCATTGAGGATAATTATTAATAATTATGATTTTCAAATATTTCACATTTAATTCATAATAGCTTAAACTAGAATTATGACTTAAAAAATAGTTATTCATTAATTAATCATTTTCATCGATTTATTTATCTTAAATAAATAAAAAAATTCCATAATCATTAAAAGAAAATGTTTAACAATTTGGATGAGACTACTAGTGAGTTTTTTATTTTACAAAATCATATATATATACCTTCTACTTACCGTAAGTATTAAGAAAATAAATTAAAAAAAAGTATGTTTAATATATTCAATGAGTATCAGTCATGCGATGTCATCACACACCTTTGTCAAGCTGCTATTCCCCATTCAAAAAACAAGGGGATTTGGTGGGTCAAGTGACCTAGGAAGTTGAACTTACCATGGTGGCCCCATTCCAATTTCACATTAAACAAAGCTTCGATAAAAACAAAAGCACAGCCGACCAAAGGGGAAGATCAACTGATCGACCAACGCGTGTGTTGGGTCGATCTGAGCAGAGGAAAATAGAAAATAAGAGAACAGACGTGTGCGAGTGAATATCTCAACCGTTGATTATATGACCGAAACCAAAATATTCTAAATTTATAGCTCTCAAATCTGTGGATAATCCTAAATTTACACTGTAAGTAAAATTTGACTTTTTTTTTTCTATTTTAAACAGGGTCTTCAGCTTGGGGTTGTGTGAAGGTTGGCTTCGGGAGGGCCGTTGAACGCTTAAATCGGGGCCATTAAAGCACGCTGTGGGCAATTGGGTTTATTTAGAATGGGAAGAATGGTGACTGGGCTGAGTCGCAGAGCATTTTGAATTCGGGAGATCAATTGGGTCATCGGTGGGACATTGCCGCATGCCTCTGAAACAGCACAAGTACATTCA
Organism: Pseudotsuga menziesii; assembly: GCA_001517045.1. Classification (NCBI taxonomy): domain Eukaryota; kingdom Viridiplantae; phylum Streptophyta; class Pinopsida; order Pinales; family Pinaceae; genus Pseudotsuga; species Pseudotsuga menziesii. Next base: position 849,711 of record LPNX010712623.1, on the reverse strand, counting down.
AAACCAGCAAAAATCTTGTGATTTGTTCTGTGACGAAGCATTGTCAGCCGAAAAACATTGAAATAGGATCCATTAGATTTGATGCAGAGGGCCGTATATTAATTTTTTTTCCCGTTGCAGTTTCCTGTATCGTGGAATCGATTCATTGATTTAGAGTGGTTTTTTCTTGCTTTGGACTACGTGGGTTATCTTTAGAGTTACTTGTTAAAGGGGTTGGGTGGGGGTTCCACTGTACTTGTGAGTCAATGTGATAAGGATTTGAGTGAGTGTGAGGGTGTTTATCTAAATGGGCAATTCTTTCGGATGCTCTGCCTCTGGTGAACGCCTGGTTTCTGCTGCGAGAGATGGGGATTTGGTGGAAGCTCGCATGCTGCTGGATTTCAATCCGTGTTTGGCGAGGTATTCCACCTTTGGTGGGCTGAATTCGCCTCTTCATTTCGCAGCTGCCAAGGGCCATAGTGAGGTGACTGCATTCTGGCTTTAGTTTCTACCTTGTTGTCAGTTGGCTTCTAGGTAGATATTTGATAATGCCTCTGTATATGGTACTGTTTTATTCAGAGCTGTGGAATGTGAACAGATTGTGAACTTGCTGCTGGAGCATGGAGCTGATGTGAATTCCAGGAATTACTGTGGCCAGGTATGCTTATTTAACCCATTCACAAGGTGCTCATAATCTTATCATCAAGGCTACGGTTCCTGCCCTTACGTTTGGCATCTGTTTTATTTATGTGTGGATCGAACATAGGCCACCTCTTTGTAAAACCTAATGACCCTTTTAGTAGAGAAACTATTTATACTCAGGAAAAAGTAAAAAACCCACTTTTTCAGTGAAGTATGCAAACTGGAACATAAAAGGCCCAGGCAGAAAATCGCCAAGAAAAACCAAAACCATTCTCATGGAGAAATCTGCTATGCAATGAAACCATTCCTAGTTCTTTTAGAGAAAGCCCCTGCCTTCCATTTCCACAAGATGTCTTAGAATGTAGGGTGACATTTAAAGCAGGGTCAGTTTACAATAGCACAGAGGTCTGGTACGCACCTCAAGGTTGTGAAGCTAGGAGTTGCATATCTTGAATTCCAATATTTAATACATTAGCTATTTGTGTGAACTCGAGACCTGCATCCTTAAGATATGCAATCTTGAGATGCATATCAAACCCAGGCTGAGATGGGTCTGTACTAGTATCAATATTCAATCCACCCAATGCATCATTTAGGTTTAATGCACCGTTACACACTAAATGTTGATGGATCCTACCCCAACGCATCCAGGCTGCAGAGCACCTTGCTTCTCTTGGTGCAATAAGAAAAAGTATGTTTTGCTTATTTATTGAATCCTCCCCACCCCATCTGGGCTGGGCTGTAGAGCATCTCTTGGTGCAATAAGAAAAAATATGTTTTACTTGTGATAGCAGTTATATATATATAACAATGCTATTTTGAAATCAGATGAAGGGGCATGAGGCTATCATCATTGTGTTGATCTTGCTTTACATAAGAACATCTCTTGGTGCAATAAGAAAAAATATGTTTTACTTGTGATAGCAGTTATATATATATAACAATGCTATTTTGAAATCAGATGAAGGGGCATGAGGCTATCATCATTGTGTTGATCTTGCTTTACATAAGAAAAATGCTAGTCCTAAAATCAATCCTTTATCATTGAAGAAAACTGCCAACTATAACAAACTTCCTAACCGTAGGAACAGGACCCAGATGATTTGATCTAACATGTACCATGAAAGATACCTGTTTAGTCTTTTGAAACAGGATTGCTAAATGTTGAATCGAGGTATTATTTCTGTAAAGTCCAAAATCCCTCATACAAGGCCTGATTCATTGGCTGAAGCCTGAATCTTATAAACTTGGCAGAAGCCCAAAATTTTAGAAGATTACACTTTAAGTTCTTTTTTGCATTTCTCACTTAATTCAGAGCTGAGGTTCTATCTGCCTCTGAATGCAGACAGCTTTGATGCAAGCTTGCCGATATGGACACTGGGAGGTGGTGCAGACTCTTCTTCTGTTTAAAGCATATGTAATAGTCTTTTTTGTATTTCTGGCTTCCAATTATGAGGACAGTTTATTCATTAAGAATTTTTACCAGAATTTCGAAGAGATTACTAATAGCACCTTGAATGCCAGGTGACTAGAGCAGATTACCTCAGTGGTAGGACAGCCTTACATTTTGCAGCCGTGAATGGTCACACAAGATGCATCAGACTTGTTGTTGCAGATTTTGTGCCCAGTGCACCTTACCATTTGAGTATATATCCAGTTTCTGGCAACAAAGATGATACCTCACCTGTGAAACACCAGTTTGACCTGAAGTAAGCATTTTTAACTGGCTGCCTCTGTTGCTGGCTAGAAAATAATTTAGGGTTGGGGCATACAATGTTTGCTCCACGAACTTTGTGGTTTTAGTTGTAACTTATGTTGTTTGGACTTAATGCAGTGCACTCTCCAAATTTGTGAATAAAGCAGCAGATGGTGGGATTACAGCTCTTCATATGGCTGCCCTTAATGGCCATTTTGACTGTGTGCAATTGCTACTTGATCTGAATGCAAATGTGTCAGCTGTCACATTTCATTATGGCACATCAATGGATCTGATAGGTGTGTGGACTATCAAATTGTTAAAATGAGAGATGATGGTTTTTAAGTCTGCTTATTTGTTCATTTCAAAGTTGATAAAACCCTAATTTTAATCAGACTTCTTATATGAGCTATATTAATGGATTCACATGTTCTTTTAGGAGCTGGAAGCACTTCTCTACACTACGCAGCATGTGGAGGAAACATACAGTGCTGTCAGGTGTTTTATAAATTTTAATTGCAAAAATTGTCTCACTTTCTTAACCTTTTGGTAATTAGAGTTCATGAGAGTTACCATGGCGAACGCTCCTACTGGACTGATAGAACCATTATGCTTTTCTGCCCTTTCAGATCTTGCTGGCTCGGGGCGCTAGTAGAACCACTTTGAATTGTAACGGGTATTTCGAATTCAGAACCCAAACATTCTATTTATAAACTGATCAGCTATTCTGTATGCCTTTCGTTAGTGGAAATGGTCATTTAGTGGCTTGATTGTTTATGTCGCACCAACATAGGTTTGTTTGTCTTCTCTTGCAGGTGGATACCAGTTGAGGTGGCTAGAATATGGGGGCGTCATTGGCTTGAGCCACTATTAGCACCTAACTCAGATTTAGCTTTACCAACCTATGCTCCATCAAGCTTTCTTTCACTTCCTCTTATGAGTATACTTAATATTGCAAGGTATCCTCCAGAACTTTTAAATCCGAGCCTGAAAATGATCAGTTATGATGATAATGGTGTGTTATGTCTTCATTCCCATATCTGGAAATGCTCTAGCGATTTTGACTTTGTAAACAAGCTGTTATCAAAATCCAACATTATTGCATGAGACTGGAAAATGGTCTCAGATTGCTACTATTTTAACCTTGTATTCACAATTTAGATGACTTTCAAGTTTTCATCACTATCTTTGACCATATCTTAAACATTGCAGAGAAAAAATAATGATTCTAGGAGGCCATCCTAATAGATTTTACTGATGTTGCATAAATCTCCGACTTCCTCCCGACTTTTCCAATTTTTTCAGGTTGCTGATTTTTGCTGATTTTTTTCCCAATTTTCTGATTTGCCAAGTTGATGACCCTTGCTGCTTTTTGGCCGATGCCGAGTTTTGCAATACTGAAATATATATAGTTAGAGAGCATGGTAAATAATTAAGGTTACGAGTATCTATTACATTTTGTTTGTCAATAAACCCCTTTGGCTAGAGACTTTCAATGTTTATTGACTTGGGCTTGTCAACGATTCAGCTAGCCTGGGGTTTGGAAGCACTCAGTGACCGGGGAAAGACTTGGAAAATAGAAATAACATTCAAAATGTAGTAAAGTTTGTGCACAAAAAATATACTAATGACATGTTCAATCCATATAACTTATAAGTTCTAAAACCACAGTCTATGCAGAAATTCATAGGATCATATGGATTGTACACTTCTTATCTATCATATATTCATCCATCTGTTATCTCTTATTTGATTAATTCATTTTGAATTATCTCTTATATTATGTTTTATAGTTGATTGGGCTATTTTCATGTCTTCTCGGTTATACTTGTGTAAATCTGGTTGTGAATGCTTCAAGTTCATTTAACATCAAGGAGGGTGCTTTTCCTTGAGGCATTTTGGACCAATCATTCACTTGGAACTTTATCTGATTTATTTTCTAAGCTGAGCACCTTTTTCTGGAAGATTTCATAGACTGTCTATTAGTGCCAACTTGCCAAGTCAGCATGTATCCACCAGGAGGCCACAGCTTTTGGGCAATATATATATATATATATATATATATATATATATATATTTGGCTAGGAGGATTGGCAACTGGGGTGGGGCTTGTACTTGCGTGACACAGGGTTGATTCCCATCTGCTACCCCTATACCACTAGTGCACCACACTGCCCCTACACAGGTTTACAGGCTATTCGAAGTTTGAACCCGCGACGTCACAACTGTTACGAGTACAGTTGATAAATATAGATTTGAATTTCAAAGAGACTTTGAAATACACCAAATTTCACAAATATTATTTCCTTGGAGTAAGCTAGCTATGGAGCAATCCTCCCTCATCGGACGGAGGAGGAGCAAAGTTAACGTTGACTTTGCTCCTCCTCCGTCCGATGGAGGGAGGATTGCTCCATAGCTAGCTCACTCCTTATTTCCTTTTGGTAAATTCTGTATGGGTATGATTAGAATATTTTTTATATAACATATATTTGCAAATACTGGAGTAAATCACAAGGGAATAATCAAGACAACCAAATTGAGCAAAAATATTACAGGTTAATGTTATTTGAAAAATATCAATGAAATAAAATACAAGAAGCGTAGAAGTACTCCCTTATTGAATAATAATATAATAGGGATTATTTATTCAACTGAGAAAGAATTTAGTAAGCCTAGAATGAAATTCCATGTGAATAGTATCGTCACACTGAAAAGAGGAATCAGCTGAGCAGAAACAGAGAATTGCCCCTCTAGAAGTTGCACCAAATAAAACCCTCAACTGCCTTTTTCAACAGTTAATAACTCAATGGCATGGCTTTTGGAGATAGCTTTGGTATTTGTGAATAAAATAATACATGAAGTGCTAGGAGTTAGCTCGATTGGTAGATGCACGTGTACTGAAGCCACAGAGGTCTTGGGATCGAACCTCATTGTGTTCTTTGGGGTTACCATCCATATATCCGGCTGGTGGTCGATTTGCCTTCCATCGGGAAATTCAGCAGAAGAAGGGGGATATCTCTGTGAGGGTTGACTAGGGTTGACTTTGTACCAGCAACCCTATTCTTTGCCCAAGTGTGTGAGGGTGGGGTGAGATAAATTCCTTAGGAAAAAAAAATACATGATTGCTGCCCATTGTCAAACGAATAGCAGGTAAATTATTGCAACAGTCCTTTTCTAAAAAATGCCAGTACTATGTTGCTAACCTGGTCTAGGACCCCTTACATGAGACAGAAATTGAGAATGAAAACAGATATTGAAATCCATAAAAAACCTTAGTGTAGCAAAGCCTTAATATGAATTGTACATGTAGTGAATCAAATCTGATAATTGTTCTGAAAGGTGCTTCTACACCCCAATATGTTAGAGCTGTTGTGAGTCTGTGACTGTGTTGAAAGGTGCTTCTACAGCCCAGTATGGTAGAGATGTTGTCATGTGGGTAATGCTTACATCATCATATGTCGGCTTCAAAAAGAATATTACTTGTAACAAATAAAAATAGTAATAGTATGTGTTAGGCAAATATAGATACAAACATAAATAAAAAATCTCTATATGTATTAAAGGGAGAGATTTGACATGTACACATAATATAAAAACTGCAATATACAGAGATAAAAAAAGAGATGCCAGATTTACATTTAAATAAAAATACTATAAATATGATATATACACAGAAATGTCGTTACAGTGCAAATATAAATATCTTAAAAATAATAAAAATTGTAATTTTACATATCCATATTTCTATAAGTTGTGAGTTGTGAGTTGTGAGTTCTGTGGAGTTGGGTGAGAGTACAACCAGCCTAGATCCAAAGGATTTAATCCCTCTCTGCACTATGGGGTTAAGATGGATCTATGCTGGTGGTAGTTGCTGCCTGTGACAAATTGGTTGAAATGAGCCTCTTGACAAACTTTGGTTATTGTCTAGTATGAAAGCTTGGAATCAAAATTGACCTGGGCTTTGTAATGTCACGGCTGCTTATCTATTTGGTTGTAGATATCTTTTACATATGCTTGTTTTGAAGGTTTATTATTTCAAATTTCAGACTTTTGGCTTTGGTGTCATGAACTGGTCATGAATGATGTCTATTGCCCTCACCACATTTAATTAACATATTTTTTCTTTTAGGGAAAAATAGAAGTTTTTTGATATGATAATCAAATTTGTTCGGTTGTTACAAAGAGTCTGTCCAGAGCCTTGAAAAATTAAATTGTTCCTTCCTGCTTGTCTCTGGTAAGAGGGCTATTTTTGCATAATATACAGATTTTTTCAAAATAAAGCTATTGCCCTTACGATATACTGAAAACTTCTCTCCCGAGAGATTGAGATGGTCCACACTTTATCTTTTGATGTCTGTTTTATTGTTGACATTAGAGATATATCCTATTATGTTGTTTAGAAGAGGTGAGTTCTTTTCAAATAAGACGATAATTTGTGTACTTAAATTCATTTTTTTCATAAATGGAACCTTTCTTTTTGACAGACGGTAAACCTGGAAATAACTCATCCCACCCTTCTGCACTTAAGCAAAGAAAGACATATTTTGTGATCTCTATAATTGCTGGAAGGTTACATTAATACCAGTAGCCACATCTGGTGAACCCCAGGTAGGGATGAAGTATGCCTTCCAAGATTTGAACTTGGGTCATTGTCACAAAAGATCCAAGTTGCTGCTAGATTACAGTCTGACGGACAATGTACTTAGCAATTCATGTACAAATTGCTAAGGATAAATCAATACACCGGGACTGGATCTATTTGATTACTTTCTTTTAACCATCTACTTGTACCATTGGAAGGAAGCATACTTGACCAAAAAGTTGCTCATAGCCCCTTTAACAAGGACTACCAGATAGCAGACTTGAAACATAAGAACCTGTCAACCATCTACAACTAATGAAATATGCACTGGATATTCTGTTTGAGGTAGCAACACTAGCCTTTTTGCTTTTGTGTGAGGAGAATGGCACTTGGAGCACAGGGTAGATGCATATTCTGGGTAGCCATTTAGAATTGCACAATATTCCCCAATAGCTTTCTCTAGGTTTTGATGGATTTTATAGTGATTGGTAAGGTAGCATAATTATTGACAGTTGTTTATCAGATAGTGACACCTTCCATCTCACAGCTGCATGGCTTATTTGATTTATTCTTTGTTGATAACCTTTATATTTGTATATAGAGATTGGTGGTACCTTATAATACCCCATACGGGCACTGTGCATGCCTATTAATGTAATCTTGTCCTTAATGTGTTTTTATGTTCTTGTTTTGCTTTAGCAGTTAGAGCTATTGAGACAAAATTGAAAAAATTGATAGGACTAGATGCTACATGTGTTTATTAGACTTAAATAAATAAAATAAAATAGGCTAGTCTCTTTTTGTTTTTGGGAAGATGTAGGGGCTTGCTTTTAAAGCATAATACATGCACTTAAATAAAAAAATGATTATAAATATTACCACACATGTTTAACTAAATTAGCATAACCTCATGTCATGATACAAAGAATGATGATGTTTAACTTTTTCCGTACTTGTTTTCATTACGGACTAGTATATTTGATAAGAAAGACCTTTGTATATGAACCTTTCACTTTCTGGTCCATGTAATGTGTAGACGAAAAGCAGAATTATCATATAAATTTGGCTTTCAACATGCTTTTGTACAGGGAACATGGATTGCAAGCAATGGATTCTGCAAGTGAAGATAGTGAGCATTGTGCAGTTTGTTTGGAACGCAACTGTACTGTTGCTGCTGAAGGTATTGTTTTTGCCTGATATTTTCAGCTTCATATTGATGTCCACACATACCTCATAGTTTCTGGTTACATTTGTTACATCAATGTTTGCCTGTGTGTGAATTATGTACAAAAGAAATTTGACTATATATCTAGCTACAATGGTATTTTTTATACATCTTGTTTGCTCCAGACTGAGTTTCAAGCTTGTTGATTCTTGAAAAGTGTGGTATTTGCAAATCTGCTGAGAATTTCTTAGAGGTCCCAATGTCCCATTATCCAATCAGAAATCACCTAGAAGACATAGAAATGTGATTAAAACCTAATTTTTTTTTTCTAAATAAAACTATGAATGGAAGATAAGAGTTTTATTCTGCAGGATAAAGAAGCTAGGCAATTCAAACACTTACCAGTCGGACTTTCAAATGAAGCATTAGTAAGCTATTGCAATTGGGAAGATACAGTAATCGGTTCAATGTATACCACGGTGATGTTGATGGATTGGTATTGTTCAATATATAATGTATGATACTCTTACATAAAATGGTTTCAACATTCCCCTCTTAATTTTTGTTGAACTTTCTTGAATTTTCTTTTCCAGATGGGACATTTAATTCTAAGATTACATTGTCATTTTGGTGCACAAAAAAGTAGATTTGCTTAACTACTTATATGGGAATGCCATAAGCATATACTTTTGCCTAAAATTCTTCTTTACCATATGTTTGTTGCTAATAGAGTTTCGCTTTTCATTTTTTTTTTCAATGGACATATACTTTGCTATATCCTTAAATATTAACCCTCATTTTTTTGAAATTGGAGTATCTTTACATATGTCAATTCATGAATTCACCGATGCACTATGCATACTCTAGGTGGATCCCAAATCTTGTAGATTTGTCGAGATGTATGGCAAATAGACTTAGCCCCATCACAACTTATAAGGGATGCCTTCTCCAGCTAGGTGAATCCCATGGCCGCTTTATTCTTGATGGGATTCCTAGCTTTTCAGATTCCAACAGGTACATATGTCTCCCACAATGATGGGCTACTGTAGTTAAGAATGTTCCAGCCAACCAAAAATTGATTCCTCATTTTTGGGATCTCTGTATCCCATCCACTCTCCATTGTTGACCTTGCCTACCATGCCTCCACTTTCTTGGTAACCATCCTTCCCCACCTCCCCTTGTCTTGATATCCTCTGACAACACCACCTGGTATGGTTCATCTTGATATCAAATATGCTGATGCATATGCTGGTTGCCTCTCCCAATTTATCCCAAACTTTTCTTATTTCTCTTCCCTTACTAATGCCACTACCAAGTATGATCTAATTACAAAACCTTTGGGAGGTTGCCCTTGAATCATTTTTTTTGTAAGGTAGGAGAGGAAATTCTATGAAGCAGCTATATATACAGTAACATACACAAATTTTCTGTCGCTGGTCTGCCATTTGGGAAACCAGACCAGCAACAGAATACGAGTTCATCTGTCCATAATGTTTGATCTAGGTTGTCAAAAGAAAGAGTTTCCTTGAAGCTGCAGAAGTGACTAGAACCATTAAGAGATGACCTGTGATAACTAGGTAAACAGAACTAAGAAAAATAAATAACAGTAGACCTAGACATGACTTTCATCATCTGGAAGGATGGTAACTGGATCATCTGAATGCTGACCTGGACATTGGACTATCCATTAAGTGCTGCATGTTGGACATGATCTCCCTCTGTCACCTATTCCTTGATGTGCATGCTAGCGTGGGTTTCATTCCGCTCCCTCCTCCGAACAGGCACTCCCCTCCTCCTGGTCACCCAGTTACAGGTAGGAGTGATCTTAGCCAGCTAGGATGAGAGACCAGTTCATGTTTAAGCACTCCTGGATTCTGGTCACACCTTTGATAGCCAATCTATCTGCTGCTTTGTTTGCCGATCATCAAACATGAGAAGGTATTATTGCTGCAATTCGGGGGAGAGCAGCAACTAATTCTTCAAGATCTGCCTTAAGGTGCTAGTTAATTGAAACCTTGCCAAGGGAGGTGCCATCCTGTAGTTTTCCAGAGCATATGAATGAGTTGAGAGTCGCTTTCCATTATTAACTTCATGAAGCCTTGTCGGATGGCAACCTGTAAGCCAAAGACTAGAGCAACTCAGCAGCATTGTTACTATCTATGCCCAAAAACCTGCAGAGACACATAGAATATCCTCAGTTTCATTATGAAACAACCCCCCTAAACCCACAGCAGGCCTCGGGTTACCTTTAGATGTCCCATCATTGGCTTGTTGTGACAAGGCTCGAAGGGTAGGCGACCCCTGGGATAGAGGCTCACCTTGGTGTGCTTCGGGATGTCTCGGGCCTCGGCCCCTGCTAAGTCACAAGTTATTGGTATATCTGGCTTGCAGGCTGTTGGATATACTCTTGAGAGGTTGCTGTTCCCATGGTTAAAAAAAAGGTTTAGTTTTAGAAATTCAGAAGGTGGGAGTGACCATATTTCTGGACTTGGGGTAAGGGTAGGACTTAGTGGAAGACTGGGAGGTCTACTGGCTGGATTGATGTCCCAGGATTGCATAATGATCTTTGCACTACTGCTGCATTGAAAATCCTCATATACCCAAGTGGATACATTGAATCGTGTATGTTGTTTTTTAATTTATTCCAGACTTCATTAGGGTCCATCTGAGCATCCTTTAATATTCTTCTCTTTCACTCTTTCCATGTTTCCCAGATTAAGAAACATGGAAAAAGCTGCCAGACCCGGTTCAGGATAGGATTGTGAAAAGCTTCTGTTCTCCATTCTGCTATTGTTGTCTTTATGCTGATGTGATTCATATTAGTTTGGCAAAAAATTGATGCTCTTCTGTCCGAGAGTGTTACGACGGAGGGACAATTGTCAAGGAGATGCTCCATGGTTTTCTGGTCCTTTCTACATAGATGACAAAAGGAAGGATCCTCAAAGCCTTTTCTGATTAGATTGTCTCAGGTGAGAATCTTTCTTCTCACCGCTAACCATAAGAAGGTGGAAACTTTTGACCATAAGTTCTGTGTCCATATTTGCCTGTGGGGAAGAGTAACATGGCCTGCTGCTAACTTATAAGCCTCCTTGATGGAGTATTTTCCTATTGCTTGTTATCCCCATCGCAATTTATTGGGACCATCCTAGACTCTGATTCGTTTTTGTTGAAGTTCCTGCTAAAACTCTGTTGTATCAAGGTTGCCAGGGATGTTGGGCCATTGTTATTTTGGCAATCAAGTTTGCCATCCTTGAATTGTGGGATTGGGATCCCAGTATTGATATAAATGCTTCCGGTTGTTGGCAAGGTGACTGTCTCTGAGAATCTAAGTGTTCAGCTGCTCTGTTAGCTTTGGTAATTGCTGCCATGAATCTTACCAGACTAAGGCTGAACGGCCATTTATGTTTTCCCAAAAGCAGTGATTCTGAATAAGGATATGGATATTCCAGTCTGTGCTCCCGATCATTGGCTCAACCCTATCCACTTCCATTCTGATTAAGTCCTGTTCGGATATATCTGCAGCATATTTGATCTGTCATAGTTGTCTCCATAATTCATTTACCACCATTCACCCAACACCACCGTGTTTTGGCACCCAGGGTTGCATTAACAGTTTCTGGATCTCTTAGCCCAAGACCACCTGCAAACTTGGGCAAGCAGACTTTATCCCAAGCAACTAAGCCCCATTTTTTATCTGTTTTGCTCACTCCCCAGGGATATATTTGCCGAAAATTGCAGTTGGCTTTGGGGATGTACTTCGGAGCTGCTAGGACAGGAAAATGTACAGCAGCATTTATTGGAGGACAGACTTGATTAAAGTAAGTCGGGCCGAGGGATTTAGGGCTCTAAAAGTCCAACTGGAGTGTTTATTTTCCAGTCTGGTGAGAATTTCTTCCCAATAAACATTACAAAGAGTATTCTCTACGGTTGGGCCCCCCAAGTTATTTGGATGGGAGGGAGCTCTTCTGAAAGCCAAAGATTCGAGTGATGTGAGCTTGAACAGCCAACGGGTTACTTAGATTGATGTCAGTAACCAAGGCAGCCATGAAAAGATTCAAAACATTTTTGATAGTCAGGGCCTCTCTAGCTGTGGGCACCCCTATTAACAGGGTGTCATCCACAAATTGCTGATGGGAGGTCACTAGATTATCATTATGCAGCACGAGAACCTTGATTTTACCTTCATCAATTGCTGCCTTAATGCATCTCCCTAACCCTTCAGCCATCAAAATGAAGAGAAAAAGAGAGAAAGGATTTCCCTGTTTGATACCTTGTGAGGGGAAGATAGTTGAAGAAAGGGAGCCGCTAACTAAAATTGAAAAGAGGGCTGAAGAGGTTAGTGACATGATCTGGTCAATCCAATTCCGACGGAAAAGCATGGAGAACATGACTGATGTATGCTTTTCAAATGCCAGCTAAGCTTATCAAGTGCTTTTGACATATCCAGCTTTAACAACATTCCTGCCTTTTTAGCGTATTTAAGAGAGTGAATTGCCTTGTGTGCCAAGATTATGCCATCCAGGAGTTGTTGGACTTCTACATACCTTGATCATTCCACAGAGATCAATTTCAGCATTGAAGGGCTTGAGTTGATTGGCTATAGCCTTTGTTATGATTTTGTGAATAACATTGCGCAATGGGATAGGTCTGAATTTGCTATGCTTAGAAGCTGTCTTCTTTAGGAATCCACATGAAGAAATTGGATTTTGAGCGCTGGAAGAACTTTTGAGATGCGCCTTGGTTCTTCGATTAGTTCCCAAATATTTTGTTTGATTATATCCTAGCAGAAGTGAAAAGAATCAGTGGTAAAGCCGTTCAGTCTCAGGGCATTGCCCACTGACATGTACTTAACTTCCTGTCTTACCTCTTCCAATGTTATTGGTCCCATGAGACTATCATTATGTGCTTCTGTGACAAGGTTGGGGATATGCTGAGTGATTTGATTAATGGGTGCTAGATGGTTCCCCTGCGGTTCTGAAAGCAAATTTTTGTAAAAGATAACTAGTTCTTGTTCTATGTTAGTATATGCTTAGTCAGCTTGTTGCCTTGGCTGTCTTTGAGAGAGGTAACTTTGTTGTGATGTTGATGTTGTATCAAAAAGTCTATGGCTATCCCCTTCCTTCAACAATGGAACTCGAGATTTTTGCTTCCAAAGAATTTCCTCCTGCTTATTCCTTTCATCCAACTGGGCTTGTAGCTAAGTCTCTTCCTCTAATAGTTGCTCGGATCGTCCTTCATTGATAATTTGCTGTTAAACCAAGGCCATTATGCCTGGAAAATGTCATCGGAAATGTGTTTGTTCCACTGCTTAAGGTGGATTTTAAGATTTTTTAGTCTCTGCTGAAATCTGTACATTATTGTGCCTCTTCCAGTAGCTGCATCACTCCACCACTGTGCAATGTTCTCCTTGAAGTTGGGGTGCTCCAACCAAAACTTTTCAAACATGAAGGGCCAAAGTTTTGGTTGTCCCAAGGATTCCATATTCAAACAGGTGGTTGGCCAGTGATCTGATCCAGCTCGAGGGATTATATTGGCCTCTAAGGTAGGACGCTGGATCATTAATGATTCAGAAACTAGAAAACAATCAAGCCTCGAAGCAATTTGCCACCTTCCTCTGCAGTTATTCCAGGTATGTGTTTCATTAGAAGTCTCCAAGTCTATCATATTCAAGACCTGAATAATATTTTTGAATAGCTTGCTGTTTGCATTTAGACTTTGAATGCCTCTGCACTTTTCATAAAGAGAGGTTATTATCTATGTTGCACAAGTTTCCAGAACGTAGGGACTGTGGGTACGAGTATCGGATACGTCTAGAAGTTTTCCCCAAATTTGCAGGAAACGATAGGTTCGGAACGACAATAATATATATTAAAAAAATATAATATAAAATAAAATAATTAAAAACACATGAGAAGAGAAAAAACCTAGAGAAGTAAAGAAACATTAGCACAAACCAAATGACTTAGCTTATCCCTTATATTACGGTTGTAACTAGAACCTCTTGCAGATGGAAATGATAATAAACTCAAGATTACCATCCACTTCATTGATTATATAAGGTAGACTCTTTCTAAATTGGAAACTTTTAGAAGTAAAATATATAAAAAAAAATATAATATAAAATAAAATAATTAAAAACACATGAGAAGAGAAAAAACCTAGAGAAGTAAAGAAACATTAGCACAAACCAAATGACTTAGCTTATCCCTTATATTACGGTTGTAACCAGAACCTCTTGCAGATGGAAATGATAATAAACTCAAGATTACCATCCACGTCATTGATTATATAAGGTAGACTCTTTCTAAATTGGAAACTTTTAGAAGTTATAGTTCCTATATTTGTGGCTTTATGTATAGAGTAAGTTTTCAGTTTGTGTCAACTATGATTAAAATGGATTAGAATATTATATGTTTACAAGACATTCTATGCCAGGCTAAGTTACCAGATTCGTCCTTGGGCCTAACCGCACCCGAATCGGATTCTTCCGAATTAGATTCTTGGATCCTTCATCGGATTCTTCCACCTTGTTTTGACACATCTAAAGTTGTTTACATAGTATAAATGTAGGCTAATTAGTGTTAGGGTTCCGAATCCCCGATTCCTAATTTTGGGATGAGTGCCGCACCCGTATCGAATTCTTCAGCTGATTCCGTTTGCACCCATGGTTCGTGTAACCTTGGGTATTTGCAAAGGTGTATAAATAATCAAATTTAAATTATTATAAAATAAAAATGAGGATAATTTTTATTTAAATGTAATATATGAATTTAGTTTAAAGTACGATTTAAAATGATTTCCAATTAGTTAAACATTTTTTTATTCATAAAGTAAATAGTAAAATATATAAATTTACTTTCTTTTTTGTAATTTACAAAGTCAAAATAGATTTACATCTATTGTTGATTAGTGGTAACTACAATTTAGCATAAGGACGAGTGAATACTCTAGCACGAGTGAGGAGAGAGATCAATGCACCAACTCGACAAGGTAGCACGAAATAAACTTTTACTGCAACATAGTTTTCGAGAGAAGAATTCCGAGTCAGCCATGTATATGTATGGTTACGAAGAAATAGGAATGTCGTAACAACCCACGTACGTGGTGATCATGAATGTGTGGAAGTTCCGGGTGAAGGAAACATGTAAGAAAAAGTTCCCAAGTTTACGATTTCAGAGAGTAAAAGGTCCCAATAAGTTCCCAACCATCTGGAACGGTTCCCGCTAGATTCAGAAAGTTTCCTACAAGTTCCCAAGTTCCCTGGAACGTCAGAACTTCGAGAATGAGATTCCTAAACGCCAGGAATGGTTCCCGTGCTACATAGGTTATTATATTAAAATCACCACAAACTATCCATCTTTGGTTGCCTATAATAGTCCACATCTCTTGGATGGAGCCTATAAATTTGATTTTCTCATTTAGAATCTGGGGACCATAAACATTGGTGATGAAACCAAATTTAAAAGTACCCACCAAATGAAAACTAGTTGAGAGTGTTTTTGTTATTGAGAAAAAGCCCTCCAAAACAATTTTCTGTGGGTTCCAAATCAGTGCCATGCCTCTTGTTGCTCCTTTGACATCCACTGCCATGGTGCCAACAAATTGCTACAAATTTATTTAGAGATATGCTAAAACATTTAATTACCTGCAGCATAACAAGTGTTGTTTCTTTGAACTAATGGGATTTCTCAATATCTTGTGCTTAGTGGTCCCATTGGTGCCTCGAATGTTCCATGATATCAATTCCATTGTAAACTAGGAGAGGGGTGGGGCATTTTGTCCTGAATCAACTAAGAACTCTCGTAATTCATGGATCAATGTAGAATTGTTTTTCCTACATCTGTGCCTTTCTTATTTGTGGTATTGTTTGGATTCTTTGAGGTTGGTGACCTTAACCCCAAGGTCTGTAGTGGGGCCATGGGTAGAGGATCGTATCAGTTGTTTAGATCTAGTCTTAATCATGGCCATTTTGAGTAGTTGTAGCTGTTTTTAAGGTATGGATTGGGTGTCCTCGTGTTTATTGGCATCTGCCATAGCTTGCAGATCCATTCACCGGAGTCCATATCTTCTCCATCATCAGAGTCAAGAGCTGCTTCACCTTCTACTATCATGACTGTGGCTTTGTCTCTAAGCTGTTGAGGACAAGGGTCTTCTATTTTGTGCTTTTCTAGTCATTCTAGTTGTCTGCATCCAAGGATTTGCTGCGAGGGAAGTGAAGTCCATGAATTAGATGAAATGGTGAACATAATCCCATCGATGATCTTGGGGAAATGCTTGGAATAAAAGGCCAACTTGGGACTTAGAGACTTTGGTAATCTAGTGTAGAAAACTTAGGTGAAGCTCTTGCAAATATTCTTGTTGATTTGTAGCATTGATTTCCTCCTTCGAGGGGAGGAGGTGGGTAAGATTGTCAAGGGATATTGAGGAGGGAGGTTGTTAATCGAAATGCCCACCTTGTTAAGAGGTCATTGTGCCTCTAAGAATTGGTGAGGATGCCATTGCAATTGACCAAGGAATGAACGTTTCTTAGAAGAGCAGAGTGCTTAGAAGGAGTTTTGGATCTTAAAGAGGAGTTTGGCATCTCTCGTACTTTATGAAGATAGACGCTAAGCTTGAAGGTTGTTTGTGAAGAGTATTGGTGTCTCCTTTGATGCAAGAAACAAGTCTTTCTTGCTTCAAGAAGATGTGAGCTTCTCTTACCCCTTTGCACTTCCCTTAAGACCTTTTGGTGTACTGTCCTCCCTAAGAAAGCTTCCCCATCAAATATTGATTACCAATCTTGTGTCTTTGATGCCACCTCTTGCGATGATGTCTTGATACAATCCTTGCTCTTATAATGCCACTTTTTGACCTGAGAGATATTGAAAGAGCTAGTCAAACCTTGAGCATTAGCAAAGCAATTGATGGGGAAGGTTTTCAAGTCGAGTTTCTCAAATACAATATTGACTCTCTTGTATTGAAAATTGCTTACCTTTCCAATGATGTCATTTTCAATATGAATTCCTCAAATACAATATTTTCTCTTGCACTTCATATTGCATACCTTTTCAATGACGTTTTCCTCATTTGTAATCACAACATATTATTTGCCCTATTTTTGAATTGGGTGAGAATTTTGATCCAAATAATTATTGGACCTATGATTGGGAATATCTCTACTAAGCTTTATTCTACAATTTTGAACATGTGACGTTTTGAGTATTTGAGAGAGGTAAACTTGGAGCCAAAGGCCACATAGTTTTTAGAAGAGACCAATAAACTATTTGTTATCCACTAATTTTGCACTTAGTGGCTTTCCAGTGAACTGCTGAAGTCACGAACAAGCCAAATGTTCATTGTCAGTGTTTGAAAGGTTCCACGGTTCATCAAGACTAGTTGTGGTCCCTTTTTAAATAAAATGCATGTTCATACCCTGTGGGGGTTGTTGTAATAAATGTGCTAGCATGACAAACTTTTTGTAAAGGACTTGTCTTCCTAGGACTTAGACGTCAATCCGATCATTCCAAGGTGTTTTTTTCCTTGTCAATTATGCAATGTTGAATAAGTAATGTATAATTTTCGAGTTTTTCCCCTCTCCTCCAAAGCCGGAGCCTAGAATTTTTGACTTAGTGGTTAAACCCTAGGAGGTTATTAAAGTTCACGTGTCAATGTATATAAGCATGTTAGGCATTGGTATTGAGTTGTATGGACATGTTCTAGGTCCCCCTTGAGTTTTTGTTCAATTTCAAGAAAATAAAAATTTATGCATTTTAGGCCATTTTTAATGGTTTAAATGGAAAAATTCAAAATGTAATAAAAAGTGTGATCCGGAGTCCATGTTTGGCGTGGATAGGCTCATTTTCAAGCTCAGAGCACCTCCTTTACCTTGGGACCCACTTTTCCCATGCTTCGAGTGACTATTTTGTCCCATATGCCATTATTTCTCTATCGGTGTGATAAAGTGGCAAAAAAATGCTAAATTTCGACAAATCACAAAGTGACGAGAGTGAGAAAGTCAACAAAATCTTTATGGAATGATGTGGAAAGGATGGCGTCATTTTCCTAGGTAAAGGGTGAATTGGACTATAGTTAAAAGCGTCATTTTTTATGGAGATCTTCATGCTAGCAAATCAATCCATAAGCAAGGTGTGCCATCTTTATAACTCACGTGTGGGAATATGTGGCGTTGGAGTATTGGTTTGAAGGCACTTTGGTGAGAGCGCATCCTCATGGGATCTATTTCCAACATATCCCACGTTCCTCTCAAATAAACTCAAGCTCACATCATGTATCTCATTTTAGAAGTGCGTCGCCCTTCACAAAGCATACGATTTGGTTGATGTGGCATGCGTTAAGTGGGTTGGTATGGATTGGAGTGTGGGCGCATCTCTTATGAGATGTGGCATTTCCTTCTTTCAACACATCCATTCAATCTCTCAAATCACTTACCGAACTCTTGTTAACTCATGCTCTTCTCCAGTTGTTTGGTGCACCCCCAGGGGTTTGTATTTTCTATTTAAGCGAGGCCCTCTTCCTCATTCAGGATGGAAGCAAGGAACCTTTGCTCTTGCAATATGTTATTGCTATTAACTTTGGTGAATAAAATTTAGACTTTGGAGGTCCATATGGTGCAAGAACTTTCATGGTGAATGCTTGAAATCGAGGTGATATTAGCTTAGTTACATTCTTTCTTATGTAAGTTGAGTCATCCAACTTAGAAGATTATATTATAATCCATAGAGTAGGCATTTGAGGTCTTCAATTTGCTTACTTGTGCTATGTTTTCTAAGATTCGAAAGTAACAAGTTGTAGTCGGTTATACTAATGTTCTTTTGGTTTTAGTTAACTTATCACATTAGATTTGATCTTTGCCTGCTTTAAAGTTTTTTGTAGCATCGTAGATCATCAAACATGAAAGAGAACTAGGAGCTTGGTTGCATCCTCTTTCCCTTCACAACATCTTTTGGATCTAACTTCTCTTGTGTCACAGGGACTCCTTACTCTTCACAATATTCAAGTTGGGACTTGAGGCCTTCTTTCTTCCTCTTAAATCAAAACTTTATCTTGGTTACTTGTTGAAGCAAGCTATTTCATTTAAAAAAAAAGTTTTATCATAAAGATTAGCTTGTTAATTTACTAGATCTAAAGCCCATCTAAATCATAGTTATAAGCCTAGATCTAGCATCTTTTACTTAGTGCTTCAGGTGGCATAATTTTCCCAATCTTTGCAAGTACTAATCTACTAATTTGCAAACTTTTAACTTTCTGTTTTTTAGCAGGTTGAACAAAAAAAGAGGGAGTTGCTGTCGAATTTTTGTGCTTTAAGCCTTTCGAAGCACACGAAATCCAACCCACTTCCCCCTTCTTCATTCCCCTTCTTTCTCGAGCAATTTGTAAGCCTTTTTGACTTGTTTTTGAGGGTCAAAAGGGGGTTCTTTCTCTTAATCAGATTTGTAATATTCATAATAAAAAGAGCAAGTGGGATTATGACTCCCACACCCTCTTTCCCCCATTTGGGGGAAGCCTGTATCACCCAGTGTGTGATCTTTGATTTACTGGTTTCTTTTAAGTTCTAGATTAGTTCAAGGTTTTGCATCCAGTTAGATTTAATTTCCAGTATTTATGTGCTTGCTTTCTTTCTAAAGATCTAACCAAATCTTGCTTTCTCGAGTACAACCATCAGGCCTGAAAGAGACTCTTGGTTGTAGCATTCAGTTTACAGTTTTATGATTGCCTAAAGCACAAGCACACAATCTGTTCGTCAAGGGCTCTATCGATCAGATTTTCCTTTTCTTTAAAATTGGAATTGATATTTGCTTCTTCCGCGTATGCTCTACCCCTCGCAGGCTTGTCTGAGCTTGGGGATAGCAAACGTGGAAGTACGCTCTAATTAAGTTTCCACATCTAACTAAGCAAACACACATTAAATAAAACCAACTCCTTGAAAACATAACGAAAATCCGGCTTTAACAAAACTCAAAACTTGTGGGTAAATTTTAGAAAGGAAGTGGGAACCACTGGAAAGTGACCGCGGGGCCCTGTCAGGCTACACTTTTTTTGGTGTAGTGTTGGCCATCCCCTTGTGACTCCATCCAACCCACACGTCCTTGTGTGAAGCCACTTGTTTCGAGATCTAGACATATTCCCAAGTACCATCTGGTATATCGAGAATCCCTTTTCCCTAAAGCTATTCACTCTTTAACAATTCTAAAATCGACCAAGATACACTGCAAAATGCTCTCTCTTTCAAAAACATAGCATTAGACTCCATTTTTTGGGCATTGGTTATATTGTATCGATCTTTTATTTTGCTTCATTCAAATCTATTGTGAATGTCATTTTATGTTGTTTGAGTTAAATTATTTCAATTTTTGCAGAATTGGATTTTGATATTGTTAATTTCTTACATAAACTCCCAACAACCATCTCATCCATAACGTAATAAAATCTAGAGCCTTAGCAACTCTTTTATAGGGACTGCCCCCCTTGGCTCCGTTAGGAGTGGTGGCCTAAACAGAGAAGTCAGGATTAGGTGACAACACCTGACTCGAGACTTGCCCCCAAGGATGCACTTAGCAGCTTGAAGATTTTTGCTGCGCTAACCCCTTGGCTCCGTTAGGAGTGGTGGCCTAAACATAGAAGTCAGGATTAGGTGACAACACCTGACTCGAGACTTGCCCCCAAGGATGCACTTAGCAGCTTGAAGATTTTTGCTGCGCTAACCCCCCAGGTGTATGAAAGGCGACAACACTATTAATAACAACCTCACTCATTGGGTCATTATTGAAGAGGTTAAACAATGATTCTCAGAGGTCTTTCGTTGTTTATAGACTTGCAAGGCCTTCAACTTTGTTTTGAGACACTCTTTGTTTCAAAGATCACGTAGATTTGGCATTTCTAAGCTTCTCATTGTTGCTATAGCAAGACTCTATGAGATTTGTATAGATTGGTTTTATGCAACTATGTGATTTTCTATTTATATTAAGTGTACCATTGGGGTCAAGCATGGATGTTAAAGAGTACCAAATTTATTTGGGATCCACATTGATGAGGTTGAGGAATGCATTAGGGGGAACATATGGATGATGGCTCCCTTACATCACATCTTTGATCATGTTGTTCCTATTAGTAGATGATGTGGTCCTCTTAACATCCCTAGAGGATTTGCATAGGTAAATTATTGCCCTTGTCAATTTTGATGTATGAAGTCAATTGGTGGCAAACCTTTGTAAAACTAAGGTTATGTTCTTTAATACCTCCAAGGGCACTCTTTTTGGTTTTCACTTCTTGAAAGGAGGGAGGTGGAGATTACTACAACATATATTTAATTGGGTTTCTAATTTTATCGATTCTAAATTGAACTTGAGGCTTGCTACCTAACCTTGGCTTAGTGAAGGGTATACATCTCTTTTCATACTTGAGTGCTAATGTTTCCCTATATACTTTTAGGTCATACCTTCGAAAATGCACCTATTTAGCACAAATATAAAACCTAATGTTTTATTTGTATTTGAGGTTTGGACTATGGAGCTCCAATTTACAACTTTTTGACCGAGCACATTTTGAGAGTCAAATCTATTATAATCTATTGCTAGCAAACAATGCCTTAGGGCATTATCCAAGCCAAGTTTGGTGTTCATCCTTTGTGCCTTGAGAGCATATTCACACTTATCTTTTTTCCTCACAGGACTTGTAATTTGGGTGATTTAGATACAAGACAAAATATTTATCCATACTTGGCCCTTTGTTTCTCAAAGTAGATTTTCCTCCATGCATTTCCTAGTGAGAAGATGGTGCTAGTTCTTAGAGGCGTTGGCATTTTGATTGAGCATCTCCCCCTTATTCTTTTTCCATCTCCCTTGTCGACCCTCCCCCAAGCCTCTTGACCTTAAGAGGGCCTTCTACTTTAAGCTTTTTCATGACTGACGGGCATTCTTATTATTTGTTCGGACTACATTTAACGCCATTGCTCATACAGTGTCAAGATTCCACTCAAGTAGTTGCAAGTTTGTTCTCATTAGTTCTGTGTTGAGTTTGATATCCATATCCCATGAATAGATATGATATGTTAGCATTGCCATCTAGAGGAGGTTGAGACAAAGGAGCTCTTCATTTTTAGTTGTCTCATACATACATTATGAGATTTGTGGAAATTTCATTGTTAACAACTCTACACTAAGATTCAAGAGTGTCTTGTGCTATCTCTCTTTGCTACTCGAATCGAAGATGTTTGGCTCTATCTTCAAGAGGTGGTAAACTTATATATGATAGACCTTATGGGATTTATCCAACCTCTATCAATAATGGGATATGACAAACGCCTTGTGGATACTCTAGCAATGGATATAGAAGGTAGTATGGTTGCACTATACTCTCGATGCATCTACAACCTAGGTAGTTGTCTCATGTTTGTAATGCTAATAAACTAAAATGAAAAAAATATTCAAGTTTGTAAAAATGAAAGATTAAAAAATACTAGGAATTAATAATAGAAAACAAAAGAGAAAAGGGACCATACTATTATAAAAATCTATAATAAAATAAACTAGCATAGATCCATCTAAGCCCAGATCTTGTAAGCATTGATAGAATTATATCTCAATTTCTTTTGGTCCCTCTTGATGCTTATTAGATCCAGGGATTAGATGGATCTTTGTTGGCGGTAAGACAATGGCACACTCGTTTTGTTGGGAAACAATCCAATTCCACAAGGTCATTGAGACATACCTCGCTTGAGTGGGCTCTTACTTGAGACCACCTCCTAGCCTAGATTGAGCAACTAGATGCTATTACTAATATCTCTTTGGCCTTGGATGTTTGGGGAGCTCCTTTGTGGGAAACTTGGGCTTCCTTGGGATTACGAAGCTTATTCCTCATTGTTGGACATGTGTCGTACTCCTTGTAGGTTCCTAGAGCAAAGAGGGTTCGAGGGTGGAGTCCTTGAAATATAAATATTTTTTGTTTCATTTAGAGATTTGTAGGCCAATGGTTTTTCGATCCATTGTAAACTAATTCTGGTTAAGGAATTAGGGTTTTAATCTAATCTGGGTTAATGGACTGTGGTTTTTCATGCTTTAATATTGTGTTGTAAATAGAAAAGATATTAAAATGAGATAGAGAGTGGAGAAACTCTTAGGTAGGATGGTTTTCTTGGTTTTGGGTTTCCAAGGTAAATCTCTATATACTCTGTGTGTGAGCCATTCTTAATTCTTGTGTTTTAGATTATGTTTGGTATTGCTTTTCTTACATAGGTTTATTAAACTCTTCACACATAGTGTTGACCACTCCCTAAAGGACATTATTAAACTTTGCATTGGTATCTTCATTGGTGCGATTGGGGTGATGGAGATAGCTTCTTTTGTACTTCTGGTGTAGACTAGTTGCATAATGATGTATTCCTTCTTAGGGTTTATCACTTGCGCTGACTCCTTTATGCTCATTTTCGACTTTGTTGTTTCATTCTCCTAAAACTAGTGATTTGCATCTATGGTCCAATATGGCTACTCAAGTGGCCAAATGAGATTGTAGGTTGACTTTTAAATGAAATAGTCTAGAGGACTTGTTTTGAAAACATTTTCTTATCCTCTCTAATCTTCGAGAAGAAGATGGTTTGTCCTTGTTTAAGTATCTTTAGCCAAATGTTTGAAAGTGTAATAACATATTCCTCCCCCTTAAGCCTATTACCACACAAGTCAACATCTTGAGATTGAAATCCCTTAAACCAATGATGGCTTATAGGTAGCTATAAGAGGGGGTCACTGTCACCTCACCAACCCTCTTCTGCTATTTAGGCTAGCTCTTCTCTAGCTCAAGGGAGGACTACTTAAATATGATTACTAGGGTTTAGCAATGAAGCACAAGGTGTATTTGAAGAGTAACCCTAGTAAAACAAGGTGTTTTTGTGAAAGTACAAGATAATGGTGATAAATGGATTGAAGACTAGTGTCTCTTATCAAGGAAAGTAATGAAGAACTTACTAACATCCAAGGATAGCCAGGGTTTTGAGAGCCAATTTCTCTAGCTCAAGGGAGGACTACTTAAATAGGATTACTAGGGTTTGGCAATGAAGCACAAGGTATATTTGAAGACTAACCCTAGTAAAACAAGGCTTTTTTGTGAAAGTAAAAGATAATGGTGATAAAGGGATTGAAGACCAGTGTCTTATCAAGGAAAGGAATGAAGAGCTTACTAACATCCAAGGATAGCTAGGGTTTGGGAGCCAATTTCTACCATATCCAAGGAAGGCCAGATTTGTCCTAGGATCTACAAGGGAATAACCAGAGTGGTATTTTCAATACTAACTTGGGCTTAATATTCATCAAGCATGGAATCCTAGGGCATACAATCAAGAGCTGAAAATACACCACCTATTCAACCATAAACCAGATAAATTTAACCTTGCAAAGCAAAGAGCTCGCTTGCAAATCATCCCAAGCAAGAAACTGTTGTTGATCCAAAAAAATACACCATAGCATTAGCAAGATTTCCTCATCATAGCGCTAACATCAACCATTCATAAGCTCCAAGAGATATTTCATTAAGACTTAGTGGGATTTCATCCCCTCCCCCCAATCCAAACTTGAAGAACAAATGAGGAAGATGCTCTCTTATATAGGAGAGGAGCTCAACTTCCTTTAGAATAAAATAATCTAAAAATTTAAAATCCTAGATTTAGCCTAGGGTGGAGTAAACAAAATAAAATACTCCACTAACCCTAACAAACTCCAACTAGATTCCATACAAAAGGGTGGTCAAAGCCAAAAGTACAATATCCAAGAAAAAACGAGATCCATGATACAAGGATCAGATGCCACCTCAATAGCTCTCATGTCCACAAGATAACCTCCTATATACATAAAGCCCAACAATGGGGGTGCGTCCTCCAAATGAGGGATCAAGTAGTAAGCCAAATTCAACAAAGACGTCCCCAAAGCTCTCCAAAAGCCAATGATTTCGTAAGTACTAAGATGAATATCTGCAGAAGTAAAAGTCCAGTCTAGTTGACCAAGAAAATAGAAAGAAAGTCCTCAGTTCTGAAAAAAATGCATCATGGAGATCCTCTGGAAATGAATACATTGAGTATTTTGACATTGAAGAATCCCGTGTCCTCCTCATCCTTGCTTGCCTCTGTCCTCATTCAGGGATGTGGTGAAGGGCCTTAGTCCTGTCTGCCACTTCATTGGCTTATGGCCTAGTTGTTATGTGCTTATCTGTCTCACTGAGAACTGAGTTAACGATTTTGTGGTAACCTTCTTTGTTAATGGTTTTTTTGTTGTTGAGTTCAAAAATATAGAGGACAGGACTCTATTTGAGGAAGATCCATGTTTTTGGGAGATAGCCAGTCTCTTCCTGAAACCTTGTTTCTCAGATTTCTAGCCCCCCTCTCTCTCTCTATGTTAGTCTCTACAACACCTTTTTGGGTTAGACCTCCAAATCTCCCAGTTCATCTTAGAATGAACAGGTCTTGGAGGTAATCGATAACTCTTGGAAAATTCTTTTGTTTTGATGATAGCAAGAATGATGATGGTATAAAGCTCTTTGCCATGATTGGTATGGACGTGGATCTAAGCAAATGTCTCCTGGATAGATGAGTCTAGAGTATGATGGTATGCATTGAGAACAATCTCCGGACTACAAAAACACAGATTTTTGATGCAAGTTCTGTGAAGAAGCAGGACACCACTTTCCAAAAAATATTCAGCAGACTTGATGTTGATGAGTGCAGGAGGTAAATCTTGAGACTCCTCCAATGGCCAGATCAGAACACTTAAGGAGGAAAAAAATGCATCTGGGTAGAATTGACCCAGCAGAGAAGAATTAAGCTAGCTCTGTGGCAATTGAAGGTTGTTAAGTAATAAGAAATGATTCTCTGCAGAAACAAAAGTCCAGTCTAGTAGATCAAGAAAATAGAAAGAAAGGCTACAATACTGAAAAAAATGCAGCATGGAGAAGAATCCTTGATGGAGAAGAATTCATTGAATATTTTGACATTGAAGAACCCCCAACTTCAGCACAAGAGTTCATCTAGAGAAGTTTGAAACTTGGCTCCACTGGGAAAACAATCTTGATTAGGAGCTTTGGCAAGGTTCTCCTGACGGACTCATTAGTTTTTCATGGCAGTGTCTTGAGCACCGAAGTCCAAAGCAGTTCAAAATAAAATGGATAGATCCCTTTATACTGCTTTGATCATCTTCTCTATAGTTCTTTTGATTGTTAGAGATATTCTGTGTTGGAACTCTGATTCCATTTTTGATGTTGCCTTTTGGGTCCCTCTTGAATATATAGAAACTCCACTTTGATGGATTTTTTACCCCCTTTTCTTTTGTTAATACAATTTTTGAACTAGCAAAAATAAACAATAAATTACATCTTAATACTAGTTGATTATTATTTTATTAAGTTCATGATTATTATTTTATTCATGCTAGTTTATTTATTAGACAAAAGCGAGCTTGCTTGAAAACAGACATTATGTTCATATGGTAAGATGAATGCATTTTTCGTCATCTTACAGTATAAGAAATGCACACCCACATCCCGGGCTCATAAATACATACACAAAACATGCCTATAGCAAATAGTTGCTACACTATATCCTGGTCTTTTAACCAGTGTTATCAGAACTGGACTGGTTTTGCCAAAAACCAGCTGGTTTGACCAGTTTACAAGCCTAACCGGGTTCAACTGGTTTACAAGCCTAACTAGTCCAAATCATGGCCTTGAATCAGAAATGGCTAGTTCTAGACCAAACCGGGTGGTTGCATGCCAGAACTGACCGGTTCCATATTTACAGAACTGGCCTTAAATGCTTGAACTGGCTGGTTTTGTATGGAACAGGTTTTTCATTTTCTATTCTTTAACTTAAAGTTTTAGCATTACTGTTAATTGTTTCAGGATGTTTGAGAGTGGTTCCAACCTCATCGGCCTAGGTATGCAAAAAATAGAATTGAAGATGCCATTCAGAATTTAACAAACTTGCAACGTTTGCAATGTTTCCATTCGATTCTATCATATACGAGGATACAGGATTGGCATTTAGTCAAAAGCATCAACCCCTCTATGTACATTGATGTTGATTATTGAACTCCTTTGTCGTGATTTAGTAAAAATGTACCCTTCGCTCAAGCTAAACCACTTATTATTTAAGTAGCATGGGTACCTGAACTTGGTGGTAGGGTTCGCGTTCCCATCCCAGGTTCGTCTCCCCACACCCTGGATTTGTGTCCCCACGTCCCCAGACATACCTTACCAAATTGGATACTCCACTCGTGAACCCAAAACGTCTATCATGAAATTGGGGGACGTTGATCATAGAGGAGATGGGGTACCCAAGAAGTTTGAGAGTGGTTCCAACCTCATCAGACTTCATATGCAAAAAGTAGAATTTTAGATCCTATTTAGAATTGAATAGACTTGCAACGTTCCACTGGATTCTATCATTTATGAGGGTATGGGATTGGTATTTAATCAATTATCAAGCACATCAACCTCTCTATTTACCTTGATACTGGTGGTGCTGATTGTTGTTTGTATTCCTTTGTCATGACTTTAATAAAAATGTATCCTTCACTCAAGCAAAATCATTATTAAGCATGGGAAGCTTTTTCTACCTTAATTTTACGGGATTAGGAAGTTTCATCAAATTTGTAGCGTCTTGACTAATGTCCTTAGAGGATCAACTTCGAGATTCGAGGTAGAGGGCGAGAGCAAGAGCCTATAGGAGTGGTGCACAAGGTGCTATTGATGAATAGGATCCCAATATATGCAATGATTTTGATGACATGCAGTTATTTGTTGTAGCATGAAGTTTTTCGGACTCCTAGAGGCCATTTAGAGCCTCTTCGTTTATGTATTTTGGGTCAAATATGGATTG
>LPNX010712623.1:751759-814231 GCA_001517045.1 Pseudotsuga menziesii | reverse complement strand
TATATATATATATAACGTGTCCTACGATCCTGATTCGGGGGGTCACCGTGTCCGTGTCAGACACTCAAATCCCTGTTCCGTGTGTGTCCCGTGTCCTCGTGTCAGATGACTTAACTTCTCATGCATGCACGACAACACTGTAGGACAAGAAACAACTTAGCGGCTGCATGGAAGGAGGCCTCCTAGAGTTTATTAAAACTGATTTGGGTATCATGTTGGAGTTTCAATAAGACATCTTTGGATAAATTAGTGGTATCATGTTGGAGTTTCAACAAGATTTTTTTGAGAGTAAGATCATGCTACCCATTTACAGCTGGAATCTTTGAATAACGACTTGTCAAAATTATGTGAGAAGTTGAGTGAAGGCCAAGGCTAAGGAGTTTTTTGAGAGAGACTGAATGTGGAAGCGAGGATCTTATTGTAGAGGCTCTCCACCTCGTATGTATCATTTGCTTGTAATTTCTTTTTTGAATGCAATAGGATCTCTGTGTTCCTCGTATACCTTAATTTCTTTATGCTATTCATCTTTAGTTTCAATTTTTTTTTCATTTTTAAGTATTTTTTATTTTGCTAATTTGTTTCTTCTCTATATCTCAATTTCTTTATAACAAGAAAATATGTGTTTAGATTGAAAGCTTCTTACGTGTTTATGTATGCTAGGGTTTAAATTCTTTACTTTGCAAATTTGTAAAGAAGGATTTGTTTGGGACCACTATTTGTTGTTTGTGCAAGAAACCACCACTTTGTGGAGTTGGGAACCCTACTTTTGTCACACAAACATGCGATAAAATCCCAATAATAATAGACATTGACCCCATTGTGTTTGGAATTAATTTTTTTAATGTCATTTGGTTGTCTTGGGCTCGTTTTTCTTGTTATTTGGCATCATGGGTAAAATAATTAATTCCTCTCCTAGATCCTTACTAGTGCTATTATTTATGAGGGATTTTTTCTTATGAGATTTTTTTTGTTTTTAGATATGAAGACAAACTAATGGGGTTTGAAGGGAAAAAGGCATTGGTCTGTGACAGTTTCTTCTTAATATGGAGAGGCAACTTTTGTTTGAGGGATACTCATGGTTGTGTGGGTTTTTTCCTCGTCTTGGATTGGGACATTTTTGTTTCGGGTTGCATGTTATTCTTGCTTTTGAAGTTTAATTTTTGGTTAGATATAAGTTTCACTTCTATTAAGTGTTGAACATTGTAAGTTTAGTCTTTCAAGTTTAATTAGCCAATTTGATTTGAATCTTTATAGAGCTTCATTTTATGCACATGTTCATGATCGTTGTTGTTGGTTAGCAATAGTGAGTAATTTGTTTTATTGTTCGAGTGTTTAGGTGTCGATGCACATCTTATGATTCATATATGCTTGTCACTTTTCCCTTTATGCAATCTTGGTGAATCATAAACAAATACAGAGGTTGCTTCTTATCATCCTCACTTCCATTTTCAAATTTAGCACATTACCACACATGCACCCATTTCATACCAACATAATTTTAATGAAGGTAACCCCATATTTCTTAGACTTGAAAATCAACCAACACAATTTTAATGAAGGTAACCTCGTATTTCTTAGCAAAAACTACACATTTAGATTAGGCTAGGATCTTGGAGGTAAGAGTGGTGAGTGAACACTCCATGATCACTACATTTGGAGCTAGAAGTTGAATGATTTGAATGAAAAAATCCTTAAGTAACTATAAACTTATTTTGGAAAAACACATCTAACATAGACGTCAAGCATGGTAAGTCCTGGAATTCTCCATATACTAAAGCAATGGATGCCAAGGTTTTAATGGACATTGCTCCTATAAAAGGATTCTATCCTATATTTAGAGGGGAGTAGTGATAGAAGTGAGTTTTAACTCATACAATCATGACAAACCTTTGTAGTTCATAGACCATTTTTCTCCCAATTATATTTGATGAATAAGTGCTTTGGTGGCTTATCCTAGGACCATCCACTGAGGTGACTACTCATGGGAATTATGAGCAATACATGAGACATTAGTGTATTGTTCCTTGCATTTCATCACCTTAGGTGTCAGTCACTATAAATAGTTTTTTTTACACTTTCACTTTTGCAGAATTTGATCGTTAGTAGTAGAGCTTTCCTTTGTGTTGCATCTCCTCTAGAAAAACATACAATTGGAAGATTCTATCTCTTATTTGGATTTCTTAAGCCTTGATTAGTTCTTTATAGGGGTGCTTTTTTCTTTTCTTTTTCATCGACCTTATGTCTGAATTAATCTTTACTATCTATAAATAATTGATCCTAGGAGTAATTGATTTATTGATCTTAGCTTTGAATCAACCTTCCACATGTTGGTTTCAATTAATCCTAGACTTTCCTTTGGTTTAGTAAGTTGAGATTTCTACCTTCTTAGATCTCCATCTATTAATTGAACACGGTCTTCAGTTGAGTGCACCCCTTAGTTTGTTAAGTTGACCCCCTGTGCTTTAATAAGCTATCTAGATCGACGCTTTATTAGCATCTTACCTTAAGTCTAGAATGGAAATTGTTTTAAGAAATGATAACCTACAAAGTCCTCCACAAGGGAATCCCTTTGTTATTACTTCACTTGGAAATATTGGTGACCCAATCATGTGTACCTTGAATCTTCTTAAATGAATTTAGGTCTCCATGTTTGGGTATTTTATTCCTTCGTTTAATCCAATGAGATCCATTTACTTTCCATGAATGTGAACTTGGTTCCATCTCTTACTTTCAAACTTGGTCAAAATCCGGTTCCCACTTCTAGACAAGTAATGTAGAACCATTAATAAAAAAGAGGAGAAGGTCCAAACATAAGAATATTCACCATGGGGGGAGGGGACACTGAACCTAATGCTAGGGGCAAGCCCCCAAGGGTCAAAAGTAACATAGGTAGAGAAATAACTATATAGTAAAGACCAACCACCCTTTGTGACTTTTGTAGAGTAGTTGGGCATTATACTTATGATTGTTCGGATCTCGTAGTGCTTTTTGAATTGCACATTCACATCAATGAACTTAGTCAAGCATTCCTAGTGAAAGTTTGTGATATTTTAACGAAATTATGTGAAATTTACAAAATTTTAAAAAATTCTATCCATGGAAGGAGATCGAGGGGGTAGGTGGAGGAGAAATTCTAGGCATTGCTTCTCCTCTCCTTGAGAGTCAATTACTAGCATCACCCCTTCCCTCCATGTGCAAAATTGCCTCTAATTACCTCAAACTTGGTTAAATTAAGTGACACTTCTCCTTTTTATTTTTAATTTCAAACATGGAGGGAGGGGGGATTCTTAGCATTGCCACTCCCTTCATGCTTTACATTTGGCAAAATTTGAAGAAATTTAACCAAAATTTGGCCAATTTGTTTTCTCAAATTTGCCAAAATTTGGGAAATTTCTTGCATGGATGGGGGGAAGGGGATGCTTTCCATTGCCTTCCTACCCTATGGGTGATCCCTAGAATCCCCCTCCCTCCATGCCCATAAATGCCAAACAATATAAGAAATTTAACCAAATTATTTAAAATGTGTGGCTTATTTAGCCAAAAATTTTAAAATGATTTAATGAAGGTGTGATATTTTATATTTGTGTGCACGTGAGTGTAGTCAAAAGCTTTCCCTAATTGTACCTACCAACCTAGATTTGTAGGTGGATTGATAAGCCACCTAAGTGATGCTTAATGCAATTCTTTAATAATTTGTTAACTTTCCTTGATAGTCTCTTTAAGACCATGAAATTGATAACCTTGAAGGGAATCAACTATACAATGGAGGAGGTAGTGATGTGCTTATATGGGCTCCATTTTACCTCATTATTCCCTTTTGACAAATTTTTTATTAATAAAAACAACTTTCATCACGAAGTTTCATTGAATATAGATAGAATTAGATGCAACCTTTACCAAATACCTATTCTCAACCACACTGTAATGTCAAATTTGAAATTCCTTTATTGTCACCATTAGAGAGCAAGTGTTGCATAATTGGCCTTTGAATAAGATATCCCTAATCTCAAGCTCTCTTCTAATTTTAAGTTTTAATTAAAAAGGATATCTTTTAAGAGGTTTGGTTCAAGTTCTATTATGGTGAAGGACAGGTTTTGTGGCTTTGTAAAGTGTGCTTGCAAATTTATCAATGCCAATTCAAGGCAGTTAACATCCATTTCATTAATGCACTAGATGTTGAAAGCATTGCTGTATTCTTCACCATGGAATGGCTATACAATGTATAGTCAAAGAATAGTCATGTGGTAAGAATCTAAATAATATAGAGAAAACAAATACATGTAAGGATAAGTGTATTGGATAATCTTTGTGAGTCCCTTTAATTAGGTAGTGTCACAGGTTAAATTCTTCTTTTCCAAGATGTATGCATTATTGAAATTTTATATTCAATTCCTTTCGTCAAATAATTTGGTATCCTCTTTGTTTATAGACAATAAGTCACCTTATTTGATCTTTTTCCTTGTGATTGACATAATATAGTCAAGATCAATATTGTTCCTTGAGCTTGATTGTCATTAATGAGTATTCTTATTATCTCTTTTCTTCTATATTGTAATACAATTAATTTTCCCTATGAAGTAATAGGTTTGGTGGTATCTAATAATTTTTTTTTGAAGAATCTATTTTTTCTTCTATTACATGTTTTTCTAAGTGGTTTTAGAAATGTTTGTTGGGTGGAAATAAAAAAGTGGTGTTATCAAAGAAAATTTCAAAGAACAAAATATTATAGACAAATTTTTTGGGTTGATAAAATATTACATGTTTTACTAAGTGGTATTAGAAATGTTTGTCGAGTGGAAACAAAAAAGTGGTGTTATCAAAGAAAATTTCAAAGAATAACATATTATAGACAATTTTTGGTTTGATAAAATCATACATATAAATAACTTAAATGAATATTCAATAAAAAACATACAATTTGTTATTAATCTTTGTAATTTTTGATGAATATTTTTAATATAAGCATATTTCATATAAAAACACATGTTAAATTTTAAACAAAAAAAAAGTTTAATTTTTTTTAACGCAAAGGAGTACTATTATATCGACAAAAGGATGAACTGAGTTCAACAAATTGTTCCAAAAAGAACATCATTCTAGATAGTGAGAATCAAAGTTCAAAATAGTACAGATACACATAATTACACTCATCATGATGAGAGAGTTTCTTCTCCAATAGACAAAAATGCCTATACTGCTATAGATTATGACATATTGACCAAATACTAATAGGAAAACAAACTGCATAAAAGAGAGCAACTAGAGAGTAACTAGAAGCTAAAATCATTTTCGGAATCAGTCTCATAAGTGGGAGCTTCCTCCATTTCAAAATCCTCATAAAAAGTGCTGCCACGATCTGCAGAGGGGAGTATCATTAAATTCATCTTCATCCTTGAGCATTTCTTCATCTAGGATTTCATTGGTGTCATTGCTATCAATATATCAATCTTAGTGTCTTGTAGGTCATCAATATTATCATCACTTTCCGCATCAGAACGGATAGGAGAGGGGACAACCAAGCCTTTATCATCGGAATTAGAAATGATCTGCACAGTCTAAATAGGCTATATTACATAATTTCCTTCACCATTACAACCCTTAAGATTCTCTTCTACCTTGGAATATTTTCCAACAATAATATCTTCATGAGCTTTAACCAAAACATCATATTTATCAACAACTCTATTAATATCATGTAACTTCTTATCACATGTCTTAATAGCACCATCAAGATTATTAAATCTGTTTTCCAAGTCAGAACTGATTTGAAGAGAGGAGTCGAACTGCTCCATTTTTTGATTCATATCCCGTTGATGATTTAGAATCTGTTGGACATTGTTTTTCATACCATTCAATTGGTCCTGCATACCACTCATTTGGATATGGAAGGTTTTCATACTAGTCTTAACAGTTAAAACTTGTTTAGCGAGGTCATCAATTTTCTTAATAATGTCCATTGTTAAAACCCTATGCTGAATATCTTGTCCTCAAGGTAGATATATTATCCAATTAGCATATAACAAGTTTACACTGATAAGAATCCCCAAGGGAGTCAAGATTACTATGCCATAGACATAATAACCAGAGGGAAAATCAAACAAAGCCACACAACCACAATTCTGATACAACATAAGACAATGCTCATCAATCCAGGATAGGAAACCATCAATAATATTGTTTCTCCTACTCTGGTTATTAAATGGCCTAGTATCCAAAACTTGAAAGACAGTTGGAAAGTCTGAAAAATTGTAGTTGAAAATACCTAGGAGCTCCAACTAATAAAATAAACCTCAACAGGGCGTCTACCTCCCCGAGCTAAGGAGAAGACAAATGAGTTCCATCCATTTCTCACCACCATTCCAATTTCAGTTACGACCCGAACTTTGGAGACAAACCAACACATAATAGAACTACGCATAATACTGAAGCTTCCCCAAATGAAGAGAAGGCCGAGAGGGAAGATATCATTCCTAGTCTTAAATGTGTTATCAACTAATTTATTAATCCAACTTGAGTTAGCATATGAAAAGACCAATAGAGGCCAAATGTCAAGGGTATTGCCCTTATGTAATAAAATCAACCACTGCCCACAAGGAAGGGGAATAATCTTATAAACCATAGCTAAATTTAAGGTATGCTAATGTGATTAATAGAACCCTCACTGTCTTTATAACTTCCCCTAGGAAGTTGAGAGGTTTGATTAGCCAAACCATCCACCAAATTATTAAGATTCCTACACACATGATAAAAGTAGAGAGATTTAAAGTGTGAGAAAGAACTTAAAATCCTCTCATGAAGACGACTAACTATTTGACCTTGTATTTCTTTTCTTTGCTTAACTTGTGATAGGACAAGAAGAGAGTCCCCTATCACAATTAGAGAACGAACACCAACTTTAATAGACAACTTCAAACCAAAGAAAAAAAAATCTCAACTTGATTATTTTTCCAATCCCCAGTTCGCAAGCATAGGTCTTGTCAATATTTCCTCTGGGGTAAAAAAGAACCCCCTTGCATTTGCCTCCCCAAAAATTGCTTAAGTTTAAAAGACAAAAAATATCCAATTGACAAAATTCCATCACATATACATATACATATAATCATGTCACCACATTATTGAAAACATTTGAGAAGGGGAGACTTAGAAATGACTAACTCTAGAAACTCTTTGCAAATATATTGAATTTTTAGATAAACACAGGGAAGAAATAGAACATAGACTTGAAGTGAAGTTAGAGTAAATCCTTGACAATAAGTTTGCATCATTCAAAGACAAGATTCAAAAACATATAAACATTAAAATAATAGGGTTGGAGAATAAGTTGGAGAAAATGGAGATGTAGTGTAATAAATAGTTAGAGGATAAGAACAAATTAAGATATTATAAGGAGATGATCAACCCTAACTTAGAAGATAAAAAGTATCTCTATATTTTAACTAGCGTAAATAAGAAAATCAACATTGCTAAAATAAGGACAAACTCTCACGAGATTCATAGTGAAACATAGCACTAGACAATTCCTAAAACGACGTGGGATGAAAGAATATGCCATCTTTGTGACACATAGAGAGTTGAAGACGAAAATCACTTTTTCATAAAATGTCTTGCATACACTCACATTAGCTGACCTTCCTAACCTTTTAACTCATCATAACAATTGTGATTTAGGAATGCTTCTCTTAAATATATTTTAGCATAGAAATAAATTCTAAAGAAAACCAAGTAACTACTTTTGTTTTTAAAGGCTAATAGACCAAAGTTGGTCTTACTGAATGTTTTCATCATCATCATCACCATTACCATCACTATCATCATCTTCATCATCCAATTATATATATAACATAATAGTGATTCTACTTATATTATGAATTTATATTCCATTCATAAGAACTAAAAATACGAATTTAATAAAAAATCAGGGTTTTGTACAACTTAACTTTTTCCATTTTATGAGCCATACAAGTTTGTTGTTGAATTAAAATCATCATAAATTTGTTAAAGCGAAGTTATATATATATATATAGAAAACGAGAGAAAGAGAAAATTAAACATATAAAATATATAATGTGTTATTATGAAGCCATTTCTAATGTTGCAACATAACAATGTGAGTGAGCATGATGGATAAGGCACAAACAGAGGTTAAAGTGACATTTATATACCTTAAACTTTCAAGGCAAGAAGACTCCTTATTATCGGTTTCTTTTTAGCATCCAAAATGGAATAGGAGGAATATAAACACTATTAGATATGTTGTACCATCCAAAATCCTTAATCTCTTCTCATTAGATTTAAATAACTTGTTCATTGACGAATATAGGGGCTTGGTGAATGTGGAAATGGAGCTATAGTTGCTTATTTTTTTCAAAACCATAGGCCCTGATTAACTATCTTCCCCGATATTGGTTATGCATCCAATCATGGGATTTAATTGCACTCATATATACAATATCTTTCAATTATGAAGATAATATAGATTATAACCACCAATTAAACAAGCTTCATTAATAATGATTTTAATGTAATTTTTTTAGGTTATTGTTCTCGTAATGCATGCTAAGATATGTGTGTCATATCTAATACAAAAAGTTCATAGTATTGTGGTTTATAATTATTCTTTGTTATTGTTGTAAAATTATGATTAATTTGTCGAATTTGATGTTCTATGCCATATCTAATACACAAAGTTTATAGTATTGTGGTTTTTAATTATTCTTTGTTATTTTTGTAAAATTATGATTAATTTATCGAATTTGATGTATATGCAACATGAGGAGGCACTAGATTTTGTGCATTGACATATCATACATTCCAAATATAAGACGACCTTCAATTATGTCTTGTATAATAAAGCACAAGCCATCAACATTGAAGAACCAACAATATATAATGGTGCGCCACTAATAATGGGGCATATTAAAGTGAGATTCACAACTTTTTTTCCAAAAACTAATAATAATTTAATAATTCTCTATAATTAGAAGAAATACGATAAGTAAACAATAAACAAATGACAACAACTAAAGAAAAACACACTACAACAATGACATGTCTCCAAAATTCCTTGAGAAGTCCCTTTCTAGTGCAAGCTAAAACTTTTGCAAATTGAAGTAGCAAGTTGTTGGGAAAATATGCACTCATGAGTATTTTTCCTCCTAAGCAATGCAAAAGTGAGGATGTTGGAAACCTCCCGTACATCTAACTCAAGCTTATGTACTAGGACAGGTTCTCTCAACACACTTGTATCTATCCTTAAAAACTAGTAGACAACACGATATCAACACAACAAATTTACAATGAGTTAATGCAATCAAAACAAACATAAGACCATAGCCTATAAATTGGCAAGAGAGAGAGAGAGATTAGTGCCAAAGATCAACACCTTTGACCTGCATGTTGTAAGATAAATACAAAAATATTACATGTAGACTACTATGTGAATCAACACCAATGTCTCTCAGGCTATAGTGGGAAAAGGATTACAACTGACTGCTATAGTGTTCTTGACCTTTTGTACTAGTGATTCCACATAAAACTAGGAATAGGGGTCAATGCCTTCAACTTGTAGGATACACAAACTCATCTAAGACCAATTAGAATAACTAATTAATTGAAAATACATGAAAACTACATTGAAAAAATAGTTCACATCCAACCCTTCCCTTCCTAAGGATCTCCAAAGAATTAGGGTTTGGGTCAAAGCAGAAAATTATTCCTAAGGAAAAATAGATGTCATAAAATGCACAAACAAAATTCCAACTCTCCCATCCAAGATAAAATTTACAACCCCCGACATCCCAAAAAGTAGTTACCTTAATAAGATCTTAGGTAGTTAGGGTTTGCTCATTATTAGATCCCACAAATCTTACATCACTAGCCCCTAGAGCTAGAAACCATAGTAAGGTACTTTAGTCACTTTTAATTATATGCATTTCAAACACTAGAGGGGTTTGTTTGTTTTCTTTCAGTTGGTCAATCATCTATTTGCCACATCACTCTTGGGGTAATCTTCAACTTTAAAAAAAAATCAAGCATAACTTCCTCATCCATAATTAGCTTTCAGTGCCATTTTTTTAAACAACCTATTTTTTCGAGCTCGTTGCATCCAGACCATTGGTTTCTATTTTTATAGCCTTTATTTTACAATATGGCCGCCCCTTGTGATATTCTACTTACTAGTTCCAACTATTTCTTATGGAAATCTTGTATGGAGGATGTCCTACGAAGTAAAAGACTTTATAGAATTACCTTAGGGAATAAAAAGAACCCATTGATGATGATAAAAAGATAAAATGGGAAAATAAATGAGATGAAGCTCGTGGATTGATTGGGATGTCAATATCTACTGATTTGTAATTTCAGCTATCTGGAATTGATGAACCAGATAAAGCTTTGGAAAAGTTGAAAGCTGTGTTTGGTAAACAAAATGAAATTCCAGGTCATCAAATAAAAAATAAGTTGATTTCTTTAAATCCAAGTAATTTTTCCTGCATTCAAGATTATTTATCCAAGTACAAAACTCTTAGACTCTTATGTGTAGAATGAAAAATTAAAAGGGAAGACAAACAATGCATTTATCATATTCTTTCCAAACTTGGACCTGGATACTTTGTTTTTGTATCTACATTCTACTCCATGAAAGAATCCTTGGATCCAACTAGCTATATAGAGCCTACGCTTGAATCCTTTTGTAATTCCTTGATTAGATAGCAAGATAAGATCATACATCTTGGAATGATTAGAAATGCAAACACATTTGGGAAAGCCTTATTGGCACAACAGAAAGAAAAGTCCAAGCCTCACAAGAAACAAAATCATCACAATAATAAGCCAAATAAGGGCCCCAAACCCTCTCAGTCAGCTCATGCTTTAAAAAATGACAAAGGAACCAAGCTAAACGGTAAAAAGGCTGAGCGCCATTGCAACTATTGTGGGAAACATAATCATGATGAATCTAAATGCTTCAAGAAGATGGCAACCTTGGAAGCAACAATGAAGAAGCACTACATCAACCTAGATTCGTCTTCAGAATCTACTTCTCATGGACATGCACTTTGTGCTTCTGGTTTTTCTTATTCTCCATCTTCTTCTTCTACTTCAAATGAGTGTCTCATTGATTTTGGAGCATCTTATCATATGGCTAAGGATCATGACATATTTTCGACTATGCATGAATGTAACACCAAACAAATATTTATTGGTGATGATAGATCTCTAAGTGTTGTAGGATCTGGAACAATTTCAGTAGATAATGGTAATTTTAGTGATGTACTATGTGTTCCATGAATTTCCTGTAATTTATTGTCAATATATCAAATCACTCATTCTGGTGAAGGTAAAACTGTAACGTTTACACCTCCCAAGTTGTAATCAAGGGTTTTAAAGATCCTAAGCATGTCCTAGCTACCGAAATTGTTGATGATATTACCAGGATGTACAAATTTAACTACTTTGGGTCATCACCTTTTCCTTCAATTTTTGTTGCTCATAGTGATGACTTGAGCAATATTTGGCATGAGCGATTTGGACACTTAAATAATCGCTCATTGCAACAACTATGTAAAGACAATATGGTGACAGGCCTTCCGATGGCATCTTGCAAGGATGGTGTTTGTTCCGGTTGTGTACTAAAAAAACATCAATGGGATAGTTTTGACAAACGTGCCTCTTGGCACACCTCAGTTCCCTTGGAGCTTGTGCATAGTGAGTTGTGTGGTCCTCTTCCATCTGCTTCATTTTCTGGTTTGAAATATCTCTTAACGTTCATTGATGATTACTCCAGACACACTTGGGTTTATTTCCTAAAACTTAAGAGCGAAGTATTTAACATATTATTGGCCTACAAGGACCTTGTTGAAAAACAATATCGTCATCAAATTCTTAAGTTAAGATATGATAATGGAGGAGAATATGTTAGCAATAAGTTCACTACTTTTTGCATTGAACAAGGAATCCATCAACAACACACTATTCCATATACACCACAACAAAATGGTGTAGTTGAACAGAAGAACCACACTTTAAAAGAAATGGCTAATTGTATGATCCAAGCTAAGGGACTAAATCTTCAATTTTGGGCCGAAGCCATAAATTGTGCAAATTACATAGTTAATCACACCCCCACTAAAGCTTTACAAGGTATCACACCGACAGAAGCATGGAGTAAAATTAAACCAGATGTAAGTCACTTCTGTGTGTTTGGTAGTGAAGCATGGGATCACATTGCGGATGAAAAACAGAAAGCATTGCAACCTAAAAGTAAAAAGTGCATATTTGCTGGATATTCTTAAGATGTAAAAGGTTATAGACTTATTCAACCACATTCTCATGATACAATCATTAGAAGAGATGTTAAATTCGATGAAAATATCTTGTCTTGCGAGCCTAACTCGATGTTTGTGCCATCTTTGGCCTACAAGCCTAATTCGACGCTTATGCCTTCTTCTACTTCCAACTTCCTTGACAGATTTCCAACCCAAGTTTCTAATGATGACAGTGGGATGAAAATCCACCTCCGCTTGCTCATTTTCCTCCAATTGCACAAACATAATTGCTTCCTCGATGGGTCTGTTCAACATGTGAAGTAGTTGGTGATCTTACCAATGACCCTAGAGATCAACACCGGACACGTTCTTAGTTCCAGCGAGCCTCTTCTCTTTTGTCTCAAGTTTTAGAGAATCATGATCCAGATACTTTTGCAGAAGCTTCAAGTAATCCAGATTGGGATGCGGCCATGGATGAAGAATATCGTTCTTTAATGGAAAACAATACTTGGGATCTTGTACCTATTTCAAAAGGAAGAAAACTTGTCAGATGTAAATGGGTCTATAGAACTAATTATGCATCTAATGGAAGTGTTGAAAGACTTAAGGCACAATTAGTTTCCAAATGTTTTTCCTAAGTGAAACCTTTGATCCTGTCGCAAAAATGAACTCCATCCGTCTTGTTCTTTCCCTTGTAGCCTTACATAAATGGGAAGTCCATCAAATGGATGTCAAGTTTGCGTTCTTACATGGTGATTTATAGGAGGAAATTTACATGGAACAACCTCTTGGATATGTTCAGAATAACTCTAGCCTTGTTTTCCGCCTTAAGAAATCCTTATATGGCCTTAAGCAAGCTCCTCGAGCTTGGTATTCCAGAATGGATAGCTTTCTACTTGACACTGGTTTTCTAGATGCCATTCTGACCCCAACATCTATACCAAGAAAGTAGGAAACCATCTCATCATCCTTATTATATATGTTGATGATCTTATTCTTACTAGGAGCGACCCTAAGCTTTTAACCCATGTGAAATCCAGTCTTAAGAAAAAAATTGAAATGTTAGACTTAGGACATTTGCATTATTTTCTGGGTCTCCAAGTCTTGCAAACCAAAGGAGTCTTTCTTTCAGAGTTTAAGTATGCTTGTGACCTTCTTCCTTGCTTTCACATGGAATATTGTAAACCATCCCCTTCTCCCTTTCAATCTAGAGTCAAAATTTCTGCCACTTGCACTTCACCTGAAGTAGATGCCACCAGGTATCGTCAGCTTGTTGGTAGTCTCTTATACTTGGCTCATTCCTGTCCTGATCTTTCCTTTGTTGTTGGTCGTGTTGCATGCTATATGAAAACACCCCATGAAAGTCAGTGGAAAGCAGCAAAAATAATACTTCGATATATTCTGGGTACGATTCAGTTTGGGATTCATTACAGTATAGGGGGGGATCTTTTGTTTGTTGGTTTCACTGATTCAGATTGGGTCGAAGATCTCGATGATTGAAAGTCTATTGCAGGTTATGTTTTCAGTTCGGGATTTGGACCTGTCACTTGGGATTGGGATTGTAAGAAACAACAAGCTCTTGTTCTTTCTTCAGCAGAAGCAGAATATCGGGCTGTAGTTAATGCCAGTCAGGAAGCTTTATGGCTTTGACATATCCTTTCAGAGTTTGGATTCGAGCAGCAACAACCTACTCCACTTTGGTACGACAATCAAAGTTCCATCAAGTTCACCTAAGATCCAGTTCAACATCAATGAAACAAACACATTAAGATACATATGCACTTCATCAAAAAGCTTGTTCATGATTGCATTATTGAAGTACTCTTTTGCCCTACAAATGATCAAGTTGCAGACATCTTCACCGAGTCTCTTACAAAAGTGAAGTTCTATAAACTTCAGTCTATGTTAGGAGTTCAAGAACTTGTCGTTAATGGGGGATAGGCTCTAATGCCTCCTTCCATCTCCTAATAGTGTCACTTTTGTAAATCCTTCAATCCTATCCCAAGTTGTTCTTAAGGGAGGATGTTAGGATATTTAGACACTTAGCAGTTAGTTAAGATCAACTTGTTATAATATATCTGTTAGGAAAAGTGTGTTTCTTTAGTATGCATTTGTAAATATCTAATCTGACGGTCACGATATGTTCTAAACATAGAGTGTTCCAATGATTCATCTTCTCTTAGATCATAACTACCTTTCATCCGTGGATTAACACCCGATTGGTCCATGATATCTATTTAAAGAGCATGTAGGGTCATTGGCTAATTGATTGATTATGAGAAGCTCATCTGCAACTTTCTTTCTTTTGCATAAGAAACTGCCTCAAGTAGCTATTTGGCTGGGACTGTGGAGTGTTTCCCTTTCGAGGGTTTAAACCATGTGAAAACATCAGTGTGTTGATCTGTGACCTGTTTGTGTGAGTGGTTGCTTAAATGTTCGGCCTTTTGGGAGTACCCTATGTACCCAAACAAGAATCATGTGACTTTTTGACTTGCTATTCTATCACTAAAAAACAACTTATCCAACCATAATAAACTATTCTTTTCTTAAGCTTATTTTTTCTTTCGACATCTATCTGAAATATTATTTGTCTTCTCATAACGAAGACAAGGATGGATATCAAAATACTATGTCTCCAAATTTCCAACTCTATGACAATGGTGCCATTCATTAATATTTTTCCCAATTTTATCATCATGATCCTTCATCAACTTGTTGAATATTTGAGCCTTGCTAGCTTCAAATTTTTGGTAATGAATCATGCACTATGGAAGTGAAGTAGTCTGGAATAGTTGGGAATATGAAAGGTAACTTCCCATTGTAACGTCCCGGTTTTGATCCCGTTGCATTAAAAGTATATGATGTATATATTGTAAAGGATCATGGTGTGGAGCTAAAGGCCAAGGCCCCACCATTGATCGGTAATGCCATGTTTTGGATTAGATTGTCACCGATGGTATATCGGGGCATGCGGCATATATTATGTTGATCATCATATAAATATGCATCTATAATTAAAATGAACACAACCAGCTATGGTCGCGGCAACTAAATCGAATGGGGCATGATTTTCTCAAGGATAAGGTGTGGGGGAAAATTGTTAAACCTTGGGCCATTTAGGGAAAAACCCATGTGTCTTCTTCCTTTGTCTTATTCCAACCACTTCAGTTAATAATTTCTGTTGGCAGTTAGGAGGAGTTATGGCAGTTATTGTTTTGGGGTGTGGGGTGGCAGGACTGTCAGTCCTAGCCTATGCCCTTCATTCAATTCGTCCTCATCCTTGAGGCAGACTCTTCTTCCTCCCCACGAGTTGCAAAAACG
Organism: Pseudotsuga menziesii; assembly: GCA_001517045.1. NCBI lineage: Eukaryota > Viridiplantae > Streptophyta > Pinopsida > Pinales > Pinaceae > Pseudotsuga > Pseudotsuga menziesii. The sequence goes on along the minus strand of LPNX010712623.1, from coordinate 798,647 downwards.
CTCAGGACTTGCAATTCGCGTCCTCCCCATTGCCGTTCATCCTCACGCACAGGTTCTTGGCGTTTTTGGTCTCACGCAGACATTCATCTTCACTCCATGAGTTGCTAAACACCCACGAACTGCAAATTCACATCCTTCCTGTTGTTTGTGCATCCACGGCCAAAAAGGGAGCTGTTTTTCCTCACGCAGGGCCTCCATTGTCTGTTCCTTTCCTTCCTGGGTCGGATTGTTTACCCACGCATAGGTATTCTTCTGTTTTGGGCGCACATAGTGAGCTGAGAGCCGTGCTCTTGCATCCACGATTGACTGTGAAGGGCCATTCACGTTTTTGGCTGTCTCACAGATTAATTGGGTCGTTTTTCCCTGTCGTAAGTTGTGCTCACTGATAGATTTCGGGGCTGTAGTCTTCCCCATGTTGTGAATGTAATTGCTGTTACGTTTGGGGGCTGTTGTAAATTCGAGTGAGAGTCATTTTGGCCACGATAGGGCCAAGAATGACTCAGGAATTCGTTTTCTTGTTTAGGCTGTGACAGTTGACTTAGTTGCTTGTGTGCAATGGTTGGTCTTTGGACTGTGAGAGGAGCAGGGATGTTGGCTTAGTTGCTTGATAAACCTGGTGGCTGGAACCACACAGACAGAGCTAGAGGGCTGGCCTTCTTCTCCATCACCCCTGAATAGCGCTGGAAGGGAATGCAGGGCCTGAGGGACTGTGTAGCAGAGAAGGGACTGATTCCTTGTGTTGGGTGTGGATGGGTGTCTTAGAGGTCAGGCTAGTTCTGGTGTAGGTGTCCTTGGCTCAGTAATGAGCTCACCAGCTTAGCAATCTGCCTTCTCCAACTCCTTAATGGCGTGATAAACCCAACTCTTTTGGCTTGGCTATGTGTTTTGTACATCCTTGGCTATGTGTAAGCCTGCTAGTTCCCTTATTCCTTGGAGAATCATGCCCATCTCGGGGGTGGCAGCGTTGCTGAGAGATTAAGGAGCACGCTGGCCTATGGTTGGGTGGAACGTTGCAACGACGTAGCTGGTTGCGGAGTAAAGCTTTCATAAGATAAGTGATCTTGTGTATTTTACCTCTGCAATTCTATATTTACTGTTAATGAATATGAAATGAACATGTTGACAGAATGCTTGTTTGAATGAATGTTGTTTTCCGCTATGCCTGGTAGATAATTGCATCTGTGCATGATGAACAATCCTGTGTGCATATTTTAGTTCAAATTTGTTTAAGCATTCTGTTTTAGCAATTTTATGAATTTTTAAGCCTGTACATGTTCATGGGGCACTTAGCCCGGTCTGATAAAGCTAGTAGTCGTGTCCTCTACGCCGGTCGGAGGCATGGGGACGTGACACCCATCACATTGAAGTCCTTTTTTATGCTTGTTGTCACAAATCTCTTCTTAAGGTTTGGTGATAGGATTGGGAAGATTAATCTAAATATGTTGCTTGAAAGTCCATGGAAGTTGATTTATTGATGTCATCGCACCATTGAAAGGTTTTCATCCATGAACTCCTGAAATTTAGGTTCACTTATAACTTTAGCTTCATTTGAATCTACATTATTGTGTTGATCCTATGCTAACTGTTGATGGACATCAAATTTGAATAATGGATTGTTTTGAATAAATACTAGAGTCGAGTGTTGTAGATTATTGAGTTGTATTTATTCATGTTGAAGCTTTAACTGAGTTTAATAAGTTCAACTGATTTGTGAATCTTGCAACCAAGTTATATTAGATTGATGAGTTCCTTTGTTGATTATGATTGTGTTGTCCACAAAAGTGAGTATTAGAGTATTCAATAACTCTAATAGTTCTTGACTTCTAGCCATTAAAAAAAAAACTGAATGAGGCATCCTTGTGTAGGTATGTCGTAATTACGATCGACTTGACAAAAAATAGAGCTTTTTTCATATGTGTCCTCTGAAAATTTCATTCTGACAACTAAAATGAAACTAAACTTAATTTTGATTTGATACTTCAAAAAAGAGCTATTGCAAGTATACTACTAAATTGATGTAACTCAGTGAAGTGGAATTGATGTGGATGAATACCTTGAGTTAAATGTGAATTGTTCCTTTGGTCAATAACTTGAATGGAATTAATTGGATGTGCTTGAATTGTATTAAGTTGCCTTAGATTGTAGGGGTTTAGTTGATCCTTAGACGCTTGTGCTTCTAAGTGAAGCAATGGAAAGTCAAGATAAAACAATTGAAGTTTAATGGCACTCATGCACAAATACAAGTGTCGTTAGACCCCCTTATTCTTATTTCAAGTTGGATAAGTTGCCTTAGATTGTAGGGGTTTAGTTGATCCTTAGAAGCTTGTGCTTCGAAGTGAAGCAATGGAAAGTCAAGAGAAAACAATTGAAGTTTAATGACACTCATGCACAAATACAAGTGTCGTTAGACCCCCTTATTCTTATTTCAAGTTGGATCTAAGACACACCTACACAAGAATGTTCCTACTATTGATTTGTCTTGACTACACAATTAAAAGTACCGATGTGCAACTCTCAACTTACGGTTACCATAAGGGCCAGACACTCTTGCAAATCCCAAAATGTTTCTTTTTACAGTTGATTCTATAACTAGTCAATATGGAATATAAAGATAGGGTTTTCATTTATAGACTCCATGTGGGGTAAAACTAGTAAAGCAAAATTTTTATTGCCACTTTCTTTTTTCTCGAATGTTTGAGCTTATGGACTAGTGCCTTCACTATTGGGTTATTCTCCATCCTTTAGATTGCTACAAGCATGCATAGGTGTACTCTATGTTGGATATTGATGCTAGTGGAAGTACTACACTGGTTATTGAAACTATGAGTGCTGCCTTTGCTTTTGTGGATGAAGTTAGATTGTTTATTCCAATAAAAATTAATTATCTTAGTGTTTTGACTATGACAAATTTAGTTGGTGGATAATGACAACATCTCATTCGTATATAAAGATAACAATTCATAAGCACGTGATCTTGAACTTTGTAGCCCTGTGGGCTAGCTCAAGTGGTTGAATGCTATAAGTTGTGAGCAGAAGGTCTTAGGGTCAAATCCTTGAGTGGCTATACATTGTTATATAAGGGCTTCACTTGATGTCCCTATCAGGTTAGCTCTATAATCAAAGCGAACAAGGTGAGGCCCCTTTGGGTGGCCCCCTGTGATTTCTTCCCATGGACGTAGCAGCCCCAATGAGGGGTTTGTGAACTACATTTAAAAAAATGTGATCTTGGACTTTGTAATTGTCTAGGGACTCAGAACCTAAAATGTTTGGATAAATAAGGTGATTTGTGTTTTTTCATTACTAAACCATACAAAATATTAATGATTGGATAAATAAGGTGATGTGTGTTTTTTCATTACTAAACCATACAAAATATTAATTTTTTCGTAGTTTTTTTTCCTAAAAAATACAATGCACAATTTTTGCAATGTTTGATAAAGCTGATATAAATACAAGTTCATTTATTATTATTATATGATTTAACAATTTGAAAAGGAAGTATACATGTCATAGAAGTTAATCTAATTAGATTTTACTTTACGGTTCACCACTTCTTAGAGTGCAATGTATGAGTAGAATTACAATCATTGCATAGTTAAAGTCTGCTCCCAAGAAGTAAGTGCTATAGGAAAATATTTTTATTTGTAATATAATTTATTTAATATTTCTATGATCAAAATTAATTTATAGTAAATATCAAAATTTATTATTTAAAAAAATGATAATTTTATAAATATTGATTTAAATAATCATTTTTAAATGATTGGATTTCCACTATTTATATTATGTTTTATTACTTAAAATAATAATAATATTATAAATATTGATTTACATAATTATTTGAAAATTATTTAATCCCATAATAAATAGGATTTAAAGATATTAATTCTATAAAGAAATACAACTGAAGAATTATGACCATGCTCGTTTAATGAATCAAATGTTGAATGAGACTTTTGGTAAGCAGGGTTGGAATTTCATTTCATCTTTATCCTTCAAACTAATTTTTTTTTGATGATTTGAGCTTTTGTCTCCCCAGTCACATAATGTTTCATTAAAAGAGTTACTCTTCAACCATGAGGTAGGATCCTTTCATTAATAATTTTTTATTAAAGAATTTAAGCAATGAAGAATTTGTTTTTATTATATACTTAACAAAAATCAAACAAAATTACTTACCAAAAATAACACAAACCAATAATTGACACCCACCAACATTATGCAATATACACCCACTAGCAACCATATTAAGTGCTATTTACATTTGGGTTTGGGAAGGGGTTTCAAAGTTTAGCCTCTTGAAGAACTAACAAAAAATATTAATGACAGCTTGTAGAAATCGCTAAACGTCAAAAATACGTTTTGGAAAATTGTTTGCCGGTTTGGTGTGACGTTCTCCCAAAATATTTCAAAGTACTTGATGGGGAAAATGCCCTATAACAAGAAACACGTCCTCAAATTCCAACACTGTTGGTAAGCCATGATGAATATGGGGTGCCTCACAAAGGCAAGGTAGTTAGGGCAGTCGACTATGGTCATCCCCACCTCGAATGATACCTATGACCACCTTGACATGACTCCCTTAGGTGTCAAGTGATACCTATGACCACCTTGACAAGACTCTCTTAGGTGTCACATACACTATGTACATAGTGTGTATCTCAAAGAAAAAAAAAACATGATGAATATCTCACCCAATTCCATAAAGAATGATGTACTTGTTACATGTTTTTTATTATTATTTTTAAATTGAATTGTATTACTTCAATAAAAATTTAAATACATAATACATTATACTCAGACAAAGACAAACACTGTTTCATCATCCACAACCCTCACCCATAGAATTCCCACGATGAGTACCAAACTTAAAACACACTATAAACACTGGAGGATCGAGAGAACCAACCAAAACCTCAAACCGAGAACTTGGGGCGGAAATTATTTATTTATTAGTATATATAATATTCTATGTATTCTAATTATTTTTTTAAGTGTACTTTTCTAAAAAAAATAAATAAATTATTTTTATAATAATTTTAAAAAATATTAAAAATTTACGAATCATATTATGCCAATGCATGTGGGATAAATCCAATCGGGGAATCGTCTTCAGTAAGTCCAAGCTATTTATGTGGGATAATATTCTTTCTGTAAGTAGTCCAAACTAAATGGATTGAAATGTGCAAATCCTCTAAACTAAATAGATTGAAATTCGATAGGTAAATTGTTCATATTGCAGTGAAAACAAATCTAATAGTCATAAATCTAATAATTAGTATAATTTTTTTTTAGTAAATCGTCCAAACTAAATAGATTGGAATTTGTAAGTCGTCCAAACCAAAAAGAATTAGTTTAGAACGTGTAAGTCGTCCAAACTGAAAAGATTGAAATTTGATGGCTAAATTGTTCATATTGTACTGAATTTGTAAGTAGTCCAAACTAAATATATTGAAATTTGATAAGTAAATTGTTCATATTGTACAGAAAACAAATATAACAGTCAATTATATAAATCCAATAAGGGAATGAAATATAATCAGGATAAAAAATTGATAGGTAAATGCTTAAAATTGCCGGGCCGTCAAACAAAATTAAAGCAAAGCACTTCAAAACCTCCGGGAACAGTCAAATTTGACCGGTACGTTTGGAATTGAATCCAATCCATGCCGGAGAAGTAAATATGAACTCTACTTGGCCATTTTGCATAATATATATATAGAAAGCTCTAACTGTAGAATTTTTATTATCCGATTCCAATACCATACCGCGTGTAACAAAAGTCTAATCTGTACAAGCTAGGAACGTAATTTCAGCCTACGAATTATTTGTACATATATTAAGGTAATTACAATAATCCGTACAAGTTACTACTCTAGTAAAACAAACAAGGTACTATTTTGAGAACAAGCTTGCCAGTGAAAGAAGCTGACTAACACAGACTTCTAGCTTCTTGTTCAAGAAGGATTTTCAGTCCCAGGGAGCCACTGAGCATTCCACAGGTTTAATGGAGTAGCGAGACTGATCATGGCAGTAATCGTAGATCAAGTATTTGCTATTCACCCACCGGTAATATTCTCTCTGTTTCTTCGTCAGAGTCCACGCCACGGCCTCATCCCACCAGTGGCTTGCACTGCCATTATTATTATTATTGTTAGCACAGGGCAACAGGGTTGCATTATCATCCTCCCATTTGCAGCCGAGGCCATGGAATTTCTTGTAAGAAGACACGAATGGAGCGGCTGCCCAGTTGGTCTTCTCAAGCCCACCCCTGGTTGCCCAGTTGTCTCCATTCCAAATGCTGGAGAACATGTACATACCCTGTTCTTTAGGGAACACATCGCTTGTAGCCTCAGTGTGCCTATGGACTCTAATCGGAACTTGGTCTACGAAGAACCTGCACATCCATTATATATCTCTATGAATTTGGGCATTCTTGAAGAATTCATATAAAACAGTGAAGAGAGCAAGTCATATGCTTACACAATCTGCCGAGTGTTCCAGAGGATTGAGTAAGTATGAAACTGTGACGTTGGATCGAACCAGAGGATGTGCCTCTGTTCCCTTCCACCCACACCCTTTGCATAGATGTTCGTCTGTAGAGCATAAGGTTCTCCACTTCTGTTCCCCAGAAATTCAAAGTCCAGCTCGTCCCTATTCGTGTCGGTGTTAGAAGACATCTGCAATCAAATATCATAAAAAAACAAATATCAAACAAACAACCTGTTAGATCAAAACTTTCAGCAGTTTAGGACATTCCTAGAGGAGATTTTTGTCTAATTATGTATGATCAGAATCACAATAAGCTTAACCTTAATCAAATCTATATAAACTTCTGGATACAAAAAGGAATCAAAACCAACCAAGAACAGATTTTTACAAATTTTTTTACAAAATTTAAACAGATTGATGATGATGATTATGGTTAACGCACATAATAAGCAGTAACAACTCCTGCTGAGTCTCCGGGCACAAGCTTGAGCTTCATGCTGAACCATCCGAATCTGTACTTGTACTTCGACTTGAACCCAGAACCTGCACAAACCAGAGATCATCTCATTATCAAGACAAAGACAGAGAGTTATTGGTTTATAGTGGAAAACAACACTATTGTGTCAGTGTTTTTGGATTTTCACTGTGTTGCAATTTTGGAAGTGTAAATTCTAGTAGACACTCAACTCAAGGAAATCACAGCGAATTTATTTAAAAAAAAAAATTACAGCTAAAACTGCTTCGTTATGATTCATTGAAGATGGGAAAGCACATTCGCATCTTCAGATAAAAGATAGATGAAATATCCATCCAAAACATCTCAAATTTCAAACTACAACCAAGTGAAACTCCAAATCCAATGACTAAATGAAATGTCCACCCAAAACATTTCAAACTCCAAACTGCAACCAGTGAAACTCCAAACACAATGGAAACTCCAAACACAATGACTAAAGATAGATGAAATGTCCACCCAAAACATCTCAAACTCCAAACTACAACCAAGTGAAACTCCAAAAACTACAACCAAGCCAAACTCCAAACGCAATGACTAAAGATAGACGAAATGTCCACCCAAAACATCTCAAACTCAAACACAATGACATAATGTATAACAAAGTGAAACTCCAAACACAATGACATAATGTATAACAAGCATCTATAATCAAACAACAATATAGTATGCCATGCCATATTCAAACCCAGCAGGTTCACATAATTCACATAGCTTGAGCTGTGAACGGTTGCTCTTTCAAATTTCAGCTATAATTTTGTGTAATCAAAATGTTGAACTTATAAATACCTGAGTTCTGGTCAAGAACAAGGTGCCATACGCGGCCATTTTCAGAGGTCCTGAAGTGATCCTGAGCCCACATTATCTGAAAATTATCATCGAAAACCTTGGCAGATGAATCATCGCCGTCGGACTGGCAAGAAACACAAGCAATCAAAGCAATCAACACCAACAACAAGAAACTCATTCCCATTGCTCTCCAAGTCCCACCCATCTTCACAAAAACTGAAGAGAGAATCGCTTGCTGAGTGGCGACCAGCTCAAGTGCTCAAGGGTGTGGTGTGTGAAGTGAGAGGCCTATAAGCCTTGAATAAATAGGGCAGGCTAGCCCGATTCCTCACGGCACAGTAGCAAATACGCCATGCGCCAGCTAGCTATTACTGACGTGAAAGGAAAGACGAAAGCGTAAAGATTAGGCTATGGGAAATCGAGATTCGAACCTCACAGATCTATCACGGGTCGTCCTGTAGCTGCCATTAATTCAGTTTAATGAACGACATGTATTTACGTAACCATTATTTCAGCCTCTGAGAATCCACAGACGGCTAATGGTGGAATCCACAGAGGGCTGAAATCCGTGCCACCACTTTACATCTTTCTATTGATTAGGGAAGGGCCCCGCGAGCTTGAGGTGGGCCGAGATCTCTGATAGAAATTATTTATAAACCTCGCCCGTATCCATTGCCCGTTGGAGACATTCATGCCTTGCTGTGTTTAATTTTCCAACCGTTGGTCTTCTCAACTCAATTCAATTAATTACTATTTGATGAGATTGAAATTTTGTGCCTGGTCCTTGAATCTTGATGATGCCACGATCCATTCACATTTCTGCTTTTTTTTCTGTCAACATAGAGGTCTATGATTATGTCTCCCATGCCCAAAAATATGAGCTGTTCTGCCTCCACTATAGACAATGGGTCCTCCCAAATACGCTTGGAGTTTTGTGCTCCATTGCCCTTTTCTGGGTCTACATCCAAAGTGATGGGTTGGGATAAGAAATTTATGGTGTTATTTTGGCAGAAATTTGACCGTCAGAGAGTTTTGTGTGGATCAAATTTTTCTTTCACAGTATAAATTTTTGTTCGAGTCGATCCATATGTTAAACAAAACTGATATTTAACATTTTATTTTCATTGGATTCTGATTAAACTCTGACAGTTTAGAGTATCATTTATCAAGCTGCCTTGCCTTTCATACAATTTGGTTTCTCATTTTATGCAGATCAGAAGTTTCCTTCATGTCTTAAACTTTTTTTTCCTTTGAATTCTAATTGCCCATTATCAGAAAATGCCATTGTGAATGCCCAAGCTCCCTAAATTGAAATCCAATTCAATTATTCAAGCTATTGCATGTAGGTTACTAACTTTATTGGAAATCCATGGTTATAAGTAAGAAGCTGTTAAGAATATGTGTTATTTTTTTTGGAAGTCGCAAGTTCAAAAAGGCTTGAGGTAAGGTTGCTCATTAACTTTTAGTGACAAGGCTCAAAAAATAAGCTATTCCTATTAAATCACAAGTTACTAATATATCTAACTTAAAAGCTGTTAAATATACTCAGTTGCTGTTCCTAATTAAAAAACAACTTACCATTAATTAAAAGAGATATAAATTTAAATATTTTTATTTATTTATTTATAATAAATAAATCTCATAAAAATTCAACGTTGATATCTATGTTTTCCTTTCCAAAGAGATTTGTTTTTTAGACCCCACCCTAAAACGCATCACTTAGGAAAAGGCATTCCATTTTATTTGATTTAAATATGTGGGTGGTTACAATCCCTATAATATCCAATGATATCCTACAATGTCATTTGATGTATCATCATCTTGAGAGCAGACATGTCAATGAAAAAGTGATTGTAATATTCATGAGTGTGTCCAACCCATAAGTAAAGATCCTTGTAGTTATGATGTGTAAGGGAATTTTAAAAAAAAGTTTAAGAATGTTATTTTAATCTTCATAAAATAAAAAATAATAAATGGGTGGAAATTAAAGTAAATTATAATTAATGCTGATAAATTTTTTAATATGATATACAAATTTATACATCCTATTTATTATAATAAAGAAAATTAAATTTTTGATTAATACATTAAAATAAAACAATTATATAATACAGCATCAAACTTTTATGATATAACCTTCTGATTTCTTATAATTATGTCTATTAATTATATGTGAAAATGTTTATTATAAATATGGAAAACAAATCATGTTACATAATTAGTCAACATATTATATTCTTATGCTATCACAAATTGATGGATCATGGACAACTTATTGAAAAAAAGAGTGAGCTGGATAAATATCTCATTCAAGTGGCTTGGCTTACATGTATAATTGGCTATGTCTTTATGTGTTGTTGTAAAAGACGGTTTATGATAAGTTGAAAGTAAAAAAAAATGGTAATTACTTTTACTATTTTATGACAATTTTTATAAGAGTTGTATTTAAGGATTATGTGTAAAATATGATTGTGAATGCAATCATTTTTAGTTATAAAATTAGAAAAGACTTGGAATCACATTGGATACCGATATTTGCAGTAAAAAGGAGGTGACTTGATCGCTCCATCAAAGGTATAGTTTTTTTTCTTTTTGATAAAAAAATAGTGCAAACTGAAAAGGAATTAGATTAAAATAAAATGTGTGCAAAAGTTTAAAGGCTATAATGCTAAAAGAAATAGCGTGTTTGAAATATTAGCAAAATAGTATTTTCAATTAGAAAAGTGAAGGGGAGAAGAACCCACTGGCTGTAAAAAAATGTAAAGTGTTTGAAAACATAAAGTGTGAAATGCAGTTTATGTTGACACTTGAGATATTATGACGTTTCATGATTTGGGATTATGATTTTCGTGGTGATGCTCAATCATATTGGGGATTTGTTTTGTTAAGCTATTTGAAATGTAAGTGGCATCATATGAATGTGTTATTGGGTTTAGGGTTTAATATATAAATATAAATGTTTAATTTTAGTTTAAATTTATTATAATTTAATTTTTTTATTTTTATTTTAAAATAATGAAAAATAAAATTAATATTTTAATTAAAAATTGGATTAAAATAATGTTTAATTGATGAAATTATATATATATTTTATGTTAATATTTAAAGACTTATTTTTGTACTTAGTAATACCATTTTTTTTAATGATTTAAGATGGTGGGAAATAAAGGTTAAGACTACATGTTACTAGATTGGTTTCTTACTTTAGTTGGGATGGTTTTAGCAATGCGCACATTTTCAAAAGTATCGCCCTTCCATATTTAGGGGACGAACCAAAATAATTGTGGACATTGAATATTGAAATTATTTATACATTATATGATTGGATTTTAATAAAGATATTTAAACTTTTTAAAAATATTTATAATTAAAAATAAAATAAAAACAATATATTTTTAACTAAAAAAAGGTATTTTTATTCATCAAAGATAAAATTACATATCAAAAGTGCATACAACATTTGTTGAGAAACAGTGTGATAAAACCAATAGACTAAACTATGTCATCTTTGAAATTTGTAACATCGTATAACATCCAATATCTGAATTGTTGTTTGCTTCATATATTCTCCTGAGATATCATCCCCCGAAATCTAGAAATGTTCAAACATTCTTCACAAAAAGAATGAATCACAAAACTAAGATGAGGAAGAGCACTTATGACCAAAGGTCAAAAAAAGTTTCAGAACAGACACCATGCAAAAATTATTTGATTGAAACTAGCCCACAAGGAAGTCACACCACTTCCTTCAACAAAGAATCAACAATGGCATTGTGCCCTCAATATACATGAGTGAAGGTGGAGTGAAGGATCAATGAAGAAACCACTTGAGTTGTGAAGCAAGGCCTTGCAATTCAATAATGTAAATTACTTGTTCATTCTTCTTAAACTTCATTACCAATAGAGAGTCCCCGTGAACCTGTAAAGTATCATACATATTTTTCACCATTGTTAATTTGAGTAAGCTAAGGAATGCAAGAAATTCTGCCTGATTTTTATTTCCTTCACCCACATTTGCTTGTAGGTGAAAGTAGTAAAATTCATTTAGAAATATGACCTCCCCTATACCACAGATTGAGTCAGGACCTTGGGAGGTCACGTCGAAAAATTCCCATGGGAGAGAGGTCGATATAAAGTTCACCAACCACTTGGGTTTTTAGAACCGTACCATTCAATTTATAGAGAAACACAATCGAGATGATTTGTGAGGAAATATGGAATGTTTGGGGAATCCTATCTTCAAGGACATAAGAGTTTCACTCTAACCACAAACTCCAAACTGTAATGAACGAAGCAACGCGATAAGGTTTGAGGGTAGAGTTGTTAAATAATACTTGAAGCTCATCCTCAACATTATCGCCTTCTCAAATTGATTCGTTTCCAACCCATGTAGCTATGTCTTTCCATACTTGAAGTGAATAAGGACAAAACAAAAGATGTGAACTTGTTTCGTCATCATTTTTGTTGAAGAGGGAAGATACATATATTCCTAATATGAATATGTAGGAATATATCGCATATCATATTTTGTAGCGATACTAATGTTTTATAAATAATATTTTTCTCATAGTTGTTATGCATGTGGGTTTATATGCACACAAAATTATTAGGAAAGTATTAATGTAAAATGAAATCTCAACATATAAAATTATTCCACAATACACATATTTATACAAAAGAGAGTTCATCAATGTTTAATACAATTTTAACTTAAGAATATTCCACTACATTAAGATAGTTTGTAACGATAACCACAAACCAAAGATGAACCACAAGGTATGATATTGCAATTGTGGATAATATTAGTAAAGCCATGAAAAAGTTTTATAATAAATCCGTGCTAAAGAGATAATATTATCCTCTCAACATAAAAATCACATTCTCAATCCATTTAGCATATTTTATTATAAAAATATTAAATTATACTAAATTCACAAAAAATAAATAAAATTATAATGTTCATTAATTTTTTTAAAATATATTATAAATTTCTATACATCCAAATTATTATAAATAATAATATAAACTTATTAGACTTATTCTATAATAAGAAAGCAACCACAAATGAAAACATGTGATTATCCAATTTTTAAGATAGACTCATTTGAGTAGCTGAAAAATTCAACATCCCACTTCGTTAGCATGCATGTGCAATTGAATTCTAGAAGATCTCGCTAAACTCTTTAAATGTTGTTGTGCAAGGTGGTTTATTGCAATTTGAAATTGTGAATTTTAAGTTTATTGTTAAAAATAAAAGGCATTTCAAACTTCATTGACAATTTTCGTTAGGCATTGTAATATGAAGGACTGTATATAAAATATTAATGCAAAAGATATCAAACTAGGTTGGAGAACTAAGCAAAGTTTCAAATGTCTAGATGCATTTGGAATAATAAATTTTGGATTTTGGAGATTTCAAAAATAAATGGATTTTGCCTTAAACTTTTAATAACAAAAATTTATTAGGCATTATATTTGAACAAAAGTTGGATAACAAATTTTTATTAGACATTATATTCGAAGAATTGTATTCAAATTATTATTGTGAGTGACAACAAGTTATGCATGAGAACTATGCTAAGTTTTTTTTATGACTAGCTTGGGGTAAATGGAGATGCATTTGAAATAATGGATTTGAGATTTTGAGAATTTCTAAAATGATAAGGTTGTGAGCATAATTGTTGTCTATGCATTTTGATAATTTTTTGGGGCATGTTTAGCAATTGATGACGAATTGGTTGGAATAGATATTATATGAGAGATGAAGGTGAGGATAGCCATAATTATGTTAAGGGGTTGGGTCTTGTATGATTGGATTAAATCCTTAAATTGCACCATCAAAGTATCGACATTATCAACATGAATTTTGATGACCAATTTTGATCTATTGTCTAAGGATTTAAATATTTATGGACAACCCAAGTCATGCTAGGAAAATGTTTCTACAACCGCAAGATGATTTAGGATCCAAGCAGGTGAAAAAATGGATTGCACTTGTTTCAAATTAGAACTAAATTCCGAATCCTCTTAGCCCTAATGTTCAATTTCATAAATTAACTTAGTCTCCAATATCCTCATGATGTCTCACAACATAATGTTTAAAAAAAATGTAGATGGTGCTTGTAGTTGGCGTGTTGTGCATCCACATACGGAGTGGGGGTTGAATTTGAATGTGTTAGACGTGGAACACATGATGTTACTATATATTAGTTAGAGCCATCTCTAGCCTTAATGGTTCCCCCTTTTCCTCCAAGTTCTCATAGTATCTATGTTCAATTTGAGAGAGTAGATGCAATGTTCAATCGTGATAGAAAGATTCTCAAAAGGAATTGTATTCTTGCACTATCAAGCATTAGTAGAGGTTATGTGAAGGACACAAACATGATATAAAATGTATATTGTAATTGAGAAGGTGAGAAAGCATGTACTTGATTGAAAATAAGGGTAACACCAAACAACATGGAAGGTGATAAACTATATGAAAACTTTTGTAGGATAAAATTAATGAATGGAAAAAAATCCTAGCTAAAACAATATTGAACTGCTATGTGGTAACTAAAAGACAAGGTGGGTGTGGAAACTATGATAGATAGAAAACATTAGCAAGGCTTATACCTTGCCATAATCAACTTTTGAATTAAGTTGATGACATTATTAATATATAACTTGGAGCTAGCAAGTTAATGAAATGGGATTTATTAGTTGAACCACTTAGAAGTAAGCAGGTATACTTTGATGTACCCATTGAGTATCCTAAGTATAGATTAAAGATAAAACAACATGATACATAGGAATGCGAACTTAGTGAAAATCACAAGAGAAGTTACATTGACCATACCAACCTATTAAAGATTCATAGGTTGACTATGCTCTATGTGGCACATTTGTCTATCTGTGTGGTGCAAGTGATGATAACGCGGTCCTTGAGACATATGTAGGCAAGAATAGTTTATATGATGTATATGGAGATATTGTTGGTTTATGCTTACAAAATGGTTTTGATATGATAATATATTTGAATTCATATGTAGTAATGTGGAATGATATGTGTGTGTAATTGTGTGAAGTGATCAAAGATAATCCATTATCATAGAGTTTCATGTTGGCATTGTTAGATGATGGGAGTTATTTAACTATTTTGATAATACTATGTAAAAAACACATTTTGGTGAAGAAGGGTTTTGTGTAGAAAGTGTTCTAAAAGGTTACATGTTACTCTCATATTGGCTATCCCTCTCGCTTAGGTTAGTTGATATTTCCATATACATGCATGTTTAAATATTCATATTTTAATTTAGTACTTTGTGAGTTTGAAAATATTTCTTGGACATTAAGAGTGACATGATATTTAAATTATACTCATAAACAAACAAATACGAGAAAAGAAATAAGACACTCGAACTAGTATAGTATGATAAAAATTTAATATTTTATAAAATTTTACTGGTAAATAAACAAATATGAGAAAAAGAAAAAGACACTCGAACTATTATAGTATGATAAAAATTTATTATTTAAAATAAAAGGAGACACTTATTAACATGAAGAAACATAAATTTTGAGAGGACATGTGAGAACACATGGAAAGAAAATGAATTTGAATATCACACTTATTAGGTATGAATAAGGACATTGGTTAAAAGGGAAACAATGTAAAAGGGAATACCTAGATGCTTAAATAATAGAGTTAGGAGATATTTATAGTGATGCATTGTATGTTGTTAGAATACTTTCGGTAAAGGAGGCATTTTAGTTAAGGATGGATATGAGACTAGATTGTAATTTGGGATGGGGTGAGTATTAGACCTTTCTCATAACCTTTGAATTATGATTTCCTTGGAATTGTGATATCACTATATGTATTTCTCATGGAGCAAGATAGTTTGCGAGAACACGAATCTACACTAGGCAGCATCGTATAATGATTCATTCCTTAAAAGAAAATCATATATAAAAACTATTAAAGTCACATATTGTACCGTGCTAAATAAGTTGATATTACTTGAACTAGATACATTAAAAAAACAATATAAAATTTCATGTTACAACATGTATGTCAAGCTAATTTCATTTACATGTACTTGACTCTTAAATCATCCCACAATTCCATTATTTACACTTATTCTAATACAATTAATTAGATGTAATGTTGCAATCACATATAAATAACTCAATAAAACTAACATATACATGATTACAAACTAAATATTTATTATCTCATATCTAATTGAGCTAATTATTCAATACACTAACTTTTCAAACCTTGTTGTGAGAGGATAACCTTAAAAAAAATAATCAAAGTGGTGTAAGGGAACTTTGATGTTATTATGAATGCTTTTGTTTTGTATTCAAAGGACCAAGGTTAAGCAGGACTAAGAAGGTCTAAAATATAAATAATATTTGTAAATTAAATATAATATTAATAAAAAATAATATTCGTAATTTAAAAATAAAATTAGAAAAAATTGATATATAAATAATAGTTATAACGAAATTGATAATTACTCGAACTTGATTTAAAATTTTGAGTTTCAAGGTTTGGTCATTAATATATTTTAAATTAAGTTTATTTCTTTATAAGAAATTTGTTAAGAGATTCAATTGATATATCTTATACAAATTCTTTTATAGTATGAAAGTTAATAAAACATATAAAATTTCCAGATGCGGGTGAGGATAGTGGAGGAGGCGATGTGGCAGGCCAGACACATGTAAGGCTCGGGATGACATGTTTTGTAGGTGATTTTATTGAAAAAATGCCTGGAAAAGCGAGGCGATTTGGTTGTCTTTTATACTACGTGTTTGGGGAGTAGTCTTGTTAGCTGACGTGTGCGGGTGATCGCCAAAGTGGGGGTTTTGTTTGGAATAAGTTTTATGTTTATGTTTAAAAGTTTGGGTTGCAGTATAGGCTATGTTTTTTGGGTGAATAGTTGGATGTTTGTATGCCTTGTTTTCTCCTTTGGGGAAAGGGCTCTAGGAAGGCTTTGCGTTATGTCTTCATACAGTGTTACAGATGATTCAAACTGCTAGCATGAAAATAATGGAAATTGAAAAAAGTTTTGCTGTAACTTTTTGTATTTTATGTTAATATATAGAATGCTTATTTAAAATATCTATAATATATTAAAATTTTAATCATATGTTATTTAAAAAATAACACTTAATATTTTAATATAAAATTTATGATATAGTTTTTAAAAATAAAATTTTATAATTTATAAATAATAAAGATTTATAGAGAATTTATTTAATAAAATAAAAATAATGTCGACTTCTTTGATTGGGACTTAATATCTTAATATAAAATTTATAATAAAGTTTTATACATTAAGTTTTTAAAAATAAAATTTTATAATGTAGAAATAATAAAGTTTTATATAGAATTTATTTAATAAAATAAAAATAATGTCAACTTCTTTGGCCCCAATCATTTGACTTGAGTCATGAAAGTTGAAAATTTTGTCGAAGCTCATTGGTTTCCGATATTTGGAATCAAAAGGAGGTGACTTGGTCACTCCAAATGATCAATATGAAAACAACAATCTCTTTAAAATTTTAAGATAGACATTTTGGGATTATAATATTTTAAAAAAAGGTTACCAAAAGTATTTAGCAAAAATAGTTTTTTCAATTAGAAAAGTGTAGGGAAGGAGAACGTAATGTGTTTTGATAAACATAATTGTCTATTGGAGTTTATGGTGACATCTAAGATATTATGATGTTTCATGTCTTCACAAGTGTAATCATTAATGTAAGTTGTAACATATTAATTTGTACTGGGTTTAGAGATATTTAATTAAAAAAAATTAAACATAAGAGTTTAATTGTATTTTAAAAATATTATGAATTGTTTTTATTTTTGTAATTTTTTATGGTAATTTACAATAATGGATTACGGAAAGGAGAATTGTAATTTTGAATATATATATTAGATTCTAATCTTGATAGACTTAATGTGATACGTGAATGGGTAACCTTACAATTATTGGCAATTATTTTGAAAGGTCATGATGGTTTTGTTTTTGTGTTTTCAAAAAGTATTTGGTCAAATTTTGATGATAGTAAAACAAACTAGAAAATATTAAATAGATAGATATCAAATTTTTACAATTTATTGTATAAATGTTAATGTATATATAATTACCACATTCGCATAGTTTGTAGTTTGTGGTTGGATTAGGTCGATAGGGATCAAATAATTGAGAGATAGTGATGAAATGGAAGACATTTTAGATTTTTTTTAATTCTTTATATTCTTTTTGTTAAACGGGTTCAATTTTGAGTTAATAATTGAGAGATAGTGATGAAATGGAAGACATTTTAGATTTTTTTTAATTCTTTATATTCTTTTTGTTAAATGGGTTCAATTTTGAGTTATTCATGCCTAGCTATATGTTATTTTTCGACATTCTTCCTATTCTCCATTTATCAACTATCAATTATATTTTATATTGNATATATATATATATATTTGTTTATTTTGAATTTGGAACGACTGCCATAGAATCAATCTTGACAATACACTTATCTCATCCTCGTCCGTAGATGAAAAAACATAGGTCATGTCCACCCCAAATCTCAAATAAAAATGCCTATCGATATAAACATATCATCAATTAATTATACTATTTTTATGATATTAATATTTTATAAATTATAAGTTTCTCATAATTATTAAGTATATAAAATTATATATATAAATATATGAAATTATAATAAAAATATTAATGTAAAACATAATTTTAACATATAAAATTATTTAATATATACACAAATATTTATACTAAAAAGAGTGTTGATATAAAATGAAATCTCAATATAGAGATTCCATTATAATGAGATAACTAATCACAACATCAATAAATAATAACCATAAACCAAAGATAGACCATAAGGCATGATATTACAACGCAACAATGAATAAAGGGATTATGTTATTCTACCAGCTCAAGGAATTGCACACCTACTCCAATTATTTTATTAACGCATATTTTTGAATAAAGGGATGGTGTTATTCTACCAGCTCAAGGAATTGCACACCTACTCCAATTATTTTATTAACGCATATTTTTGTAGAGAATTAATATAAAATGAAATTCTAATAAAGTGAAATGTCATTTTAATCAATAATTCACAATACTTTATAAATAACAATCATAAATATGATATTGAAATTGTTCATTATACTTATATTAATATAAAACATAGATTTATTTTAAATTCAGATTTATCAATCCAATCCACTATCCAAAATGTCAAATTAGACGCCCACTAGGTTATGAAATAAGGCCACATGAGAAGGGGTTGGATTTTCTAACACTAGGTAAATTCACCCAACTCAAGGTACAAACTTTAAATAAGGTGATCCATAAATCATTCTAGGCATGCCTTTGAGAATGGATTTTATAAGCATTTAAAACAACTCAGTTTCTGAAAGTGTTTTTTTCTTAGTTTACTTTAAACATTTCATCTCTCAAAGTGGGAGAGATGAAATGTTTAGATAGATTAGGGTGGTATTTATAGGTGTTTTTTTTCTAATGATCCATAAATAATTAGTTGAATAGAGTTTATAAATAATGATTTAAAGAGATAAATAATTAATAAAGAATTAGTTGAATAGAGCTTATAAAGATGTGATTAAAGAAACTTTCTAACAGGGTAAGTATTAATGGGTATATAGTGAAAGAATGTGATGTAGGAGGTTATGATATAGTTGATTATTATCAAATCAATTTGAGGTTAAGAATGGTCAATTTTTTTTTATTGGAGTAAGTATTAATGGGCATATAATGGAAGAATGTGATGTAGGGGTTATGCTATAGTTGATTATTATCAAATCAATTTGAAGTTAAGAATGGTTAAATTTTTTAATGGAGTATGAAATCAATTTAAAGTTAAAAATGATCAAAATTTTTAATGGAGTATCAAATCAAATGATCAAATTTTTTTATGGAGTATCAAATCAATTTGAAGTAAAAAATGGTCAATTTTTTTAATGATGTTTTAATAACATTTGAATAAAAAACTTGATAAATAACCTAAATAAAACATTATTTGACAAAATTAATGCAATGATAATATAAAACATTACTTGATAAATAACCCAAGTAAAACATTATTTGACAAAATTAATACAATGATAATATAAAACATTACTAGAAAAATAACCCAAATAAAACATTATTAGAAAAAATAATGCAATGATAATATATAAAGAAAATATCCCAAAGATTATTGGAATATAAAGAAATCAAGGATCATTTTTATGGCTGAGAATATTTTCATGAATTGTTAGTACAACTCAATTCAAATGAAATCTATAATCCATCATGCGTGATAGGATCATAGTGTGAAACATTTGACAACAATGATGACTCATTAGCTTTGATGATAGTGACCTCGAGATGAGTCACATTTCAACCAAACTACATGTGGCTTAGATTACATTCTATAGAATTTTCAATCACCCAGCACGTTAAAAGATGAGCATGAAAAACATATTGTGAATGTAGACCATCATTTGAGTACATATATTCTACAACAATAATTTATTTTTTCAAGACTAAATACAAACTTGTTACTATCTACGTTGAACATTGCCAAAAGAATCTAATCCAAAGATGAATGGTGTTTCATTAATTATTATTAAAGCATGGATCCATAATAAGAAAAATGGATCCATAATAAGAAAAAAGTCTATTTATATCTTTATAAATCATTACACTATGTTATGTTTTTTATGGATTTTTATTATGTTGATAGGTGTTTTTATTTGAAATTTGGGGTTAGATTATAGCTTATGTTTTTTCATCTACATACGAGGATGAGATAAGTATATTGTGGAAATTGATTTTATGGCAGTCGTTCAAAATTTGAAATCAATAATTATTTAAAAAAAGAATTTAAAAAATAGCCGATAAATGAATAACTGGTAAAAATGCATGGATAACTCATAAATGATGAATGGATTACCAACGGTTCATGGTAGATAACTAGAAAAATGTGAGATTGATTATATATATATATATATATATATATATATTATAGTTGATAAATGTATAACCAGAATAATGTGAGTGATAACATGTAGTTAGACATGGATAACTCAAAGTTGAACCCGGTTAACTAGAAGAATATGAATAATATTTTTTTTCCAAATTGTCTTCCATTTCATCACTATCTTTCAACCATTTAATCTTTATTGACACAATTCAATCACAAACTATATAAATATATTAACTTAACATACTTACATTCATTTTTAAGTTTTAAAATATAATATTAATGTATTCTATAGTAATAAATTTAGATTTATTTTTAAGTTTTAAAATATAATATTAATGTATTCAAGGAATCATGGTTATTTAAATGATTGATGAACAACATTTTGATCTTTTCTACATACTTTATTTAGATTTACTTTCGAATTCTTTGTTTGCTCTCTTTCCCCTTTAGTTTTACTTAACATTTTTCTACAATGATTTTTATAACAGTCTTTAATTAATATTAAATAATTAATAATCTAGATAATCAAAACAAATAATATATATAATAATTTTTAATTAATATTAAAAAATTAATAATCCAAATAATCACAATAAATAATATAATGATTAAAAATTTAGTGTAGTCAGTAAAAAAAACTAAATAAATAACCAACCTTCTTCAATAAAGTTACGGTAATGAACGAACTTAATCTTCAATGAACGTCATTGTTTCGCAAGTATAATAACAATTCACTTCCCTTCTCTTTCCAAGGAAGTGCAAGGTCACATGCATTTCAACTATTGAATATAATGCTGGTGGGTTGATGGCATCGTTTACAAAATTGATTAATTAACATGTTTATCTTTCCTAAACAGTCAAACTTTTTTGACCTTTAGATTTTTTTTTGATTTTTTTTTCCCTTAATATTTTTCAACCAATATCAAATAATTTATAAAATATTTTTCCATTAACATCAAATAATCTATAAAAATTATAATCTACACAATCACAACAAATAATGCTATCATAACAAATAATACTTTTAACGATTTATTATTATTATTATAATACAAATATGTAATAAATCCTAAATATGTAATCAAACATTCTTCTTTATACATACATGACATACAACTTACACATCAATTTTTTTTATGACAACGATCATATTTAATCTTTAATGAATGTCATTGTTTTCTTTAAATACAAAAGTCTCAAAGAGGAGTTCCTTCTTATCCCAAAGCTAAAGGCCTATTCAATTACTATTATTTTCAAGTCCATAATAAGCTTTCCACCCTCCATTAATCATTTTCTCAATGCTATAGTTCCAATTAAGCTTGTAATGGAGATCGATTCCAAGATATTTGTATGAAGTCACTTCCTCCAAGTTATCGTTGCGTTGTCTTAAATGAAATTAGCACAAGTGATCTTTTTGGACTTGATTATCATAACCGTTTTGTTTTGTTGTTGTTAACAGTCATACCTGTACTAGAGAAAAAATCCTTGAGAACTTTTAGTTGCTTGTTATGATCATAGGGACTTGTCGCCATAAGAATAATATCATCACTAAAGAGTCCCAAACATGAACCTTGTTGGATAAATCTTTCCATAAGAAAATTCTTTATTTTAGAGCACACTTATATTTCCACACTAGAGTATGCCACCATAAAATTTCCAGTGCTTCTTCTTCCTCCCTGAGTACCTTATAGGCAATCCTTGGGATATATTGGCCATCTATGGGATTCCTAGACCAACTAAGAATGTATTCTCAGTCCACCACCAATCTGATATGGTTGTTGTGAAGAGCCTTAATATACCTTTCCCAATGTGTTGTCTCTTCCTCTTAAACTATACCCAGATCCCGGGCCTTTAGCCATCCATGTCTGAAGACAATGGAATTGACTATATCACAAATCTTATTCATATGAATGAATCACTGGTCCCTCGAAGTCTCTACCATTTCAAAAGGAAGACTATGATTCCCATAGCATCCAATCTAGGGATCCTGTCCCAATCTCAACTTTTTGTCATTTCCTACATTCCCGACCAACCAGATCTCAATGAGATCAAAATCCAAAATCGTAGCCTTCCATGTGGAAGACACACTATTGTAGGGATTCTCTTTATCTTTGAACCATTCCTTTGTAAATAAGGGGTGAATATATTTATAGTATACTACTTTTACCCACTAACCTTCATCTTTCAAAATTCTCTAGGCTCCTTTTGCTACCAATGCCTTAGAAAAATAATGAGGATTTTGTATACCTCAACCGCCTATCTCTTTGGGCCTAAATATGTTATCCGAAGCCACCCAATGAAAAGACTTATCTTCCTGAAAAACTTTTCATAGGAAAATATAGCTCAACTTACTTATTTGATCCAAAATACATGTAGGGACACAAGCTAATGAAAGCGTAATGACATATATAAAGAAGGTTCAGAAGGTATCAGTCATCTGATTGGCTACTGAACCTATGGTAATGGTCTGCTCGGTAGTACTGAGTTGGCTCAACAGAGGGTGTCCTGGCGAAGATTAAACCAATTAGGATGACTCCAGCCAAGTGAGTGTTCAGAGTACCGAGTGGCTTCGTGAGGCCGTCTTATGACAGTAAGAGTGCTGGTGCAAGTTGGCTCAAAACAGGCTGTCAGTGACTGCTAGTATCAACTTTAGGATTTCTCCAACCTGAACGAGTGCTTGCTGCCAGTGGGTAAGCTGGATGACTTTATAACTAAACATTGCTCTCATAAAGGCATCATTTGAAGGTGCCTTTTATGTGTGAGTTGGATCTGTATGAAAGGAAGTTTTTTTGGGTAAGAAAAAGGGAATTGAGAAGGGATCTGAATGTTGATTTGAATTTGTATATGTGTCTGGTATCTATATCCTAAAGGGTAACAGTAGGGGGGGGGGCTTTCAATAAACTGTAATGGCTTCCAAAACTAATTTAATCAAGATTATATGACCTCTTCTAGACAACTATTTGTTAAACCATAACATAAATATTTTTTCTATCTTATCTACAAGCCATACCAATTCCTTTTTTTTCTTCACAATGTTATATAATAACTTATATGCTTTTGATACATGTAGAGCATCATCGACAAATGTTGACCCCTATGCATTTTACTCGGAGCCAAACCACAAATCTTGCTCACTTTTCCCTTAAATGAATTATGCTTGTGACTCATTTGTATCTCTATTTTATAAAGCCATGTTTGATGTATTTAAACTATGACCCAGCTGCATATCTTGTACTGAAACTATTTCTCATCCATTTTGTGAAACTATTTCTCATCCATTTTGTAAAAATCCCATGCGCATATCCTCCTGAAATTTGAGTTTTGCGTATATTTCTTATGCATAATTTGTTCTGCAATTGTTTTCCATACATTCAATTTATAACTCATTGCAAATATTGCTTTGGAAACATTTTAAATCATTTAGATATATCTTTGAATGTTTGTAATGCAATTTATACAGGATCTAAATGCATCTTCTGCTCTGAAAATACTCCCAATGCATTTTTCCTACATTTCATATGCTTATCTTGTATTGGAACTATTTTTCATATGTTCCATGTGTTATATTTCTAAAACCGATCTTATGCAGTTTGTGTTTGACTGCATAATTTTACCAACAGTCATTAAAGCAATTTTCCCTTTACCCATATACATATCCTCCTCGAAATTCCCTTATTTTTTTGTAAAACTCCTCTGAGACTGGCAATCTTAGTATTTTTCTTACTATGCTTTTCATATAAAGGTCCTCTAAAGCATTTTATCCATTACTTATTCGCATTTCCCTCTTTGAATTTTTTCTTTTGGTCTTTAAAACTCCTCTCAGATTGGCCTCCAAGTATTTACTGACTATATACGAAGGTCCTATAAAGCATCTCGCTCATTACCCATCTACATATCCTGCTCTAAATTTACTTGTATTATGTAAGTGTGTTTCATATTGGCAATTTAAGTTTACCTTTTTATTCATATTAAAGTCCTATAAAGCATGATTCCCATTTACCCATTTTCATATCATGCTAGAAACATGTTTCTATTATGTCAATGAGACTTTCAGACTGGCGACCTAATTATTTACTTACAATATTTTTCATGTTATAAGGTCCTAATATTTCGAATTGGGTCCTCTTAGTTTTAGTTCATTGTGTTTTTCACTGGTTTGTATTTGCTGGAAAATTTTCAACCGTAGATTGTTTACGTCATCTGTGTGCACATCCCACCCTGCATCTATTTAAATGTATTTTACCTCCAACCTATAATTATTTCTAGCTCTGAAAGTTTCAAAATCATTGTTCATATTGATGCTTTTTCTTGTCAATGTTTAGACATGATCCATTAGAGGAATTTTGAGGTCTAAAATGGGCCTCCTAAGGAAAATAATAAAATAATATTTATTAATTTTGGAGGAAAAATAAAAAACTACTTTTTTTGTTTGTATTTTCGACATATCTCCCTATGTTTTTACTCAAATTTCGATCGGGAGAGCTTGCTGGATGCGGAATTTGATTCCGCATCCAACGAGTACCCACAGTTAAGATGGATTTATACTCAATATCCTTAAATTGTTGTATTAATAATAATAATAATTTCACTCAATTATTAATTTAAGAGTTATATTTTTTGTTAAATATTTAAGTTAATGGTCAATATAATTTGTAGGTTTTAGATGTGGATGCTTGGTTTCAAAGAGTGCTAAATCTGTTGAAGAATTTCTCCATCTTTTCTATCTCTCATATCTACAGAGATTTCAATCAAGAAGCAGATCATATGTCCAAGAAGGATGTAGATTCTTTGGATGGCATCTTTTTTTGTTGGAAATACTAAGAGGGGTTGAATCAATAATTTGCACAATTTATGATTTCGAATATTAATAGTATCATGTAAACATTAAACCACTAATGATGACATTCCTCATCATATAAACCATGCACAGTGCACAAGAGAATTCAAACCCAATTGGAGAAAATCACGAACTTTGTTAAGTTATACAAAAATTACATTCACGAGGAGCATGATTCCCTGTATTTTGCAACACGCACTGAATGGAGGCACCAACTTCCTATGAATACCAACTCATAACTTTCTCAGACACAGATATGAAGGAAGTACCAAATCCTTGCGTTTTCCAACACCAACTAGATGGATGCACCAACCTCCTGCGAGCACCAACTCACCACTTTCTCAGACACCAATTTAAAGGAAGTACCAAATCTATGCATTTTCCAGCACCAACTAGATGGAGAAACCAACCTCTCGTGAGCACCAACTCACGCTACTTTCCCCGTCCTACCACATCGATAAGTCCTATTGAGTTTGTAGTACATATGTTGATTTGTTTTGGTTATTATGTTTCATCAAGCACTGCAACTTTGCAAATTAATCTACTTCATGCTTTGTATTCACAGTTGTTACATATTCCAACTGCAACTTCACACTTCCTTTATCCACCTCTTTTCTTTAGAACTACAACTTTACACTTCCTTTGTTCACTAAGATGCATCCACGTACCTCTTTATCTTTAGAACTACGACTGTATGCTTCCTTTATTCATTATGGTGCGACCACACATGCCTTGGTATTCAGAGCTGTGACTGTATGCTCCTTTGTTCACTATGCTGTGACCATGCACTTCTTTGTCTTCAAAACTGAGAATATACGGTCCTTTATTCACTATGTTACGACCATGCATGCCTTGGTATTCATAACTGTGACTTGTTCCTAGTGCAACTTCTCAAACACTTTGCACCAAATCAACTAGTTATTGATCTCATCAAAACCCCCTCTATTTTCTTTAGAGCTATCACTACACTTCACACAAATAAGGAGGGCGCTTCACTTATTTGTACAAGTTCCAAACTAAATATCCCAGTCCTTCAGGTCAACCATTTTAAGTTATTAAATGGGTTAAAGACCTTTAAAGAACCACAATTTCCGCTTTAGGTCCTTACTTTGAGCGGGCAAGTTCCCATGACTTGGTGGTACTTGCACACGTGTTTCTTTTTTGCAACCCTATTCTATATACTTCTTTGAACTGGCTTCACATAACCATACATGTATACATTCCAATCCTATTTGACATCAATAGAAATACTAGGTTCAACATTTTTTATGAGGAGTTTATGGAAGGTGTTTCAATATTATAAGAATATGTATATTTGTTGGTGTAAATTTCTAGTTTTTAGTTTGTTAGCGAGAATTGGTCACTGGTTCTTTGTTCTTAATCTTTGATAAGTCTATTTTGAAAGTTGGGTCTTAAGTTGTGAACTCCGTTTGTTTTTGTATCCACTTGAGTTAGTGTATTGAAACATTTGTTAGATTGAGGTTGGGTTGATATAACTTGTAAGTCTGGTAAATGTTATGAGTTTGTTGCAAGTTGATGTGTAAGTATGACGCAATGACTTTTGTAATACTTTTTTTCCTTTGATTCTATGAATATCAAGAAATTTGGTTTTTTTGTTTGAGAAAAATAATCTTTTAATTAATATATGAAGCAATTTCCAAATTTTATA
Organism: Pseudotsuga menziesii; assembly: GCA_001517045.1. Taxonomy (NCBI): domain Eukaryota; kingdom Viridiplantae; phylum Streptophyta; class Pinopsida; order Pinales; family Pinaceae; genus Pseudotsuga; species Pseudotsuga menziesii. The sequence continues at coordinate 771,341 of LPNX010712623.1, read as the reverse complement.
CATAAATTTAATATCTAATTTAATTGTAATTTTAAAAATAAATAATAATAATAATGATGATGATAATGATCTTAATTATTAATTTAAAAATTAGATTTTGATTTTTTTTTGGTAAATTAGTATCTATATTATAGTAGCAAAAATATGCATATTCTTACAATTAGTTAGTCTGGAGACTCGTAACGAAGAATGCACCCAAAACTTGAGCCCAAAAAATCCATTGACCCATTTAGACAAATAACTTGGAAACAACAATTTTGACCTATTGACCCAACTAAACAAACTACTCAAAAAACATATTCGTCTTGTCAAACTTCACAGAGTTTGAATTGGATGCCTGATCAAGAAAGATGGACATAAAATTGACTATGAGAATCAACATAAACATTGTTTTGACCATGACTCTACAGTGATCGTTTTGAACCTGACATACATAAGCACCTAGATGGCCAACATGCTAAACACCTATTTAACTTTGAGTGTATAACCAAAAAATGATAAACAACTGAGATTGATAACATACCCTGAAAGATTAGACCAATAAGACAAAAAGATAGAACAACTCAAATTTGTTAGTGAGCCAGGAGTTCAAACTCATGAAGGCTATGAGTATCCTTTGGAGCATCATCATTCAGACGACGAAATTGTGTTTGTGGTTTGATATCCTCCTCTAGCTCATCGACCTTCCTACGAGAGCACCATGTACCATTCGAGACACAAATGAGATGAACAACTTCATGCTTGTCTTCCCCAATTGTCGCCATTTCTTCATTGGCTTTGCTGTTCAAACCTTCTTTGTTGCTAACATGAGTTGGCTTTGTTTCAGTAGAGCCCGAAGCCATAACATACTTTCCTTAAGACATTGGATCTTCAACTTCAAAGTAGGGGAGATGGATGTTCATCCCTTCTGCCATATTGATACACCCATCCACAATCCGCTTCATGCAAAGGATGAGTTCTCTAATTTTTTGCTGCATGCTTTCCCCTAGACTGTCGAGAGCATTCCTCATCGCAAACAAAGTATTGATTGTGGAAATGAGATGCTCTGCCATAACGATGCTCTAAGAAACTGCACGACCACGATGATATCCACCACATTGGTTGGACGCATGACACATTTCCCTTGCCATTGTTGGAACCTCTGAACAATAGTTCTTTTGCACTAAAATGTGCAAGATGCACCAACTCTCATGCACATGAATACGAATGCTGCGGGGGGAGAGGAACCTAGTTTTATGTTGTTGACAGAGCTTTAGGTGCATTAAGCACCCAAGCCATCTCTCTTCACCATCTAGCTGACCATCATGTCACACTAATGCTTGTTGGGTTGGGGGATCCATTGCAAATCCAATTGGATGCACGAAGGGGTTGAATATGTTGTCTGCCATCAATGCAACTACCCCCGCATTAATCCTTGTTGTCCTATTGCCATAACAAAATTGTTTTATCACCCCAGGGATTTTGATTTAAGTATTTAAGATGTGTACACCTCTGTAAATTAAAATGGAGCACTATATTTATTCTATGTTTTGGACTTTCCATTAGGTTTAAGTCAAAATCCAATATTTTATTTTTGGTAAATCCAAATTTAGAAGTTTCAAATTATATTTTTAAATCCATAAATAGATTTAACACCCTCAAATACCTTGTAACACCCACATTATAATAATTTTATAGTTAATATATATGATTATATTATTTTTTAACCAAAATCCAAACAAAATGAAATGAAAACTATACTTCAAAATTTAAAAACATAAAATATTTACACCACCAATTAAAATACTCAAATAATTATTATATAAAACACATTAAAAATTTATACATAAATTCAATATATAATTTAACTATACCTTTAAAATTAAATTATTATTATATAAACAATTACTACATTATGTTTCTCTACGTGTTTGAAATATAATGTCAAATGCATTAATAAAAAACTCAATTATTTCCATTTCCAAGAAATGCTTTTAAAATGACATGGCAAACATTCATTGTCATTTATACATCATAATTACTCTAAGTTTTGTCTTTCCAAAAAACTTTTAAAAAGACGTGGCAAACATTCATGGTCATTTATACATCATAATTACAAACAAATTAAAATGAAATTACTCGTTTGAACATCACATAGTAAAATTTCACGTTATCATCAAACCAATTGCAGTGGACCAATGAGATTATTCACTTCAACGTTATTAAGTGCAATTAGCAATTTGACAGGTATAAAATGAAAAATGTTTTTTAAATCATGATTTTTATATTAAATGATATTGTAATCAATATTTTATGTATGAAAATGTTTTTCAATTATGTATAAAAAAATTAAAAAAATTGTCCTTTATCTTTATCTAAATTAAAGTTGATAGCTATAACTTAGCTATAACCTGGAGCTATCTACATATTCAAAAATATATATAATCTAGTAGTGTGCATCCAAGTTGAGCTTGTATAGTCTTTCAAAGAGATAACACAAATCTAATATTTCGGCATAATCAGATATATAATATAAAAAGAGCAAAAAATATATACAATACATAAATTACAACTAGGAGTTCGAGCCAAGCTCTATTTGGAGAGTGAATCAACAACTATATTTAATTCTATAAATAAATGGGTAAATGAGATGATTTGTACCATGTTAAATGATTGTTTTGATTGTCATGCTAAGCAGTGAAGAGAAATGTCAAAGGTGGGTTATTCATTGAATTAACAATCAAGAAAGAGTCATCATATACTTGAAGATGTGAAATATTCCTACTTGAGTCATGCACATGAGAGCACATAGAGCTACCAGTTTGACTTGATTGCTAGAACCTTTGCCCACGTTTGCACTAAATTGTAAACACTAATGTTCCTACAAATATAGTACCCTCAAAAACCATAAAACCATAAATGTTAGTTGCCACTTGACATTCTCCATTGAAAAAATCTAGGGAGTGGTCTTATCTACAATTAATTCCCTAACCACTCTTAACTTTGTAGACTTTAGTTTTGTAAAACTAAGTAATGACACAAATATAGAAAGTAATTTGAAAATGTTGTAATAATCTGCCCTTAAACAGGCTTGAACTACAAGCCAACCAAATTCCCATTGAAATAAAATAGACAACTCTAAATACCTTCATCATCTTGGGTCTTGGAAACCATAGTTTCAATCATTTTTCTATAAAGCTGCTACACATTATTTACACCAATACACCTATTAATATCCTTCCAAATTTCTAAATACATATGAATATAATGAAAACAAATGTATATTATTTAAGTCTTTACAACTATACAAATAACATATATCTAAACCATGTTTATTTTTCTTTTGAAATAGTTTAAAGATCAAAATCCAATAAAATTAACAACTTTTTCTTTTCTTTTTCAAAACTCTTATTATCCAAATTAGAGACCACCATCACCTACATTGTCCCCCTTAAAAAACAATCAATACCTCATGCCAAATTAATAAAAATAACAAATTTTCATTTGTCTTTTGGAAAACTCTTACCATCCAAATTAGAGACCACCATTGTCCCCCTTAAAAAGACAATCAATACCTCATGCCAATTTAATAAAAATAACAAATTTTTTTTTTTGTCTTTTAGAAAACTCTTACCATCCAAATTAGAGACCACCATCACCTACATTGTCTCCCTTAAAAAACAACCAATAGCTCATGCCAATTTAGCATAATATGAGAGTGTTTTTTATAATTTTATTATTCATCCCATCATCTTAATGTGGTCATTCTTCAAATATCGACTATATGTTTAATATAAACATATTCTTAATCCAAACGTAGCTATATATATATATATATATATATAAAGTTTTATATTTTGATATAAAAATATTATTATGATAAAATATATTAAAAGCGTTATATTTTAATATAAATATATTATTATGATAAAATAAAATAGCATAAATTTATTTCAACGTTACTTTTTTTAATTAGGAAATGGTGGAAAAAGAAAGGGTGAATGGGTCATGCCAGAAGGAGACCGAGGCCCAAAATTTCAAATCTTACGAACCAATAAATAAATTGTGTTGTTAAGAACAAATTATATAAAGGAAAACATATATCGGTGCTAAATTCAATTAGAGGTGCTTGTCGGGGCGAAGACAACGATAGAAAGTGATGGCCCATGTGGAATTCCCTTAATGACTGTGGATCGCCCTCAAATAATAGCTCTGAAATACTGACATGTACAGGGCAACCCGTGAAAGATCTTTCTCCGCTGCCCAAATACTAATCTCCACGTGTATTCCTTGCACGTCGGTGAAATGCGGTATCATGGGTGGGATTTACTGAGAGTCAAAGTGTATTATTGTATGTACTGAGAGTTAAAGTCGAACTTGGCAGAGTTAAAGCCCACGACCCAAGGAGAGATTCACACCCACTTCAAAATGCAATGATGAACGTGGCCCTACTATCACCAAGAATGCTCAGAGGACGAAGGCAATAGATGGGCCATACTAATACTATCATTCATTCAAGTTAGAAAACATGATGCTACATAGAGAGGAAGGGTTAAGTAAAATCTGCCCAAGTTTGTCCTAAATCCAAAACAAGTGCAAGTGATACAAGCCCCAAGGGTTAGCTCAATTGGTAAGACGTGCGCACACTCTCTCGGTTCGGGGAGAGGTCACGGGTTCGAGCCTTGAGTCCTTCGGGGTTAGGCCTTCTGTGAGGATGGCCGGCGGTTTACCACCTCTACCATCCACTAATGTGGGGAAGTATTGCTGGGTTTCCCATGGATCTTTCCATCTGAAAAAAAAAGTGCAAGTAATACATGGGATTCATATTAGACAATCTTATGTAGAAGCAACAAAAGCATAGGTAACCAAGACATAGGACTTGGATTCCATAACATGGAAAAGTAGAAAGAATGTCATGGAAGCAAAAGGGTTTATTGAACTTCATATTATGATGATTGAGATAGATGGTGTACTATCCAACAACATTGAAGAACCTAAGACCAACAACCAATAACAAATGGAAGCTGACTTGAGGCTAGTTGGAGAGGTAACTAACACCATGAAAAATAACATCGTGACTCGAAGATTTAGTCAAGAATTTATTTGATAGCTATGATATGAAAAGGAAAAACTTAAAAGTAGGCTTATAAGCAAAGGTAGATTGATAATGAGAGGGGGTGATTGAAACCACATAATCCAAAGTTGTGGACACTTGACATGCAACAATGATAACTTTAGCTATAACTAGGATTGCAACTATTCGAGCTTGTGGAGAGGCTATCTTTAATATCATGGAGAAAAATAGTTAGCTCAAAGAACGAATAACTAAGTTGGAAAATTCTGTAGAATACTACAAATCTTCAAAGGATAACCTAGTCAAATTTGTCATGTTCATTCAAATGTGCGAATATTTGACAGTACCATTGATCCACCTGGACTTCTATTACAATATCCACAAATTTAGAGATTTGTACTCCAACATGATAGTAGTGAAACAATAGTTGAAATGACAAGTTGTGGATGTGGAAGGAAGAAGAAGCAGTTTAACAATATTGTTGAATGGTGCGAAAGATATAAGTCAATCCCTGCCAATGCATGTCCACTTCATTAGGAAGAAGAAATATTGACATCTTTTAATGCCAAGGAAGTGGAAATCATTCTCAATAATGCATCTAAAGATTTAGAGAATTTGTCATAGGATAATGACCACTGCTTGATGGAAGCTTTAGAGATTTTGGAGCCACAAATAATACACATGTTCCATAATGAAAATAAGCCATTTCCATTAAGCAATAGCATGTAACTATTGATACGATATATTGAGGAAAAGAAGCAGGAACCCTTGGGGCTTAATAATTTCACCCATATCGAGTCGATTGATTTTGTAAAGGAGCCAAATACAACTAAGTAATCCTAGTAAATTATGCTCATAAGCTAGGCACTATCTATTACTACATTAGAGACATACAATTAATTTAGCCCAATGTAATATTTCATAATGCTTTCGGTTTATAATTTACACACAAAAGGGTGAAGGGGTATGTGGACAATCAAGAAGGAAGTTGAAAAGTCATTTTTGTAACTCTTTCTTGACTCTTTCTTATATATGTATGTTTTGAACCCATTGTAAATATTTTTTCAACAAGAATAAACTTAAGAGGAGGATTGTGTAATTTTGAGTTTCAAGCACCAATTGGGTGCATATATGTAGTCACACTAATTTGTGGTGAAGAATAGTGTAATTCATTTGTTGCTTTTATGATGACCAATTTGTGAGTATTTTTGTATGATTATGTTCATGTTTATCGTTATGTTTTCCTAATGCACAATAGATTAAAAAATGAACATTTAGAATTTAATGCTTTGTGAAAACACAATAAATTTGGAATTGCGTTAGAATATAAATGTGTATTTTTATTTCTAAGTGATTTTATTAAATATATTCTTTATGTTTATTTCACAATTATATCTCCTTCCATTATGTAGTTTTATTTACGCACACAACCAAGCTGACAATCCTTATTCTAAAAATTCATAAAAATCAACTAACTAAAAGCCAAAAAAATGGTAAGCCAACACTACAAGGTAGAGGAGTCATATTAAGAGTGAAGATTCTAATATGGGTATTTTCATTTAACGCATTCCATGCAAAAGTGGACTTAGTTTAAATCCCATGTCAACAAATTGGTGTTAAAAGGAGGGACTTCCTTTTATGGATTATAGAGAAGAATATCACAAATCCCAAGAAGTTGCGAGTGAGCAAGATCATCGAATGGAAGATAACCTATATAGGCCAGGACACAAAGAACTTGCTAAAAATTCTTTAGAGTAGCTCAATTAGGAGCCCAACAATACAAGTATTGCATTGGAACCATTCTAAAGGATCACTTAAACATTTCTAGACAAGTAGGAATTTTCCTTACAGTAGCATATCTGCTACTTCTAATATTTCGTAGTTTGAGAATAATTCCTTGCATATAACCAACAACTAGACATGTGGACAAGCTTGATTCCATAACTGACTATATTCCTCTAAAATGAAAATAAATACTCAAGAAATCCATTCACAACCTTATTATACAAAACAATGATAATGGCTAGACAACAACCCTTTTTTTTATCTAGATGAAGACGCACTATGAATAGCCAACCAACTCCATGATCTCCCTAAAAATGCCAAAATATATTTTCCCAAGCATGATATTGATGACAAAGATCTAGTAGTAGATCATGTTAAAGCATTTATGCAACTGATTTGGCTATTCAATATTGGCCATGAAGAGATTGTTTACAAACATTTCACTTTTACCTTCATAGCCAGAACAAGAACTTGGTGTCACTATTTGGTAGTGCATGTTTTTATTCATGATTGGAAATATTTGGAAAAACCTTTCTTGGATAAATTCAAAACCTTTCTTGGAGATTGTTTACAAACATTTCACTTTTACCTTCATAGCCAGAACAAGAACTTGGTGTCACTATTTGGTAGTGCATGTTTTTATTCATGATTGGAAATATTTGGAAAAACCTTTCTTGGATAAATTCAAAACCTTTCTTGGAGATTGTTTACAAACATTTCACTTTTACCTTCATAGCCAGAACAAGAACTTGGTGTCACTATTTGGTAGTGCATGTTTTTATTCATGATTGGAAATATTTGGAAAAACCTTTCTTGGATAAATTCAAAACCTTTCTTGGAGATTGTTTACAAACATTTCACTTTTACCTTCATAGCCAGAACAAGAACTTGGTGTCACTATTTGGTAGTGCATGTTTTTATTCATGATTGGAAATATTTGGAAAAACCTTTCTTGGATAAATTCAAAACCTTTCTTGGAGATTGTTTACAAACATTTCACTTTTACCTTCATAGCCAGAACAAGAACTTGGTGTCACTATTTGGTAGTGCATGTTTTTATTCATGATTGGAAATATTTGGAAAAACCTTTCTTGGATAAATTCAAAAATGATAAAGTCCATAGATTTGTTGCATTACAATTGACTAAACTCAAAATCCAACACAATAAGATAACTTGGGACTTCAACACTAAGTTTCAGAGGTTATACTTACATATTCCCAAAACTAGGGATCTTGATCTAGATTATGTTTTGAATGAAGTGAAGATGGTGCTAACACAATAAATTACATAAATATTTTGCAAAGAGAACAATACTACAATGACACCCAAACTCTATTATTGAATAAAATAGAGGAACGACTACAATATGCAAAGAAATACAAAGCAATTAGAATGGTGGTGGGTTTTTTCTAAGAAGAATTGTGTTAGCTACACTCATTCAAATATAAACATGCAGTAACAAGAGGCTCAATTGTATCTTATAAATGCCAAAAAAACCCTAAGAGGCATAAAGATATTGTTATGACTAAAGGATTAAGATAAAAAATAATTGAATTAGATGGATGGGTCATCATTAATAGCAAAAAGAAAGTAGAAATATAAGGAACATTCAATTGGATATCTAAATGTATTGGTGTGTTTGGAGAAGGTTCTTTTATTCCTTAACGAGTTATTGTATAACTCATATATCTCATATCTATCTTGGATTTGTGCTCCATGTTAGCATTTTCTATACAAGATGTGTATTCTAATTTATTATGATATTATAAGGCTTTGGTTTCTAACACTAACGCACAAGAAACAATAACCCTAACACAAAACTGGGTCTGAGTTAGAACCAGCGTAGATCCAAATCTTGGGCTCTATCAAGCGCCGAGATGGATCAAATCTCTAACCTCTTCTTAGGTATCCATTGATTTGATTCAAACCAAAAGACACATCTTTTTATTTAAGGTCCACATATAATTTTATTATTATTAATATTTGATATTATTTATGGCCAACATATAATATTTTTTATTTTGTTAGGAACAAACATTGCATCATTTCCCCACGCATGGTTTTAAAACCATATGCAAGGCCCTCCTACAATCATGGGTTGTTTAGGAGGCCTTGCACATGGTCTTAAAACCATTTGCAAGGCCCTCCTAAACCATGTACAATAATACCATGGGTTGTTTAAAAGGCCTTGCACATGGTTTAAAAACCATGTGCAAAGCCTCCTAAACCATGGGTTGTTTAGAATGCCTTGCACATGGTTTTAAAACCATGTGCAAGGCCAACATTTTTTTGCGGATAATTCAATTTTGTGTTTTTTTGACCCACATATTTTTTTTACGGATAATTAAATTTTTACTTTTTTATTGTTTTGTTAGGTAGGAAGATTACCACATCTCCCCCATATTAGATTGTTTTTGTGGCCGGCATTTATTTTGGCCTATTATAAAATTTATTTTTTATTAATAAAAATAAAGTTACGAAAGTGATATTATTTTTTATTTTGTGTTACAAAATCTCTCCCATAATATTCACTATCACAATTATTTTTGGCCGACATGTTGCATAAGTTAGTAATGTTACATCACGTTACAAGATCTCTCCCATAATATTCACTTTCATTATTGTTTTTTGCCGACATGTTAGTAACATTACATCACGTTACAAGATCTCCCCCATACTGGGCTGTAGAGCGCCTCTCGGCGCAATGATGAGTTGGATGAATCTCAACTATACAGAAGAATAGAGCCTTGTCGGGATCATAACTTTTTGTTTGTTTTCCCATTTTAGGTGTTCCTTAGCTTTTTATGAATAAAATAAAAAGGTTGAGTCGACTGCCTAGGTTTGCATGTATATGGGGTGATAAACACATGGGAAAGCCCTAAAAAACCTGTTAGAAGTTCGTGACCTAAAAATTGTCGAAATTAGGATAATTTATGAGATACCCCTAAATTGACACCTAGATCATCACCTCAAACAACTCACCTTGGGATTCCACCTTGGTGCATTTAATGCCACTTTAGCTCTCTAAATAGCCAGCATTTAATATTTGCAATCTATCTACGTTGAAGCCATTAATATTGAGAAGGAAATTCCATCTCTTTAGGTAAATCTTTTTTAACGTTGCACCTCTATGCATGAGACAAGTATATTGTGGAAATTGATTTTATGGAAGTCGTTCAAATTTGAAATCAATAATTATTTAAAAAAAGAATTTAAAAAATAGCCGATAAATGAATAACTGGTAAAAATGCATGGATAACTCATAAATGATGAATGGATTACCAACGGTTCATGGTAGATAACTAGAAAAATGTGAGATTGATTATATATATATATATATATATATATATATTATAGTTGATAAATGTATAACCAGAATAATGTGAGTGATAACATGTAGTTAGACATGGATAACTCAAAGTTGAACCCAGTTAACTAGAAGAATATGAATAATATTTTTTTTCCAAATTGTCTTCCATTCCATCACTATCTTTCAACCATTTAATCTTTATCGACACGATTCAATCACAAACTATATAAATATATTAACTTAACATACATATATAGTGATAAATTTACATTGATTTTTAAGTTTTAAAATATAATATTAATGCATTCACGTAATCATGGTTATTTACATGATTGATGAACAACATTTTGATCTTTTCTAAATACTTTATTTAGATTTACTTTCGAATTCTTTGTTTGCTCTCTTTCCCCTTTAGTTTTTCTTAACATTTTTCAACAATGACTTTTATAACAATTTTTAATTAATATTAAATAATTAATAATCCAAATAATCAAAACAAATAATATATATAATAATTTTTAATTAATATTAAAAATTTAATAATCCAAATAATCACAATAAATAATACATATAATGATTAAAAATTTAGTATAGTCACTAAAAAAAACTAAATAAATAACCAACCTTCTTCAATGAAGTTACGGTAATGAACTTACTTAATCTTCAATGAACGTGATTGTTTCGCAAGTATAATAACAATTCACTTCCCTTCTCTTTCCAAGGAAGTGCAAGGTTACATGCATTTCAACTATTGAATATAATGCTCAATAATAACATGGTCTGTGACTGAACAACTTGGAGAACGACTGGGGGTTCTGCTAGGGTTTGCAGGGGTTTTTGCTTAGTGGCCTACCTGTGCAACCTGCCCTTTGGGGCCCTTGGCCACAAGAGAAGGAAGGCTCTCCGGGTGGCTAGCCTCCCTGGGAGTTTGGTGGATGGAAGCAGGCTCTTCAAGGCCTGATGGGCCTGAAGGAGAGGTTTTTGCTGCAAAGGATCAGTGAGAGAACCCGGCTGCTGGCCGCAAGCGTGGAATGGGGGGTTGTCTGCCAAAAGCTCCCACCATACCTACAGTTCAGATTCGTTCTGAAAAGTTAAGGGGTACGATCGAGCTATGGAAAGAAAAATCTCTGATCGGTAAGTTTGTAGGGATATGGCCAAGGAGAAGGACCTAGTTAAATGGATCAACAGCGTGTGGAACCCTAAGGGACACTATGATCTATAGCTAGGCTCTAAGGGTTTCTTCATGATCATTTTCTTCAATCAAGAGGATAGAGATCGGATCCTGGAGGGAGGTCCCTATTTATTTTTTTCTGCTAGGCTATACCTCCGGCCATGGAAGGAGCATTTTAATCCAGAAACAGAGGACATGGCGGTGGCCCTAGTTTGGATCCGCCTTTTCTCTCTACCTAGGGAATATTGGGATCTGGATACCCTGTGGGATATTGGGAATGCCCTCGGTGAGTTTATTAAGGTGTCGGAGCAGACAAGGGCCCAGAGGTATACCTCTTTCGCCAGGATTTGTGTTTACCTGGATCTCTCCAAGGAATTGCCAGAAGCCATAAACCTAAGTTGGGAGGATGAAGAGTGGCTCCAACCCATCGACTATGAGCAAATCCCTTTCAGATGCTGGCAATGCCACGAGTATGGCCACTTGGGGAGGAATTGCCCTCAGATGGAGGCCATGCCAGCCTCATCAGCCCCTAGTTAGGTAAAATCAGGGCGGTACAGGATGGTTTCACCCAGGTGAAGAATCGCAAGAGGAACAGGGCCACAGGGAAGTCAAAAGCCAAAAAAGACACACCGACGAGGGAGTTCCGGTCCAGGAATGCTTTTGATACCTTAGGAGGTTTGGATGAGGAAGGCACGCTTAAGGAAAAAGAAAGTGACGTTCAGCCCACCAAAGCCCCCATCCTGACGGAGGAGGTTGTAGTCTAGCAGATGGAGATAGTAGAGGAAGCTGATGATGAAGAAATGGAATTAGGCGAACTAGATCTGGATGCTATCGAAGAAGAGTGTGGAAAGAAGGGGAAGGGTTATGTGTCCAGACGACAAATCAAGCTCCTTCAGGAGGCCAGTATCAAGGCGGGGTCCCATCCGAACCTAGGGATTGACCCAGATCCCCTATCAGGGCATAAGCAGAAACCTTCGGAGAAGGAACAACGCAGAGGAAGAAAATCAAACAAGCAACGCATTGCAGAGATTGGAGTCAAACTAATTGAATCAGGCCAATATCCGACGATAAGGGCGGCCTTTTCTGAAGTTTCCAAAATTTCCCAATGAAGGTCATCTCCTGGAATGTAAGGGTGTGTGGTAACCCCAAGAAGTGGAAAACTCTCGACCGAAAGATCAAGCAGGAAAGCCCTGATATCCTCTTTATTCAGGAAATGAAATGTAGCTCTGAGGGCATGGACAAGATTAGTAGTAAAATCTAGAAAGGTAGCCGGGTGATGGCCCTGGATGTGGCAGGCCAATCTAGGGGCATAGCAATCCTATGGATCCCCCAGGTGGTGGAGCTCTCGAATTGGAGAGCCAACAAGTTCTCCCTTATAGCTGATTTCCACCACCTTATCTCCGGGGCGAAGGGCACTCTAGTGAACACCTATGGCCCGAGTAGCTTCTCTGGAAAGCAAGCCTTCCTCGATTTTTTGGAGTGGGCCAATAGCCAAGTGGGGGGAGGACGATGGGTAATGGGAGGAGATTTCAACCTCATTGCCAACCTTGGGGGAAAAAAAGGGAGGGCAAAGGTCTTTGGACAGATATCAAGAGGCTTTTGGGGCCTTCCAGGCGGGTAGCTCCTTCATGGACATGGAAACCAGTAACAGCTGGTATACATGGAACAACAAGTGGGGGGGGTGAACACCTGGTTGCTTCTCGCCTTGATAGGTTTCTGTCTCAGATCCCCTTCTTCATGACAAGGGAGAAATTATGGTCGAGGTTCTCCCGGCGGCTGGTTCCGACCACTGGCCCATTTGCCTTCGATGGGACTAGTCAGGCACCACTTTGGGGAAACCATTCAGGTTTGAACAATTCTGGATGGAGCATAAGGACTTCAAAAACCTTGTGCAGCAGTGGTGGCAGGAGTTGGTTCCCCCATCAGGCACAGCTATGTACTGTTTCCAATAGAAGCTCAAAGCTCTCAAATCCAGAATCCGTACTTGGAATAAGGAGGAGTTTGGAAACATTTTTGAGGACAAGAAAAGACTGATTGTTGACTTGGAACAACTTAGTCAGAAAGGAATGACAGAAGGATGGGACGAGGACATGCAGAAAAAAGAAAAGGATTTATGGGGATAGTTAGAGGCTCGGGAAAAACAGGAAGGCATATACTGGAAACAAAAATCCAAAGTCAAATGGCTGCAGGATGGAGAGAGAAATACCAAGTTTTTTCATAATGCGGTCATTCAGGATCGACACTCCTCGAGGATCGTGAAACTTAAAAAGATGGAAGGAGGTCGAATTGAAACGCGTCGCGAAATCGAGGAGGAACTCAATCACTATTTCAATGAGATCCTGAACGAAGACCTCCATGACAGGGAAAGAGATATAACTCAAATCACAAGGCTAATTCCTCCCTCGGTCACTAGGGAAGATAATGAGATGCTTGTCAAAGCGGTCTCTATGTAAGAAGTGGAAGAGGCAGTCAATCAGATGGCTCTGGGAAAAGCTCCTGGTCCGGATGGGTTCACCTCCAACTTCTTCCACCACTTCTGGGATATGGTTAAGGAGGAGGTGGTGGAAATTGTGGAGGAATCAAGGAACAAAAAGGGGGTGCTAAGAGCTTTCAAAGCCACGCTCCTTTCTCTCATTCCTAAGGAGACAAGTTCAGGCCGATAGCGCTATGCAATGTGGTCTATAAAATCATCTCCAAAGTCATTGCTAACCGTCTGAAGCCTCTCCTCCCCACTCTGATTTGCTCGAAGCAGTCGGCCTTTGTGGAAGGGTGCCAAATCTTGGATGGGGTCATCTTGGTTCAGGAAGTCCCGCATTCCCTGCAAAGCTCGAGAATTCCTAGTATGTTGATTAAATTGGATATTTCAAAAGCTTATGATAAATTAAATTGGGACTACATCCGCAGAATGTTGGTGGCCTACAGGTTCTGCCAGGACTGGGTGGAATGGATCATGGGGCTCATTTCCACCCCCTTCTTCAGCATCCTCTTGAACGAAACCCCGACCTGCACTTTTCAATCTTCTAGAGGACTCAGGCATGGAGACCCTCTCTCCCCTTTTCTCTTCATCCTTATGGCTGAAGGATTGAGTTGTCTCCTTCAGTCTAAAGCGGATTGTGGAGAGCTTCGAGGCATTCGTCTGACGGACTCTTTGGAGGCTCAAACCCATCAACAATTTGTAGACGACACTATGCTCATGGGGCACCCTTCAGTCCAAGAAGCACAAAGCTTCAAAGCGTGTTTGAACCTATTTTCCAAAACCTCAGGTCTCGATGTTAACCAGGCCAAATCCCAAGTCTTTTTTCTCAACACTGCCCCAACCTCTCAGAGGGACATTCTTCGTATCCTGGGGTTTTCGAAAGGCTCTTTTCCTTCTAAGTACCTTGGAGTCCCTCTGAGCCCGTGTAAATTGAAGAGTGTGTCCTAGATGGAACTCCTTAACAGGATGAAACAAAAACTCACCCACTGGACTCTCAGACCCCTGAACTTGCCCAGTAGGCTGGTCCTAATTAAATCAGTCCTTCAAGCGATGCCTATCTATCTGTTCTCGGTCCTTTCGGCTCCGAAATCCATTCTGCGCGAGATTCGGCACATCCAACGCATCTTCCTGTGGGGAGGCAGAGAGGAAAAATCCAAATTTGCTTTGGTTAGCTGAGATAGTATTTGCCAGCTAAAACTGAAGGGGTGGTTGGGCTTGCGGGATCTGGAAATTATGGCCGAAGTCCAGGGGGCGAAAGTTTGGTGGCGCTGGGTCTCTCATTCTTCTGAACCTTGGGCGCGTTTGTGGCGCTAAAAATATGGCCACGACAGGCCCTGACCTCAGTTAATTCGCTTCAACGAAGAGCAACAAGGATCCCCTATATGGAACAAGGCGAAAGCGGGAAGGCAATTAATCCAAAAATACAGCTTTTGGGATATTCGTGACGGCAGGAGTGCACGGTTCTGGGAGGACTCATGGAATCAGCTCCCTCGGTTAAGCGACAACCCAAAATGGGCCCCAATTCAGGATTGGACTAGGGCAGAGGGTCGTTTTCTGGTCCACCACTTCTGGCAAGAACAACTTCCTAATGAGCGGCGACGTTGGTTTTTCATGAACAAACCTAAACAAATCGAGGAAGACGACTGGGAGACTTTCCAAGAGGAAATGCACAGGAGGAGCATCAGGCCCATGAAGGGAAATGATGTGTTGAGATGGGGGTATCTGGAAAAAGGAATATTCAATATTAAGAAAGTGTACAACATTCGAATTGGGAATGACGCCGAGGATGGGGAAATATGGAAGAAGCTCTGGACTCTTAACTTATGGCCTAAGGTCGCCACTTTCGCCTGGCTGACTGTCAAAGGGCGCATTCTCACAGGTTGAAACCTCAGGAGGCGAGGAATCCAAGGCCCATCTCAATGCTGTCTATGCTCCCAGGCGGAGGAAACCATAAATCATCTTCTGGATAGCTGTCCGTTTGCTGCGGCAATCTGGGACATAGGGGCGGTCGGTTTCAGGAGAAGTGATAGGAAAAGAGCCTAGTCGGCAAGAACTTTGGTTGAATGGAACCAAAAGACGTTCAAAAATAGAATTATCAGGACGATTTGGAATGCCTTACCTGGTATGATCATGTGGTGTATTTGGAAGGAGAGGAATGGCCGTATATTACAGGACAAACACGCCAGCCCCGATCAGGTCTGGCAAACAGTGCGGGCAAACCTTCTCTCCTCCATCAAAAGTATGCAATGGCACGATGAAGATAAGTTAATTCCCGCAGAAGAGAGCCCCGTTGGGGAATTCTAGGGTCTGGACAAAATTCAGTTGGAATAACTCTGCATGCGTGAGAGGATCCTCCAGCCATCCAGCCCAAAATCCTGGTCTCCTCCTCCCCCCATGGTTTTCAAGCTTAATTTTGATGGGGCCTCCAGGGGGAACCCAGGCCCCGCAGGTTTTGGTGGCTTATGCAGAGACTCTCTAAGCAGTATTATCTTCGTTTTTTTGGGGGCCATCGGCTGTGATTCCAATAAAGTCCTTGAGCTTGAGGGGATGCTCCAAGGTTTGCAATGCCTGGTGCGCAACAACAGTTTCCCGACGATAATAGAAGGTGACTCCCGGATCTTGATCCAGATGGCTCGACAGTTAGCTCACGGCAGAGTCAACGGCCAAGTGTCGACCAGCGAGAGAATGGCCATATGTTTGGACGATCTACGAGACCTGATCCAAGGCCATCCCGCGGTCACGTTCAGCCACGTCAGACGTAACACCAACAAGGTGGCGGACCATCTGGAGAATGTAGGGGTCGAGGGGGAGCTGGCTTTACGATGGGGCCCTCTGGGGACTTTTGATGGTTACAACTAGGCTCATAACTGTCGACAGTTGGCGGCACAGGATCACACGGGAGGTATGCAGCTGACACGCCTGAGCGATGTGGAGGATACGGGTGACAGACGACATGAGAACGCCATGACAAGCTATCACCACGATGGAGGTGAGTTTTAATGAAATCATTAATCAAGGACAGAGGTGGCTATCCTTGGCCATTTATTCTACCCCCGCGAATGCAGGTGAAAAGAAGGACAGGGTAAGGCGGGACGACAGACTTAACAGGGCCATCCTTTCAGTTAGAGTGTCCTCCATGGTGACTGGTACGAGAGAGGTGGTCCGCTCCAGTTCCATGACGTCGCCCTGGTACAACCCTGATGAAGTAATGATTCTTCCTCTCCCTTCTTATTTCCCACCCTACTGGGCGATTCGCTATCTTTGTTTTTCTGTGCCTCCTGTCTTCTGGCTCTTCTGGTTTCTTTGATGGCCCTTTGGTCTAGTCTGGGAGCAGTTCTCAGTGCTTGGTTTCACCTGTGCTCGTAAGCATAAATCTCCCCTGCTGAGAATGGCACCGCATGGGCAGTTGGTTAAGGGCAAGGCCCGTGGAGATTCTTCGTCTATGCAGAGTGTTGCAAGACCGGCTCGCAGGGCGACGAGAGCTCAACACCAAGCTCAAGAAGAGGCTGAAATATTCAAAGACAACATTCCTTTGAATATCCGACGTGAAGTGGAGGGCATGGTCGAGGACCTATGGACTACGGTGAAAAACATGCCCAAGGGCGAACTCCATCGGGAAGTGGCGGACTGGGTATTGGACCCTGGCTCCACTGCGGGTCGTGTTGCGGGATATGACCGCCTCCTTATGCAATACTGGGTGAATATGAAGCTAGTCGACCATTCTTTCACTAAGTGGGAAGCAAAGACGGTAGGGGACGAGGAACCTGTAAGGGCGTGGAAGCAGCACAATGGTGAGTGTAACCTTATCCATCAGAAAGTAGACATTCTCGCCTCCCGCCTGGGGATTTCTTTCTACGCGGTAGGAAAGGCTACTGATGAAATGGCTCGACCGAGATAATGCTGCGACCAGTGTGGTAAAAAGAAAAGGAGAGTTCTATCTCCCCCTGGGGCGTTTCTGGACCCTCCTGGTGTGCCCCCAGCTCCAGCTCAAGCTTTGGGGTCATGTTTTCCCTCAGCTTTCCAGAAGCAAGAATGATGGTCTTGGATGTTTTGGCTCCTTCGCAGAATGGTAATTTGGCATACCTAGTCGATTCAAGTTTTTTCCAAGGTTTGGCTTGTAATTAGTTGTCTCTTGCTGCCCAGGCGCTTTGTCTATCAACCCTGGCGCAGGATTTAGTCTTTTCGTGTTTTTTTGGAAGGATAGACTATAGGTGTTTAGGTGCCATGTTTTGGAAGGACGGGCCTGCGCGCCCTTTTGTTTACAGAAGTCTTGGTTTGTCTGAGTTGTATAGGAATCTATAGTGCATGGCTAGCCCTGCAGGGAGCATCTCTGGGCTCGAAGACTGCTAGCCTGGTTATGGTTTTGCCCTGTAATTTTCTCCAATTGTTGTAATATAAAGTTTTTATTTACAAAAAAAAACTATTGAATATAATGCTGGTGGGTTGATGGCATCATTTACAAAATTTATTAATTAACATGTTTATCTTTCATAAACAGTCAAACGTTTTTACCTTTAGATTTATTTTTGATTTTTTTTTCCCTTAATATTTTTCAACCAATATCAAATAATTTATAAAATATTTTTCCATTAACATCAAATAATCTATAAAAATTCTAATCTACACAATCACAACAAATAATGCTTATCATAACAAATAATACTTTTAATGATTTATTATTATTATTATAATACAAATATATAATAAATCCTAAATATGTAATCAAACATTCTTCTTTATACATACATGACATACAACATACACATCGGTTTTTTTTTATGACAACTATCATATTTAATCTTTAATGAATGTCATTGTTTTCTTTAAATACAAGAGTCTCAAAGAGGAGTTCCTTCTTATCCCAAAGCTAAAGGCCTATTCAATTACTATTATTTTCAAGTCCATAATAAGCTTTCCACCCTCCATTAATCATTTTCTCAATGATATAGTTCCAATTAAGCTTGTAATGGAGATTGATTCCAAGATATTTGTATGAAGTCACTTCCTCCAAGTTATCGTTGCGTTGTCTTAAATGAAATTAGCACAAGTGATCTTTTTGGACTTGATTATCATAACCGTTTTGTTTTGTTGTTGTTAACAGTGATACCTGTACATACCTGTACTAGAGAAAAATCCTTGAGAACCTTTAGTTGATTGTTATGATCATAGGGACTTGTCGCCATAAGAATAATATCATCACTAAAGAGTCCCAAACATGAACCTTGTTGGATAAATCTTTCCATAAGAAAATTCTTTATTTTAGAGCACACTTATATTTCCACACTGGAGTATGCCACCATAAAATTTCCGGTGCTTCTTCTTCCTCCCTGAGTACCTTATAGGCAATCCTTGGGGTATATTGGCCATCTATGGGATTCCTAGACCAACTAAGAATGTATTCTCAGTCCACCAATATGATATGGTTGTTGTGAAGAGCCTTAATATACCTTTCCCAATGTGTTGTCTCTCCCTCTTAAACTATACCTAGATCCTAGGCCTTTAGCCATCCATGTCTGAAGACAGTGGAATTGACTATATCACAAATCTTATTCATATGAATGAATCACTGGTCCCTCGAAGTCTCTACCGTTTCAAAAGAAAGACTATGACTCCCATAGCATCCAATATAGGGATCCTGTTCCAATCTCAACTTTCTGCCATTTCCTACATTCCCGACCAACCAGATCTCAATGAGATCAAAATCCAAAATCATAGCCTTCCATGTGGAAGACACACTATTGTAGGGATTCTCTTTATCTTTGAACCATTCCTTTGTAAATATGGGG
>LPNX010712623.1:654312-749407 GCA_001517045.1 Pseudotsuga menziesii | reverse complement strand
TATTTAAGTTAATGGTCAATATAATTTGTAGGTTTTAGATGTGGATGCTTGGTTTCAAAGAGTGCTAAATCTGTTGAAGAATTTCTCCATCTTTTCTATCTGTCATATTTACAGAGATTTCAATCAAGAAGTATATCATATGTCCAAGAAGGATGTAGATTCTTCGGATGGCATCTTTTTCTATTGGAAATACTAAGAGGGGTTGAATCAATAATTTGCATAATTTATGATTTCGAATATTAATAGTATCATGTAAACATTAAACCACTAATGATGACATTCATCATCGTATAAACCACGCACAGTGCACAAGAGAATTCATACCCAATTGGAGAAAATCACAAACTTTGTTAAGTTATACAAAAATTACATTCACGAGGAGCATGATTCCCTGTATTTTGCAACACGCACTGAATGGATGCACCAACTTCCTATGAATACCAACTCATAACTTTCTCAGACACAGATCTGAAGGAAGTACCAAATCCATGCGTTTTCCAACACCAACTAGATGGATGCACCAACCTCTTATGAGCACCAACTCACCACTTTCTCAGACACCAATTTAAAGGAAGTACCAAATCTATGCATTTTCCAGCACCTATTAGATGGAGGAACCAACCTCCCGTGAGCACCAACTCACGCTACTTTCCCCGTCCTACCACATTGATAAGTCCTATTGAGTTTGTAGTACATATGTTGATTTGTTTTGGTTATTATGTTTCATCAAGCACTGCAACTTTGCAAATTAATCTACTTCATGCTTTGTATTCATAGTTGTTACATATTCCAACTGCAACTTCACACTTCCTTTATCCACCTCTTTTCTTTAGAACTATGACTTTACACTTCCTTTGTTCACTAAGATGCATCCACGTACCTCTTTATCTTTAGAACTACGACTGTATGCTTCCTTTATTCATTATGATGCGACCACACATGCCTTGGTATTCAGAGCTGTGACTGTATGCTCCTTTGTTCACTATGCTGTGACCATGCACTTCTTTGTCTTCAAAACTGAGAATATACGGTCCTTTATTCACTATGTTACGACTATGCATGCCTTGGTATTCATAACTGTGACTTGTTCCAAGTGCAACTTCTCAAACACTTTGCACCAGATCAACTAGTTATTGATCTCATCAAAACCCCCTCTATTTTCTTTAGAGCTACCACTACACTTCACACAAATAAGGAGGGCGCTTCACTTATTTGTACAAGTTCCAAACTAAATATCCCAGTCCTTCAGGTCAACCATTTTAAGTTATTAAATGGGTTAAAGACCTTTAAAGAACCACAATTTTCGCTTCAAGTCCTTACTTTGCGCGGGCAAGTTCCCATGACTTGGTGGTACTTGCACACGTGTTTCTTTTTTGCAACCTTATTCTATATACTTCTTTGAACTGGCTGCACATAACCATACATGTATACATTCCAATCCTATTTGACATCAATGGAAATACTAGGTTCAACATTTTTTATGAGGAGTTTGTGGAAGGTGTTTCAATATTATAAGAATATGTATATTTGTTGGTGTAAATTTCTAGTTTTTAGTTTGTTAGTGAGAATTGGTCATTGGTTCTTTGTTCTTAATCTTTAATAAGTCTATTTTGAAAGTTGGGTCTTAAGTTGTGAACTCCGTTTATTTTTGTATCCACTTGAGTTAGTGTATTGAAACATTTGTCAGATTGAGGTTGGGTCGATATAACTTGTAAGTCTGGTAAATGTTATGAGTTTGTCGCAAGTTGATGTGTAAGTATGACGCAATGACTTTTGTAATACTTTTGTTCCTTTGATTCTATGAATATCAAGAAATTTGGTTTTTTTGTTTGAGAAAAATAATCATTTAATTAATATATGAAGCAATTTCCAAATTTTATACATAAATTTAATATCTAATTTAATTGTAATTTTAAAAATAAATAATAATAATAATGACGATGATAATGATCTTAATTATTAATTTAAAAATTAGATTTTGATTTTTTTGGGGTAAATTAGTATCTATATTATAGTAGCAAAAATATGCATATTCTTACAATTAGTTAGTCTAGAGACTCGTAATGGAGAATGCAGCCAAAACTTGAACCCAAAATATCCATTGACCCATTTAGACAAATAACTTGGAAACGACAATTTTGACCTATTGACCCAACTAAACAAACTACTCAAAAAATAGATTTGTCTTGTCAAACTTCACAGAGTTTGAATTGGATGCCTGATCAAGAAAGATGGACATAGAATTGACTATGAGAATCAACATAAACATTGTTTTGACCATGACTCTACAGTGATCGTTTTGAACCTGGCATACATAAGCACCTAGATGGCCAACATACTAAACACCTATCTAACTTTGAGTGTATAACCAAAAAAAATGATAAACAACTGAGATTGATAACATAGCCTAGAAGATAAGACCAATAAGACAAAAAGATAGAGCAACTCAAATTTGTTAGTGAGCCAGGAGTTCAAACTCATGAAGGCTCTGAGTATCCTCTGGAGCATCATCATTCAGACGACGAAATTGCGTTTGTGGTTTGATATCCTCCTCTAGCTCATTGACCTTCCTACGAGAGCACCATGTATCATTCGAGACACAATCGAGATGAACAACTTCATGCTTGTCTTCCCCAATTGTCGCCATTTCTTCATTGTCTTTGCTGTTCAGACCTTCTTTGTTGCTAACATGAGTTGGCTTTGTTTCGGTAGAGCCTGAAGCCATAACATAATTTCCTTCAGACATTGGATCTTCAACTTCAAAGTAGGGGAGATGGATGTTCATCCCTTCTGCCATATTGATACACCCATCCACAATCCGCTTCATGCAAAGGATGAGTTCTCTAATTTTTTGCTGCATGCTTTCCCCTAGACTGTCGAGAGCATTCCTCATCAGAAACAAAGTATTGATTGTTGAAATGAGATGCTCTGCTATAACGATGCTCTAAGAAACTGCATGACCACGATGATATCCACCACATTGGTTGGACGCATGACACATTTCCCTGGCCATTGCTGGAACCTATGAACAATAGTTCTTTTGCACTAAAATGTGCAAGATGCACCAACTCTCATGCACATGAATATGAATGCTGCGGGGGGAGAGGAACCTAGTTTTATGTTGTTGATAGAGCTTTAGGTGCATTAAGCACCCAAGCCATCTCCCTTCACCATCTAGCTCACCATCATGTCACACTAATGCTTGTTGGGTTGGGGGATCCATTGCAAATCCAATTGGATGCACGAAGGGGTTGAATATGTTGTCTGCCATCAATGCAACTACCCCCTCATTAATCCTTGTTGTCCTATTGTCATAACAAAATTGTTTTATCACCCCAGGGATTTTGATTTAAGTATTTGAGATGTGTACACCTTTGTAAATTAAAATGGAGCACTATATTTATTCTATGTTTTGGACTTTCCACTGAGTTTAAGTCAAAATCCAATATTTTATTTTTGGTAAATCCAAATTTAGAAGTTTTCAAATTATGTTTTTAAATCTATAAATAAATTTAACACCCTCAAATACCTTATAACACCCACATTAAATAATTTTATAGTTAATATATATGATTCTAATATTTTTTAACCCAAAACCAAACAAAATAAAATGAAAACTATACTTAAAAATTTGAAAACAAAATATTTAGACCACCAATTAAAATACTCAAATAATTATTATATAAAACACATTAGAAAATTTATACATAAATTCAATATATAATTTAACTATACCTTTAAAATTAAATTATTATTATATAAACAATTACTACATTGTGTTTCTCTACTGTTTGAAATTTAAAGTCAAATGCATTAGTGATATACTTGGGGGGTGTTGGGTTTGTGATATACATTAGTGAAACCCACTATTACTGTTTTTCTGTGGGCTGCGGTTTTGGATCCAATACTAGAGCAGAACTGCTTGCTCTCTGGTCTATGATTAGAACTATCATTCTGACGGGACTGCCCATAAAAATGATATTTGGTGATTCAATGGTGGTTATATCATGGGTCAATAGATGGTCGGCCCTTAATATACCCACATTGAAACACTGGTGCGATGAGATATTTACCATGTTGCATTTACTTCCAACAGTGGCCTTCAATCATACTTTCCGGGAACACAACATGCTTGCTGATGAACTTTCAAAAAAGACACTTTCTCTGGATATGGGTTCTGGACATTTCTCGGAATATTTGGACGGGAAACATATCGGTGATGGACAGTTTACACTTTTTTGATGGCTGTTATTTTCACTATATTACAGCATCTGATCATATGATTACTTTTGGTTCTTGGTTATGGTTTCTTCAGCATGTAGTATGTGCCTGGAATGGTATGTTTAAAGGACACTAAAGGAAAGATTTCTGACCTGATAATTCAGGAGTGATGAATAAGTCTGATAATTAACAGACTTAGTACTCTTATCTACATTTTGAATGCTGGCTGTTTATGTTTTTTATCTGCTGCTACAGCTATATTTCATGTTTTGTTTTCGCTTGTTTTGCTGACTGTATGCAACTTTTTTTGCTGTCACTGTTATGTAAAAGCTGATTACTACTGTGATGATATCCCACTGTGGGCTGTTGTACTAGGGACTGTTTGAGTCTCCCTAAATGTAACTGTTTAAGATGTCTTTTGATTCTAATGAATATCAAAGACTGGTATTTTTTTCCTCTGAAAAAAAAAAGTCAAATGCATTAATAAAAAACTCAATTATTCCCATTTCCATTTCCAAGAAATGCTTTTAAAATTACATGGCAAACATTAATTGTCATTTATACATCATAATTACTCTAAGTTTTGTCTTTCCAAAAAACCTTTTAAAAAGACGTGGCAAACATTCATGGTCATTTATACATCATAATTACAAACAAATTAAAATGAAATTACTCGTTTGAACATCACAAAGTAAAATTTCACGTTATCATCAAACCAATTGCATTGGACCAATGAGATTAATCACTTCAACGTTATTAAGTGCAATTAGCAATTTGATTTGTATAAAATGAAAAATGTTTTTTAAATCATGATTTTTATATTAAATGATATTGTAATCAATATTTTATGTATGAAAATGTTTTTCAATTATGTATAAACAAATTAAAAAAATTGTCCTTTGGATAGTGAATCAACAACTATATTTAATTCTATAAATAAATGGGTAAATGAGATGATTTGTACCATGTTAAATGATTGTTTTGATTGTCATGCTAAGCACTGAAGAGAAATGTCAAAGGTGGGTTATTCATTGAATTATCAATCAAGAAAGAGTCACCATATACTTGAAGATGTGAAATATTCCTACTCAAAGTCATGCACATGAGAGCACATAGAGAGCACATAGAGCTACCAGTTTGACTTGATTGCTAGAACCTTTGCCCACATTTGTACTAAATTGTAAACACTAATGTTCCTACAAATATAGTACCCTCAAAAACCATAAACCCATAGATGTTAGTTGCCACTTGACATTCTCCATTGAAAAAATCTAGGGAGTGGTCTTATCTACAATTAATTCCCTAACCACTCTTAACTTTGTAGACTTTAGTTTTGTAAAACTAAGTAATGACACAAATATAGAAAGTAATTTGAAAATGTTGTAATAATCTGCCCTTAAACAGGCTTGAACTACAAGCCAACCAAATTCCCGTTGAAATAAAATAGACAACTCTAAATACCTTCATCATCTTGGGTCTTGGAAACCACAGTTTCAATCATTTTTCTATAAAGCTGCTACACATTATTTACACCAATACACCTATTAATACCCTTCCAAATTTCTAAATACAGATGGATATAATGAAAACAAATGTATATTATTTAAGTCTTTACAACTATACAAATAACATATACCTAAACCATGTTTATTTTTCTTTTGAAATAGTTCAAAGATCAAAATCCAATAAAATTAACAAATTTTCTTTTTTCTTTTTCAAAACTCTTATTATCCAAATTAGAGACCACCATCACCTACATTGTCCTCCTTAAAAAACAATCAATACCTCATGCTAATTTAATAAAAATAAAAAAATTTCATTTGTCTTTTAGAAAACTCTTACCATCCAAATTAGAGACCACCATCACCTACATTGTCCCCCTTAAAAAACAATCAATACCTAATGCCAATTTAATAAAAATAACTTTTTTTTTTCTTTTTCTTTTAGAAAACTCTTACCATCCAAATTAGAAACCACCATCACCTACATTGTCCCCCTTTAAAAACAATCAATACCTCATGCCAATAAAAATTTAGGATAATATGAGAAAGTGTTTTTTATAATTTTATCGACTATATGTTTAATATAGTCATATTCTTAATCCAAACGTAGCTATATATATATATATATATATATATATATATATATATAAATAAAGTTTTATATTTTGATATAAAAATATTATTATGATAAAATATATATATTAAAAGCGTTATATTTTAATATAAATATATTATTATGATAAAATAAAATAGCATAAATTTATTTCAACATTACTTTTTTTAATGAGGAAATGGTGGAAAAAGAAAGGGTGAATGGGTCATGCCATAAGGAGACCGAGGCCCAAAATTTCAAATCTTACGAACCAATAAATAAATTGTGTTGTTAAGAACCAATAAATAAATTATATAGGTGCTGAATTCAATTAGAGGTGCTTGTGGGGGGCCTTCCTTCGTAATGAAGACAACGATAGAAAGTGATGGCCCATGTGGAATTCCCTTAATGACTGTGGATCGCCCTTAAATAATAGCTCTGAAATACTGACATGTATAGGGCTGCCCAAATACTAATCTCCACGTGTATTCCTTGCACGTCGGTGAAATGCGGTATCATGGGATTTACTGAGAGTTAAAGTCGAACTTGGCAGTATTAAAGCCCACGACCCAAGGAGAGATTCACACTCACTTCAAAATGCAATCATGAACGTGGCCCTACTATCACATGAATGCTCAGAGGACGAAGGCGATAGATTGGCCATACTAATACTATCATTCATTCAAGTTAGAAAACATGATGCTACATACAGAGGAAGGGTTAAGTAAAATCTGCCCAAGTTTGTCCTAAATCCAAAACAAGTGCAAGTGATACATGGGATTCATATTAGACAATCTTATGTAGAAGTAACAAAAGCGTAGGTAACCAAGACATAGGACTTGGATTCCATAACATGGAAAAGTAGAAAGAATGTCATGGAAGCAAAAGGGTTTATTGAACTTCATATTATGATGATTGAGATAGATGGTGTACTATCCAACAACATTGAAGAACCTAAGACCAACAACCAATAACAAATGGAAGCTGACTTGAGGCTAGTTGGAGAGGTAACTAACACCATGAAAAATAACATCGTGACTCGAAGATTTAGTCAAGAATTTATTTGATAGCTATGATATGAAAAGGAAAAACTTAAAAGTAGGCTCATAAGCAAAGGTAGATTGATAATGAGAGGGGGTGATTGAAACCACATAATCCAAAGTTGTGGACACTTGACATGCAACAATGATAACTTTAGCTATAACTAGGATTGCAACTATTCGAGCTTGTGGAGAGGCTATCTTTAATATCATGGAGAAAAATAGTTAGCTCAAAGAACGAATAACTAAGTTGGAAAATTCTGTAGAATACTACAAATCTTCAAAGGATAACCTAGTCAAATTTGTCATGTTCATTCAAATGTGGGAATATTTGACAGTACCATTGATTCACCTGGACTTCTATTACAATATCCACAAATTTAGAGATTTGTACTCCAACATGATAGTAGTGAAACAATAGTTGAAATGACAAATTGTGGATGTGGAAGGAAGAAGAAGCAGTTTGACAATATTGTTGAATGGTAGGAAAGATATAAGTCAATCCGTGCCAATGCATGTCCACTTCATTGGGAAGAAGAAACATTGACATCTTTTAATGCCAAGGAAGTGGAAATCATTCTCAATAATGCATCTAAAGATTTAGAGACTTTGTCATAGGATAATGACCACTGCTTGATGGAAGCTTTAGAGATTTTGGAGCCACAAATAATACACACGTTCCATAATGAAAATAAGCCATTTCCATTAAGCAATATCATGTAACTATTGATACGATATATTGCTACGATATATTGAGGAAAGGAAGCAAGAACCCTTTGGGCTTAATAATTTCACCCATATTGAGTCGATTGATTTTGTAAAGAAGCCAACTACAAGTAAGTATTCCTAGTAAATTATGCTCATAAGCTAGGCACTATCTATTACTACATCAGAGGCATACAATTAATTTAGCCCAATGTAATATTTCATAATGCTTTCGATTTATAATTTACATACAAAAGGGCTAAGGGGTATGTGGACAATTAAGAAGGAAGTTGAAAAGTCATTTTTGTAACTCTTTCTTGACTCTTTCTTATATATGTATGTTTTGAACCCATTGTAAATATTTTTTCAACAAGATTAAACTTAAGAGGAGGATGGTGTAATTTCGAGTTTCAAGCACCAATTGGGTGCATATATGTAGTCACACTAATTTGTGGTGAAGAATAGTGTAATTCATTTGTTGCTTTTATGATGACCAATTTGTGAGTATTTTTGTATGATTATGTTCATGTTTATCGTTATGTTTTCCTAATGCACAATAGATTAAAAAATGAACATTTAGAATTTAATGCTTTGTGAAAACACAATAAATTTGGCATTGCGTTAGAATATAAACGTGTATTTTTATTTCTAAGTGATTTTATTAAATATATTCTTTATGTTTATTTCACAATTAGATCTCCTTCCATTATGTAGTTTTATTTATGCACACAACCAAGCTGACAATCCTTATTCCAAAAATTCATAAAAATCAACTAACTAAAAGCCAAAAAAATGGTAAGCCAACACTACAAGGTAGAGGAGTCATCTTAAGAGTGAAGATTCTAATATGGGTATTTCATTTAACTCATTCCATGCAAAAGTGGACTTAGTTCAAATCCCATGTCAACAAATTGGTGTTAAAAGGAGGGACTTCCTTTTATGGATTATAGAGAAGAATATCACAAATCCCAAGAAGTTGCGAGTGAGCAAGATCATTGAATGGAAGATAACCTATATAGGCCAAGACACAAAGAACTTGTTAAAACTTCTTTAGAGTAGCTCAATTAGGAGCCGAACAATACAAGTATTCCATTGGAACCATTCTAAAGGATCACTTAAACATTTCTAGACAAGTAGGAATTTTCCTTACAGTAGCATATGTGCTACTTCTAAGATTCCATAGTTTGAGAAGAATTCCTTGCATATAACCAACAACTAGACATGTGGACAAGCTTGATTCCATAACTGACTATATTCCTCTAAAATCAAAATAAATACTCAAGAAATCCATTCACAACCTTATTATACAAAACAATGATAATGGCTAGACAACAACCCTTTTTTTTTTATCTAGATGAAGACGCACTATGAATAGCCAACCAACTCCATGATCTCCCTAAAAATGCCAAAATATATTTTCCCAAGCATGATATTGAAGACAAAGATATAGTAGTAGATCATGTTAAAGCATTTATGCAACCGATTTGGCTATTCAATATTGGCCATGAAGAGATTGTTTACAAACATTTCACTTTTACCTTCATAGCCAGAACAAGAACTTGGTGTCACTATTTGGTAGTGCATGTTTTTATTCATGATTGGAAATATTTTGAAAAACCTTTCTTGGATAAATTCAAAGATGATAAAGTCCATAGATTTGTCGCATTACAATTGACTAAACTCAAAATCCAACACAACAAGATAACTTGGGACTTCAACACTAAGTTTCAGAGGTTATACTTACATATTCCCAAAACTAGCGATCTTGATCTAGATTATGTTTTGAATGAAGTGAAGATGGTGTTAACACAACAAATTACATAAATATTTTGCAGAGAGAACAATACTACAATGACACCCAAACTCTATTATTGAATAAAATAGAGGAACGACTACAATATGCAAAGAAATACAAAGCAATTAGAATGGTGGTGGGTTTTTTCTAAGAAGAGTTGTGTTAGCTACACTCATTCAAATAAAAACATACAGTAACAAGAGGCTCAATTGTATCTTATAAATGCCAAAAAAACCCTAAGATGCATAAACATATTGTTATGACTAAAGGATTAAGATAAACAATAATCGAATTAGATGGATGGGTCATCATTAATAGCAAAAAGAAAGTAGAAATATAAGGAACATTGAATTGGATATCTAAATGTATTGGGGTGTTTGGAGAAGGTTCTTTTATTCCTTAACGAGTTATTGTATAACTCATATATCTCATATCTATCTTGGATTTGTGCTCCATGTTAGCATTTTCTATACAAGATGTGTATTCTAATTTATTATGATATTATAAGGCTTTGGTTTCTAACACTAATGCACAAGAAACAATAACCCTAACACAAAACAGGGTTTGAGTTAGAATGATGAGCTGGATGAATCTCAACTATACAGAAGAACAGAGCCTTGTCGGGATCATAACTTTTTGTTTGTTTTCCCATTTTAGGTGTTCCTTAGCTTTTTATGAATAAAATAAAAAGGTTGAGTCGACTGCCTAGGTTTACATGTATATGGGGTGATAAACACATGGGAAAGCCCTAAAAAACCTGTTAGAAGTTCATGATCGAAAAATTGTTGAAATTAGAACAATTTATGAGATACCCCTAAATTGACACCTAAATCATCACCTCAAACAACTCACCTTGGGATTCCACCTTGGTGCATTTAATGCCACTTTAGCTCTCTTAATAGCCAACATTTAATATTTGCAAGCGATCTACGCTGAAGCCATTAATATTGAGAAGGAAATTCCATCTCTTTAGGTAAATCTTGTTTAACGTTGCACCTCTATGCATTTTCCCTCAGAGCAATAACTCAAACCAACTTTAACATTCCTCAACTTGCTACTAATGCTGATATAAACTTGATTTAATTACCAAAACTATCAAATTAATTCGCTAGTTCATAAAGGAAAGATAAGACAAGAGCCTCAACCAATAAGGTCTTTTATTCTATAATATAAATAAACCAACCACTAATACCCAACCAGGTCAACAATTTCTACCTTTGTGAATAATTATAATGCTCTAGATGTGGTAGCCATGAAATACTTGTGCACATTACACCAATAACCTCATAGTAAGAAAACTTCTCTTTAGCCCTTGAATGCTTTAGATATGTTCTCAATTTAACAGAGAAGTGGGAGAACACATAACCGCAAACAAAACTTGAGAACCCAAACGTAGCCTCACAATCATAATGACACTTTGGGATGGTCCCTTCTTCAAGAATAGAAGTAGTGAAGAAGAAAATGAAGATGAAGAGGTATATGTTGGGTTTCTTTCCCCATTGAAAGCATGACTAGCCAAACATCATGGAAGACAAGAGGCTTGATAAGGTTGCTTCAAACTCTATCTAAGACCACACGTGGTTCATGCAGGGTTTGCATAAATATTTCAAGTCTTGGTTAAATTATTGGAGAATAATGAAAATGTCACTTTACATAAAAATGATAATATTAAAAATATTATTACTTCTAAATTCAAGGAGGAATAATGGTGCGGTTAAAAACTAGAGGATAAGAGAAAAATAAGATACTATAAAGAGTCAATCAACCATAATCTAGAAAATCAAAGTCACTAAAATTAGAACAAACTCTCACGAGCTTCATAGTGAAACAAGGTGTTGGACAATTCCTAAAATGTTGTGGGTTGGATGTATTTGTAATGTCTCATGTACACCCAAATTAGATAGAAATTTCAAAATATTTGTTACAATACTAAACTCCTTCTAATATTTCTAACTCATCAAAACTATATGGATTTAAAAATGATTCTATTAAAGCTTTTCCAACATAGAATTAAAATTCTAAAACAATTTAAATAATTCCTTACCTCAAAGTTAATAACCATCATCATCATATTCTTATTTATAATAAAAATCATATATACCAAATTATTAAAATAAAATAAAGTTAAAAACTCTAAATCAATAAATAAAATNAAAATTAATAAAAAATATTCTAAATTTCATACAAAAAAAACATTTTAATAATATATATATATATATATATATATATATATATATATATATTCCATCTATACAACTAAAAGAATACAATAGTAATGCCGTACTAATAACTATAATACGACTCAGGGGTGGCAGGTGGGGGGATCCTTTTGGATCCTAGAGGACAAGTTGTACAAACCTTCGCTTGGGGTCTTGGCCATAGGACCAATAATGAGGTTGAGTGGTTGGCTTGCCTCCAGGGAATGAAAATTCTAGTTAACAATGATCTCTCCAGGATAGCGATATTTGGAGATTCTCAACACATCATATATAAAATGCTCAACGGATATACCACAGGCTCTATAAAGTGTCGTCGTCTATATGATAAAATCACTCCTCTCTTATCCAAGCATTATGAATTCTACCACATTCTTCACACAAATAATGTTGCTGCTAACGCCTTGGCTAATATGGGGGCCTCCCTACCCCAAGGCCACTATTGTTCAAACGGTCAAAATTCACAACCCAAATCCATACCTTAATGAATTTGTGGGATACAAACATAGACCCCCACCGCATCGAAACCACTCTCAAGGATATTTGTGAAGGATCTTATGTTTCAATGCATCGTTCTACTCCTCCTCACACTGCCGCCGCGTGCTCCCCATTCACCACTGACCTCACTCCCATGGATCTTCGGGAAGGATCTCCTGTTTTAACGTGTCGTCCTATTCCTTCCCACTCTTCTGCCACGTGGCTCCCACTCTACACCGGCCTCTCCTCGACCCTTGACAGTTTTAATTCCCATCTCCCTCGGCTTAATTGCTCCTGCAACTTGCATGCTCCGGGTCTTTTCGTCCTCCTAAATATGTCTTCCCTCCGAAGCCTTCCTCACCCTCAAGCTCCTTTTGGCAATGGTGTGCACTCCGTTCGTTATGTGATTTCTCCAGAGAGGATTCTGCTGGATATTATTTCAGGGGTTGACGAGGGCATTTTGCAGGAGATCCCGTTGAAGTCTCTGCCTCTTACCAGGGTATTTGTAAAGAAAGGTTGGCTCTTGCCTCTTTCTTCACCTGCTTTTGCTCTTCACAAGCTGGCATTTCTCTGTGGTTTTCGAACTCCGATTCTAGGCTCAACCTTTCCATTGATGACCAGACTTTCATTGCAGGCAACAACTCGATTCTAGGTTGTAATTGTTCAGGGTGGAAAGAAGGTGCGGTTGACACTCTCTCCTGTCGAAGCCAAAAATAACGTGACTCTCTCCTGTAGGAATTCAACACTCTTAACTTGGTTCTTGGTGGTTTTTCTGGTGACAAACATGCCTAAGAGCTTGAAGGTGCAGTTCGGGCTCTTCGCAACAATTTCTCCAGACTAGCTCTTGCCATTCCCAGACAAGGCAGAATGGACCAAGCAAATGAAAATGCTGGGCTTGCAGATTTAAAGAAAAATATCAGGCATTTGTATGAAATGATGGCTATTGGCATTATGGACAACAAGGAAATTGCCCAAGAGGCAAAAAATGGGGGAAGTGGTCAGTTACACCTCATATCGGATAAGTAATCATTACTCCACGATCGATTATACAGAAAGCAACCTCAGGGAAATCATGGGCAAGGTGGACAGAATTCAAGAAGACCTCCAGCGTTTGGTAAGCATGAATCAAGGCAGTCATGCTCATGAAACTCCAGCAGCAGCAACTCATCCTATGGAGGAGGAATCGGTTTTTCAACCCATGAAGCACGTAGACAATTTTTAACGGTTTTAATAGTTCATGTTTTTTTGTCTGTTACTCAATCAACAGTTTATTAGGGTATACACTACCTCGGTCCTTATAAGCTATGTAAAAAATCTGTGTGGAGTTCTTTGGTCATCCTTTTGGACCAATTTTGTTTCCTCCTGTTTTGAACTGCAAGAACTCTCAGAATCCGCTTTTTTTTTCTGTAATGTATGGTTGTGCACAGCCTGTTTAATATGAAACCTTTTATAGTTTCTGTTAAAATAAAATAAAATAACCATAATATGACTCAGCCATATCAAAATGATTCAATGTAAGTTGATGTAAGTTAATCTAAGTCATCGAAACTCAATTGACAACAATTTATTTTTATTCTAGTGTATACTTGTAAAAAGTTAAAAGTTATGTCTAATTGGTAAGGTTATTTTATCTGGCAAGGAGCTATTGAAATTGTAGTTTTATTGTAAAAATGGATTAATGTTTTTCTAAATTTTTAAATACTTAATGATACAATTTTAATAATATATAATTATAAAAATTTTAACCAAATTTTACTGTTTACTTTATTTTTTATTATGTTGATAGGTATTTAGATATTATCTGAGATTTTAGACTTCTTTGAGAGGATCACCAAAAGTAACTAAGTGTAACAAGTGTACAAGATTAACCCAAATGTAAGACGTGTACAAGATTCATTTCATAGTTGTCATATCTTGTTATGCTTAAATGCATCTTGATTAATATTTAAATAAGCTTCATTAAAAAATGATTAAAGAAACATGTAACAATTTGTTTTTGCTTTTTATATCAATTTTTGTTTATGCTATTTATTAAATAATATTTATTTTATGTTTATATTAATTTAAACAACCAGTTATGAATAATAAATATAAAATTATATATTTTAAACTTTATTTAATAATAAGTAATATTCAAAAAATAATAATTGGTTATAAAAAATAAAAAATTATATATTTTAAACTTTATTTAATAATAAATAATATTCAAAAAATAATAATTGGTTATAAAAAATATAAAATTATATATTTTAAACTTTATTTAATAATAAATAATATTCACAAAACTAAATAATTGTTTATAGGTAAAACAACCCGAGGAGATGCTACAAAGAGAGTGAAGCCCCAAATTTCAAATCTTACGAATCAATGATTCTAAAGTGAAAGACCAACGGTGGTCGATAAAACGTATAATAGAGCAAGGCATGTATATTGTCTCAACGGGCAACGGGATAAATTAGTAAGAGAGCTGATGGTCCCCTTCATTTCCTTTCAATCTCCAGCGGGGCCCTTCATAATTCCTAATGAATAGAAAGAACAAGGGAAGTGATGGCCCATATTCTAATCTCCACTCAGCAGTAGCATGGATTTATGTATGACAAAGTTTGTACGTTGGATAGAGATTGCACTTTGTGACCTGCAACATGCACATGGGGGTTTGGGGTTTCAATGAGTGCACTTATTATTGTTGCCTATAGGGTTATGGTTTTATTGTCAATATTTTAATTAAATTTAACCAATGGCATAAACATTTTTCATAATAAGGACATCTTTACTTTGCATTTATAGCCTTAACTCTAGTTACTTTCTGTTAATATCCACAAATGAACTAGAAGAAGGCTTTGTTTAAATTCAATTTCATCATAATGATGATTATATCATCACTCACACCCTTGGGAATTAATAATTCTTGTGTTTCTCTAGAGTTACTTAGTTGCTGCACATTGAGCATTCCTCAAGTTACTTTGCTAAACTTAACGATAAGAGAAATCTTCCTACCAAGTGAAATTAAACACTTATCTAGTCATGTATTCCCCCTTTGACAACCATGAAGCAACCTTTGCATTAGTACTCACATTTTTGGGTGTGCTTTGACTTTGAATTGAATTCATCTTGGCAACTATGATCATGGGAGTTAACCACGGGGGTTCACTAGTGAGCCAATATCATATCACGTCCATTCATATTGGGGGTTTGAATACTCCTAAAAACATCAAAAATATATTGCCTCATATTAAGGGGTCAAGGGGGGTTTTCAATTTCACATAGTAATATACATATTGGGGGTTATTTTATTTGGTCAGGCTGAGGACTAACCTCCAAATTGTGGGATGGATTCATACCTCCAAATCATGGGCTCAATTCATACCTCCAAATCATGGGATGGATTCATACCTCCAAATCATGGGCTCAATTCATACCTCCAAATCATGGTTTGGATTCATATTAGTCCTAGTTTTTGCTAAGGAATAACTTACAAATCTTGGGCTAGATCATACCTCCAAACCCTAGGATGGATTCATATTAGTCCTAACTGCTTCAAAGGAATAACCTCCAAATTGTGGTATGTATTTATACCTCCAAATCATTGAACTTATAATCTCCTCTTTTTTTTAAGAACAATTTTTTAGGTTGGGGTTTGGATGGGTATTGAGATTCAATCAAACCTTGCTCCATGACAACCAAGAAAAGTGAGATCAGTATTTCTTGGCTCACTAGAACTAAGAAAAATTAGATCAACATTTCTTGACTAATTATTTATTTAAACCTTTTGTATTCTTACATTGCCAGTTAGGAATAGTTGTTAGATTGAGTTATATTTGGCACAAAAATAATTGTAATTTCAATTCTTATATGCAAGGAATCCATTTTAAATATTTTATTGGAACTGACATGAACATAGGTGAAAATCTAAATCCTTATTTACGCAACCTATGTGTTTTTATTACCATGAAATGGTATCATATAAGTTTCACCAATTGTGTATCTTTATAACTATTGCATGCTTGAAACTTAACAAAGAAGATTTTCCCCTCTCTTGTAAAGATAAATAAACTAGGTATAATCCAAGAAAAGGTAACTAAATGTTATTAATTCCCTTGATTGCAAAAATAAATGTCGAGGAAGTGGAGGCAAACCATTGCATCTTGTGAATTACCCAAATCCAAGCTATGCACATGATCATATGGTGTTATTGGAATTTATGAGAAGAATTTTTCTATGTTCATTTGGGTTCAAACATCAACGATGTTTGTTTTGATAGGAAGGTAGGGAAGTCTATCCACGAAATGGTTTCAATTTTTTATTTTTATGGAGTTCAATTTATTAAGCTTATAGAAAACATGAGCTCTCCAAGCTATACTAGTATTTACATGATATTAAATTGCTAGATTGGTAGGTTGTGGTGTGAAACATCTGTGATTCTCATATTTTCTAAGAATTGCAATGACTATTGGACTATCCGTCTTTTACTTTCTTTGTTACATTGATCTCTTGAATGGGTTGTACCTTTTACACATTTTTCCTACCCCATTACTATTTCATTGGGTCTTCCACTATCCAACGATACAAATTGATCAGTCGCCCCTGCAATCTTGATGGGATCATGATTAACAGTATACTATTATTTTGTTTAGCATCATGTTTTCTTATACTAAGAACTGTTAGGGATCTTGTTTTTTACAACTTGATAATATGATATAAAGGGGTTATTGAAAATGGGTTGATAAAAATGGATACCTACAATATCTTGTGAAAATAGGGGTTTTCTTAATTGGAAAGAAATATTGGGAGGGGGGTTCAACAATACAATTTTAGGAGGCATTTTCCAACATTTAATGAAATCAGGGATATTATCCAATATCCTACGAACTATCATGCTATGTAACAAATTCACTAAGTGAACCCCCCGTGGAGTTAACAATGTACATGCAATGCTTATAGCAAGTGGAGGATTGTTGCGTTTGACAATGTATCAACTTATTTGTGTATTTATATCATTTATCATATCAATATCATGCATGATTAATGTATTGCTATTTGGGTAATTGACTAGTGAACTACATTCACCTTGGTCTCATGCGATCAATGTATAAATGATCAAATGCTTGTATGGGTGGAACATTGTTGTTTGTGGGAATTGCCCAATTTAGTTCAGTTGCCCCCTAAACCTAATTCTTCTTTGGTGGATTAATCAGGTTATTTTTTTACCTCTATTAGTTTCCTAGTACCATCATTACCCACTGATTGGGACATTGCCAATTACCCTCATCTCATTTGATCCTACATTGTACCCTCCTTTACATTGAGGATTAAACAAGTTGAAACCGTCCATTTGGAAAATCATAATTAAAAGTTGATGAATTTGTATGGAATAGAGGATTAGGTTCCATATATATATATATAAAACTTATTTTTCTCAAAATAAAAAATGGAATTAAAAATTTAGGAAAAAATAAATTTTATTTATTCTATAATACTTAATAAATAATTTTGTTTTTATTGTTATTGGTAAGTCAATGTTGATTAGTTTATATTAAGATGAATTGTCAACTTATATTTTGATGTTTATTTTGGGAGAATAATTAACCACAATGTTGATAACAACATGTTCATTTGTTTAAAGCTAAATGGATTTTGTAAGTATTTAAATTGTAGTATTCATTTGTTTAAAACTAAATGCAATTTTTAAGAATTTAAATCGTGTTATGGACACTATTTTGTTGGTTAGCAAACTATGTTTTTCATAGGTTATAATGTCATTTTCATTAGAACTTTTGACTACCATTTGTGTTGCACATAATAGTGAAATACATGCAAAAATCTATTGTTACATAGAAGAGGTCATGTTTAATCAAATTTCTATTGAAGTTAAAACAACTTGTGCATGTAAAAAACTACATAGATCAATATATATTAGGATATATATGGTGGAAAACACACACACACACACATTGAATTAATAACAATGGTTAATACTTTGAAAATATTATGATTTAGAATGCAAAATGAACAATGATTCTTATTATATTACCTTGCTACAAAGGTTGTAATACATGTTAGTACCGTTAGTGTTGAAAATATCTTTGACGATGATGCTACTTGAGTGATGTTCAAAGATACCCCGAAGCAAACATGTTTTGGAGATACCTAATACCCTAAACACACCTTGTCAAGAAGAAAATTCTCAACATGCACATCACTATTGAGGATGTGCTTGAGACAGGATGCAACAAGTAGTCTTAGTGGTACAAGCCCATGAAAAGGGGTACTGGTAGCATATTGGAACACTAATTAACAACACCCACACACTATAACTATTTTATTCGAAACATCTCGTTTGTATTGAAGCCCCATTAAGAAGCCCCATTGGTGTATACTCAATGCTTAGGAAGTGACACAAGGTTTAAAAGTCATAATTATTCAATTGACATTAATGAACTATGTTATTTATTGTCATTTATGTAGTTTAAATTGCCAAAAGGGTTTATGGAACTTGCATGAGGAAGTGAACATATAATTTGTTAACATTATATAGTTTATATATTTCCTTTTGATGTTTGTGAATGTTTAAACTTTTAGTTAGGTTGTAAATATTTTTTTTACTTTAATTTTGTTGATCTAGTTTGTTATAGAAAAAAAGACAAGTTATCAAATTCCCTCAATAATCCCAAACAATGATGATGGATGATCACCTTCCATTCCTCCTCATTTGCATGGATATTTTACTGTTGGACCATAACAATAAAGTTTGGACAAGTTTTGAGTAGTTTTTTCTTTTTAATAGTTTAAGCATTTGGGATGATAGTTTAACGTTTGTTGCAGTTATTTTAAGAATTTAAATAGTTGGGTGGTCACGATGAAGGTTGTTTGTTCTAGTTATTTCAATGAAGTCTACACGTATGCTACACACCTTTTAAGTCTAAGTGGATGTATCTATATTTAAGATGTAACAAATTGGGTTTTTGACCGTGAAGAAGGACGCTTAACATACTTTTTTGCATCTTTTTCAATTATCTTTGTTTCGACAAAACATTGAGGAATCGATTTGATGACTAAGTAATGAAATCGATTCCATAGCTAAATAATTTTGTGGTAAAATAAATTTCTTTTCTAATACAATTTTGTGCCGAAATATTGTATTTCTATAGCTTCTATATTATAGCAGTAGATTTCAACAACTACGATGACATTGCCATCTCATGGCTTTTATTATTCTTGTAAATAATCGAGTCAATGATATAGATATTTATTTGAAACCATTTGGATAATGATATTTAAATATATAATACTCAATTAACTTTGGAAAAAACTTAAAAACTGCTTAATATTACACATGAATACACAATATAATGTCAGATTATATCAAGATTTAACACAGCTGCATCCTCGCACTGAAAAATTTATTTGGCAATGGTCCACAGCATCAAAATTTGTTAATAGGTGTTGCCCTAATGATGTCCTTGATCGAAATGCATATCACAATCTAAACTATCTGCGACAATGCCGGCACCATACTTTATAATTTAAAGCATGGCTTCCAATTAAGTAATCCTCCCATGAGCGCTTAACCTTTCTCAATAAATAACCCTAAGCGTCTTATTGTAAAATTAGAACTTTATACCAGCTATTAGAATTCACTGCCTTTATGGAAAAAAACTTGTCTTGTCATCTAAACTATCTGTGACAATGGAGTTACCATCCTTCACATTAGTGCTGCAACAAGCAAGGCTGGTCCTTTTTCAACAACCTAGAAGATGAAGATGACGTTAAGAAATTTAAATTTCTAGGAAACTTCGGGAGAAGTTACAATTACCGTGATTTTTACAGTTACTGTGGAATTGGTAATTCTGTTGAATTAGCAATTCTCTACATGGCGCTGCTTTATTGAATTAGCAATTCTCTGCATGACGCTAATTTAGGGGAAATGACCCTGGATTATGCCTTGTTTCTGTCTTTCAACAAAAGAGCCCTTTCCCGTACAATGTCAATTATTTAGCCGTTGGGTGGTAAATTTACCAGGAAAATAGTTCAGTTCGTGAATTGCTCAAACAGTTAGCCAAAACCAAGCCGACTAAACTTGAGTTTACCACTCAGTTAATATTAAAAATTAAATATTTTCACGTCGGCCTCTTTTTCTTTTTTCACTTGTCGGGTGAAACTTGTCTATCTCCCGACTAGACAAGGCTATCAACTTTGGTCGGCCTTTCGACTCGACTGATTTACTTTGACTTACTTGTCGATTCTACCGACTGAGTTTACCTCGACCACTTGTCACTTCGAAGTCGGCTGACTTCGACCTCTAAGTCGGCTTACCTCTTCAACCTCTCAAGTCAATTGACCTCTTCGATCTCTCAAGTCGGCTCACTCAACCGAACTTGTCGGTTCACTTTGGTCGAAATCTACAGAGTATTTTTCTTAGTCTAAAAGACTTAAGAAATTACAAATGCTTTTTACCTATGAGTAAGATGAAGTAAAAATGGACACATTAACAAATCCAAAGAACTTATAAAAACATATGCCCAAATATGTAGGAAGACTTTAGTAGACCAATGTGCCGTAAAACTTGGAACTTTCACGCGGTGAGAAATTTATGGGTTCTTTGATCTTTCACTTAACTGGTAAATGTAAACAACATTTACACAAGTAAATTTGGAAATAATGTGCGGCCAAATAAACATGCATTCAACCATAAACTATTTCACATATATAACTATGTGGAAATAACAAAGATATTACAAACTTGTCTGTTCAGATTTGTCGGATCACCAACTAATCCTTTTACAGAGCTTCAGCTCTTCGACTAAATCACTTACATAGAAGCTTGAGCTTCAACTTCACTCTGTGCTTAGAGTTTTTTCTTTCTCACCAGGAGTTCTCTCTACTGTCTAACTTGATTTACAATTTTCTTCTTCTATTTATAGGCAACCTAAAAATTGCTTCTACATGAATCGACCGACTCTTCATTAAAGACTGTAATAACTATCTACCTAACAACTTAGCTTCAGAAATAAATTCGATTGGTTTACACTGCCGGATCGTGGACTCTTCCCTCTTGTCAAATTGACTGACAAGATCTTGACTGATACAGACTCTGACAGAGTCGGCTGAGAGTCAGGTACGGATCTGCGAGTGATTACTATTTCCAACACTCCCCCTTAATTATGAGCAGATCGTAATTAAAAAAATATTACAAAATGTTTCAAAGCTTAGACATGCTCTATTTATGATAGACTTCACTGTGCAGAACTTGTCATTCCAAGATAACTACACAGATGCTGGAAAGTATCCTTTGCCAATGGTTTCGTAAAGATGTCTGCAAGTTGATCTTCAGACCTGCAAAATTCCAAAACAATTTCCTTGTTGTTCACCAACTCTCTTATGAAATGAAACCTTGTGTCGATGTGCTTGGTTTTCTTGTGAACACATGATTCTTTGATAATGCTATGGCTGAATTGTTGTCATAGAAGATTGTTGTCGGTTCTTGATGGTTTTGTGACAGGTCTTTTAATACTCTCCTATCCAGACAGCTTGACATGCAACACTTGTTGCTGCAACATACTCTGCTTCAGCTGAAGATAGAGTTACCATGGGTTGTTTCTTTGAAGCCCATGAAACAACACCTGTACCAAAATGAAATGTGTACCTAGATGTGCTTTTCTTGTCATCTATGCTGCCTCCATTGTCACTTGCAATGTAACCAATGAGTTTAAAATTTTCTGAGGTTGAATACATAATACCAAGATCTTTTGTGCTACTTACATACCTCAGAATTATTTTACTTGCTTGCCAATGTGAGTCTTTTGGTGACTCCATGAACCTTAAAATCATACTTACTCTATACATGATGTTTGGTCTTGTTCCTGTCAAATACATAAGGATGCACACAAGCCTTTTGAACAGCGTAGGATCGACAGTTGATCCTTCATCATCCTTGCTCAATTTTAAACTTGGTATTACTGGTGTTGGGGCTGTCTTGCAATTATACATGTTAAATCTTTTTAAAACTTCACTTGCATACTTTGTCTGTGATATAAAAAATACCACTTTCAGACTACTGAACTTCAATGGCCAGAAAAAACTTCATAAGCCCAAGATCAGTAATTTCAAATTCACTTTCCATGACTACTTTAAAATCTGCTATGCCATAATCACTAGTAAATATTAAATCATCTACATACAGGCAAGCAATTAACATCTTACCTTGCTCATCGACGTTGGTGTACAAAGTCAGTTCACTTTCACTTTTGTGAAATCCATTTTCAGCGAGATAGGAATCAATCCGACTGTACCAAGCTCTAGGAGCTTGTTTCAAACCATAGAGTGCCTTTTTCAGTTTGTACACTTTATGTTCTTAACCTGGAACTTCATACCCTTGTGGTTGTTCCACATACACTTCCTCTTCTAGATAGCAATTTAAGAATGTCGACTTGACATCCATTTTATGAACATGCCATTTGTTTTGTGCAGCTATGGCCAAGACTGTTCTGACTGTATCCATGCGTGCAACAAGTGCACACATTTCATTGAAGACTATGCCGGGTTGTTGTGTGAACCCTCTTGCTACCATTCTTACTTCGTGATTTTGCACATTCCCATCAACATCTTGCTTTGTCTTATAAATCCATTTGACACTGATTACATCTTTGTCTTTTGGTAAATCAACCAGTTCCCATGTCTGGTTCTTCTCAATGCATTCTATTTCTTCATCCATGGCTTGTGCCCACACTTTTTCTTCAACAACTTCTTCAAATGTTAGTGGATCATATATATGAGAAAATAATGCAAAGAGAGAGAATGAATTTGGTGTACCAGTTTCATATATCTCTCGTAGACTTCTTGTCTTCACCGATTCTGTTGATGTTGACCTTGACAAAATGCTTGATAGAGTCTGCTGTCCTCTTGGTGTGCTTGTCGGTGTAGCTTGAGTTGCTACTTGTGTTGATGGTCCTTGTGCTGAACCATGTCTTGGTGTCATGGGAGTCGACGACACTGCGATCGGTTGACTTACATGTGGTATTTGAACCACTTCCTCTTCCATATCATCATTGTCGACATTCGACACAATGTTGACATTTATGTCAACAGTTCCATCCCATGATTCATTCTCTACAAATTGAACATCTCGACTGATTATCACTTTCCTTGCGACGAGGTCATACAACTTGTATGATTTTGTGTCTTCAGAATAGCCGGCAAAAATACATTTATTTCCCTTCTTGTCTAGCTTCCTTCTCAGCTCATCTGGAACATGAGCATATGCAACACAACCAAAGACTTTTAAATGTGAAACATTATGATTCATACCCATCCATGCTTCTTGGGGAACTTTGTTCTTCACACTCTTTGTCGGACACCGGTTCATAATGTAAACGACAGTTGCGACTGCTTCACCCCAATATTCATTTGGCAAATGCTTGGCTGCGAACATGCTGCATGCCATCTCCATGATGGTTCTGTTCTTTCTTTCGGCAATACCGTTATACTGAGGTGTATACCATGCAGTGAATTGTTTTTGTATGCCATGGGTCTTGCAAAAATTTAGAAATTCATTTGAAACATATTCACCTCCTCTGTCGGTTCTTAAGATCTTGGTGTCCACTCTGATTCTCCACGAGTGCCTTGAACTGCTGAAAATAACTAAATGCATCAGATTTATGTTTCAAAAAATATACCCATGTTTTTCTTGAGTAGTCATCAATAAAAGTTAGAAAATACTTGCAGCCACCAATGGATGATGTTTGCGTTGGACCACAAATATCAGAGTGCACAATTTCAAGTGGTGTGCGTGCTCTATAGGACTTTCCGACTGGAAAAGTCTCTCTGTGCTGCTAGCCAAAAATGCAGCCTTCACAAACCCTTTCTGGTCTGTCGATCAATGGTAATCCTTTTACCATATTCTTTGTGTGCAGTAGTTTCAGCCCACCAAAATTCAGATGTCCAAATCTAAAATGCCACAACCAGGATTCATCCTGAACTTCTGTCTGAAATGCAGCTTGCAAATTAGCGCTTCCATTTTCTCTCTTGTCGAGGAGCTCAACTGTTTATTCACTTTCTGCCTTGAATGTAACTCCTATGTTTGTCTTCCCTTTCATGTCAGGAACTAACCTCAATGGAAACAAGCGGTTGCTTGTCATTGGCACTTTTGCCATCAGTTGGTTGCTTGGACGCTTGTCTTTGATCACACAGTGATCATCTTCCATGTAGACTCTGTAGCCTTTTTGTATCAGTTGTCCAATGCTTAACAAATTATGTTTCAGACCTTCAACATGATAGACATTAGGGATATACTTACTCTCCCCCTGTTTGGTTAGAATATCAATAGTGCCTTTTCCTAAGACAGTAACTTGGACATTGTTTCCAAGTGTAACA
This sequence comes from Pseudotsuga menziesii, assembly GCA_001517045.1. Lineage (NCBI taxonomy): Eukaryota > Viridiplantae > Streptophyta > Pinopsida > Pinales > Pinaceae > Pseudotsuga > Pseudotsuga menziesii. The sequence continues at coordinate 724,490 of LPNX010712623.1, read as the reverse complement.
TAAATTTTAACTGAATTGTCTAGACTGGAAAATAAGTTTAAATTACCAGCCATGTGGTTGTTGCATCCTGAATCTAAGTACCATATGTCTTTCTTGAACAACATTGCATTCGAGTGGAGATGTCGATGCCATTAACATTGCACTTGTCAAAGTGCTGTGTTGGTCGATTGATTTGGGCTTTTCCTTCCTTGGTCATATTGTTTCTCCATGCATTCATATGCATAATGACCAAATTTCTTACAGTAATGACATTGGATTTTTGATTTATCAAATCTATGGTCACTTGGATGACCTGGGTTTTGATTATCTCCTCTGCCACTAACATTTGCAGGACTTTTGCCTCGTCCTCCTCTTGAAGAGCTTCTTCCTCTGCCTCTGAAGTTGTTTCTCCCCTTGCCTCTACCACAACTTATGGATGATTGTGCTGCAAATGCACCTTCCAATGATGTTTGTGTTCTATTGAGTTTGTGTTCATGATTGATGAGTGAAGCTTGCAGCTCATCAATGGTAAATGTCGACATGTCTGTGTGTTCTTCTAAGGTCACAACCAAATTTTCAAATCTTGGGGGAAGACTTCTGAGAATTTTTTCAACAACCCTTCGCTCTTCTATGGATTCTCCATGAGATTTCAGTTGGTTTATCAAACCAACAAATCTAGTGTAGAATGTGTCTACAGTCTCTGAATCTTTCATGGCAGAGATTCAAAATCTCTTCTTAGAATCTACAACTTGGATGTCCTTACCTTATCCAAACCTTGATTGGCGGTCTCCAATGTATCCCATGCCTGCTTAAGTACATTAGTTTTTGCTGCTACTCTTGGTAGTATGCTTTCATGCATAGCTTGATGTATGTAAAACATAGCTTTTCCATCTTTCTTCCTCTGTTCTCTCAAGACATCTTTCTCAACCTGTGTGAGATTGTTATATGCTGTCATGTCTGCTGGTTCTGCATAACCATGCTGGACTATCTCCCAGACATCTTGACCTTTGAACAAAGCCTTCATAGTTAATGACCAATATTCATAATTCTTTCCTGTAAAAATTGGAGTTTGCAATGAATCAGAAGTGGAAGCCATTTTTAATTTTTCTTTAATTAACTTTCCTTAGAAAAATAATTTTCCACCTTTTAAGATAAGATTTCTTTCGTAAACCTTGCTCTGATACCAGTTAGCCAAAACCAAGCCGACTAAACTTGAGTTGACCTTTGAACAAAGCCTTCATAGTTAATGACCAATATTCATAATTCTTTCCTGTAAAAATTGGAGTTTGCAATGAATCAGAAGTGGAAGCCATTTTTAATTTTTCTTTAATTAACTTTCCTTAGAAAAATAATTTTCCAGCTTTTAAGACAAGATTTCTTTCGTAAACCTTGCTCTAATATAAACCTTGCTCTGATACCAGTTAGCCAAAACCAAGCCGACTAAACTTGAGTTTACCGCTCAATTAATATTAAAAATTAAATTTTCTCACGTCGACCTCTTTTTCTTTTTTCACTTGTCCGGTAAAACTTGTCTATCTCCCGACTAGACAAGTCTATCAACTTTGGTCGGCCTTTCGACTCGACTGATTTACTTCGACTTACTTGTCGGTTCTACTGACTGATTTTACCTCGACCACTTGTCACTTCGAAGTCGGCTGACTTCGACCTCTAAGTCAGCTCACCTCTTCGACCGACCGACAAGATCTTGACTGATACAGACCCTGACAGAGTCAGCTGAGAGTCAGGTACGGATCTGCGAGTGATTAATATTTCCAACACAAACAAGTTTATTAAACCTTCTTCATCCCACCCAACCCCACCTTAGGTTTTGTCGAGAATCTTCAATGGCCAGAACAAGAAAATTATAAGCTCATCATTACCAAGGACAAGAGAGTCGTTAAAGCTGATAAGTGGTTAAAAGTGTAATCCCAACCAAAAAAAAGTAAAAACAAGTGCTATATTTTGTTTAACTTGAATAACATACATACACATTCTTTACATTTAGACTTCAAAGGTGGTTTCCAACTGAATTGGCATGAAAATGAGTTCTAACTGAGTTAAAATATGTTATTTGCCTCAGAATCACTGCAAACAAGGACCCGATTGCTGACAAGGCCAAACTGGACGCTTGTCAAAGCCACCTGCAGGAACCCGCCCAGCTTCTTCCATGGTGCCAGTAAACGAAGTGACTGACTGCTTCACTCACTTGCCTTCCTTCCCTCTTCTTAGTTTGAAGGTAAAGAGCAAGCAAGCAATTGGTCTTCCTGGTCTTGAAAAGCAAGCAACCAAACAACAAAGCCTGCGGAACAGAATAAGAATATGAAGATTGTTTGCGAGAAACAGTTACAGGAGAGCTGGTAATAATAAGTACTTCATCGTCGTGGCACTCCGTCATATACACACTCGGGCATAAAATGGCCTGCCATTGCTTTTTCAATGCCCGCATGGCAGTTGACATGCGCATGACTTGAAGTGTGTCGTGGGCGGCGTTGCTCGGGCAGGGCAGGTTTACGCTGTACATTTACGGACCATGTATTAAGGTTCCCGTGTTGTAATGAATACTATTCGGTCACCTCCCCTGCTGACGCCTGAGCCTTAGCTTCTTTTGAATCTGACGTCATCCACCCAACCATCAATCAAAAAATTTAAAAATTAACCAATTTAAATTTTTTTAACTTCCCCAAAGTTAAACATTAAGTTTTATAAAAAAATTGATCTTTGTACGACTTAACTAATACACATAACCTATCTATAAATCTCCTCAGACACATAAAAAAAATTACTACATTATGTTCCTACATTAAAAAAAAATTACTACATTATGTTCCTCTACTCTTTAAATTAATCAAATGTGTTAACCAAACTCAATTATTCCCATTTCCCTTTCCACTAAATTTTAAAGTCAAATGCATTAACTAAACTCAATTATTCCATCTCCCTTTCCAATAAATCCTTTTAAAAAGACATGGCAAACATTCATTGTCATTTATACATCATAATTACTCCAACTTTTCCCTTTCCAAGAAAACTTTTAGAAAGACGTGGCAAACATTCATTGTCATTTATACATCATAATTACTCAAAGAAACCATTTCAGCTCGATTAAAATTAGGTTAATTGAAAACATATTTTTTTAAATTTCAAAATAAAAGGTTAAGATACAAATTAAAGTGCAAGTACTTATTTGAACATCAAATAGTACAATTTCGCATTATGATCAAACCAGTTGTAGTGGACCACTTAATAGTTTAAAATAAAATGAGATTACTCACTTGAACATTATTGAGTGCAATTTGACACTCTAATTAGACAAAGTGTTTCTGATGGTTAGTTAATAATATTAATAGTGTCACATGTTTCAAGGGATTAAAAGAAAATTATTTATATTTTTTATTCATTCATAAAATGAAAATTGTTTTTCAAGTGAAACTAGTAGATTAAAAAAAACCTTGTAATGTAATAAATCAATATATTATTATATATATAAAATATTTTTTAACTCAGTAAACCAAAAAAATTTGTCCTTCACCTTTATTTAAATTAGAGTTGATAGTTATAGTTTAGGGTTATCAACATATTCAAAAATATATATAGACTAGTAGTGTGCATGCAAGGTAAGCTATAGTTTTCCAAAGAGATAACAAAAACTAGTAGATATTATAATTATATATACGACACAAAAGGAGCAAAAATCCATATCGAATACATAAATTACAAAATTGAGGTAATTGTTGAGATGTGAACTTTACTGACATCTTTAGTTTGAATAGTACCAGGAGCTTGATCCAAGCCCTCTTTGGAGAGTGAATCAACATTCGTATTCAATACTATGAATACATGGGTAAATGAGATATTTGTACATTGTAAAATGATTGTTTTGATATGTTATGCTAAGCACTGAAGAGAAATGTCAAAGGTGGATTGTTCATTGTTCATCGAATTAGCAGCCAAGGAAGTCACCATATACCTGAAGGTGTGAAATATTCCTACTCAAAGCCAAGAGCATGAGAGCACATACAAGTACGAAGATTCATTGCTAGAAGCTTTGCCCACACTTGCACTAAATTGTAAATACTAATGTTCCTACAAATATAGTACCTCTAAAAAACCATAAATGTTAGTTGCCCCCTGACATGCTTCATTGAAAAAATCCTAGGGAGTGGTATTATCTACAACAAATTCCCCAACCAGTCTTACCTTTGTAACCTTTGTAGACTTTCCTTGAGTCATAAAACTAAGTATTGACACAAATTTGGAAAGTAATTTGAAAACATTGAAATAACCTACCCGTAAACATACTTGAATTACATGCCAACCAAATGCCCCTAATGGAAATAAAATGGACAATTCTAAATACCTTCAACTTAGGTCTTCAAAACCATAGTTTCAATGCTTCTTCAATGTAGCTTCCTTACTACACATATTTACATCAATCCACCTACTGATATCATTCCAAAACTTCTAATATATCATGGACATAGTCAAAACAATTGTCTATTATTTGCATCTTTGCACCTACGTAAATAACATATACTTATACCATGTTTATTTTTCTTTTAAAATATTTCATAAATCAAACTCATATTACAAATCATATATTTTCACTTGTCTAAGCTCTTACCATCCAAATTCAAGACAACCATCAACTAAATTATTACTTTTAAGAAGCCTTCAATGCCTCATTCCTAATTTTAAAAAAATATGAAACATTGATTTTATGATTTTATATTCGTGTACATCATCTTTCAACCAAATGTAGCCATTCTTCAGTTCTTTGTAATGTAAGTTGACCAAATATCGACATCTAAACTTATCTCAAATTTAGCCTAAAACTTTAATTGAAAAACTTTATATGAAAAAGATACAATTATATTTTAATATAAAAAATATTAATATAATAAAATAAAATAGCATAAATTTATTTTCACGTCATGAGGAAACGGTGGAAAAGAAAGGTTGAATGGATCATGCCATAAAGAGACCGAGGGCCAAAATTTCAAATCTTACGAACCAATAAATTGTTTTGTGAAGACCAACTTAAATAGAGCATGGCAGGCATGTTGCTTTCAATCGCAGGTGGCGGGGCCCTTCTTTATGAAGACAACGATGGAAAGTGATGGGGCGAACTTCAGGGCCATGTGGAATCAAGCCCCTTCATGCAAACTCACATCTACCCCACAACCCGTGAGCGATCTTTATGTGAGAATCTCCGCTGCCCAAATACTAATCTCCACCATGTGTATTCATTTTAACTATGACTATGACTACCAAGCAGGGACACGGATCAAGTTTTCTTGATGTGCAAACCCTTCTTAATTTACAAAAATGTTTAATAATTATTCCTACTTGGGAGGGAAATGACCAACTTGCTTAAATAATTTCAAAATAGTGTAAATATCATAGAAGAATGAGATGAATTACATTAATAATCATATAATCAAATAGTTTTCCAAAAATTGCTTTACATGTCTTTCTTTAAAACTAATAATGAATATTAAGAGTAATTAATGAGTAAAATAATCCATAGAAAATTTTAAAATCTAGATTTCCACAATAATTGGAAATTGAATAACATTTTACCACCAAATGAAGATTTTAAACATTTATCTAAATGTTTTTGAGAAATGACTTGTTTTTCTCTAAAACTAAAATGAACATTTACATGTTAGAGTTAACCTTGACTTGGGAATGAGCAAGGATGTAAGTGGTTTAAGGCACATGGTTTTAGTGGCCCGTGGTTTCTTGCTAGTTGAATTTGCAACTAAAGAACCTTATAAATATGGTTGTAATATTTAATTGTAATAAATCTATTATTGAAGATTGTTTTTTCACTACGACATTTTCTAAGGTAAATCTAGTGTTGTTATTGTAATCGCTATTATTTTGTAATTTATTTTCTATCACATATTTTATTCCTAACATTATGTCTCCTTAGTTTTTTTTTTACTACTCAAGTCAATTGAATTTTACTACTAATATTTTACTACTCAGTTTGTAAGATTATGAGTATTGCCCTAATATGGTTGTATATTTATATGAGTGTAATATATTTTATTTTTTATTTTTTTAATTATAAGTTCACATGTTATAAGTTTTTTTTTTTATAACTTTTTATTATTATTATTTTTATTTAGTTGACAAGTGCCACGTTAGCGCTACAGACAGGACACATCTCTCCCATTTAAGTTGTAGAAAGTGCCTCTCGGCGCAAACAACTCATAATGTGGTTCTTAGGGTCTTCACAAGGCTTACCGTCAAACTTGGGAATGCCTGATGGTGGTAGTTTGGTTCGTATGGAAGGATAGGAGGCCTCATGCACTATGGGATCATTTGTGAGTTTGGATAAGTCAGGCAAATCCAATGTTTCCAGGAAAGGAACTTGTCTATTAGGTTGTTGTTACATATGATATTGATGGGGCATAGGAATGCTTGTAGGGCTACACACCAATTGTGCTGCATATTACAACCATACGTGCCACCCGCATAATATTGTCGGAAGGTTGAGGGTTGGGAATTGTGGGGTTAACCGATTGAGAAGAAACAACTCCTTGCTGGGGAGGAGGCGTTGCAACTAATTGCATCCATTGGTTGTTCATATCCCCTCGGTAGGGGCAAACCATAATACAAATTCGGGTTAGGGGGGTAAGGATAAGGGTATTGAACCATTTCCCCGTTAGTGGTATGTTGACTACCTACCATAAATGGTCCCCAAGAAGGTGGTTGTTGTTGTCCCCATCAAACAGACTGCCCCGTAGTTGAAGGATGACCACTAGATATGCTTGGTCCTATAACCGAAGGCTGACCCCTAGTTATACTAATCTTGCAGCCAAAGGTAATACTCCAACTATATTATGAATTGTAGGTGAAAACTGACTTCCAACCATGGGTGGAGCTGAAGCTGAAGAATGATTTCTGACTATAGGTGAGCTAGGGGTAAAGAGTGACCTCCAACTATTGTTGGAATTCCAACCAAAGATACATGTGAACTTCCTAAAGAAGCATTCAAAGGAAATATTTGGGCATCCTGAGTAACTGTGGCGGTATTTCCGACTTGAGGGACATAGTGTGTATCTATCTAGTGACCATAGGGGATGGAGAAACATTGAAATTAACGACCCAACTATAAGCCTCTAAAAATCAACCAAGGATGTTACTTGGTAAGAAGGATGGAATGGTCCTAGCAAGAGGGTCTCGACATGGAGTGAACTCCATACTCGATGATTGGAAAGTACTCACTTGACGAAACTCACAAATAGTTTGACCTAAATAAGTGCTCCAGAACGGAGCGGTTGGACCAAAGATGGTCACAACCAAGTCATCTAGTGGAGGCTGGGTGAACACCCAATTTGTAGCTACAAATTTCCCTTCAAATGACATGTAAAAAGGTGTATCACAAGAAGAAGTTTGTTCCACTACTATAGATCCTAAAGGATCAGTAATAGGGGGATTTGCAGGAGGAAAGAATTCTCCTACCTCTTCTGTAACTGGTGATCCTTCTTCTGGTTGATTAGGAACATCCCCAACTTTAGAAAATAGGTTCATGTCATCTTCCAAGTTTATTTCATTTGCAGGGCTTCGTGGATATTCAGGCGGTAAACCTATTAATCTATGGGATCTTCTTAGATTACATTCAACCAGGCTGTCAAGCTAAAGTCTCTCTCTAAAAGCACAAGCAAACAATGTGAATAGGAGGGGATAAAAAAACTGAATCCTCACATGCGTGTCAAGTTATCACAACTCGCTATATACAACATGGTCCAACAGTAATACACGACCTAATTTTTCAGAGCACTAACCAAGGAGTGGGACTGCACCCTTGACCGTATTACCCGACTACCTAACAATACGTGTGTAGTAATCTCCCCGAGTGTTTTTCTCGGTGTATTTCAACAATAGGATGACTAAAAGGTCTACTCAGTTGGTTTCGGGAGGTACGCGGGAGCTCAAATCTGTAGTAGTGTCGTGTGTTATGCAAACATTCAAAATGGGCCTTCTGATGTACTCTAGGTACATGTAAGAGCCACACAATCCTCAGGTTGTAGCGCTGACAAGTAACAGAAAATCCTATGCTTAATGATGCTGAAATACATCTCTAGCCTATCACACAAAGTTGCCAAGAATTTAAAATACTAAGCGCTTAATTTTATCTTGTGATGGTTAAGTGGATAGAGTGGAATTTTGTCGTGACTCAAACCATGCAAGAATGAAATGCAAGCTTTTCTTTCAATGAACATTCTATTTAACACACACACACACAGATAGAGAGAGAGAGTGTTTTACCAATTGCAATAAACCCATACACATGCAACTTTCAATTTTCAATGATATGCAAGAAACCAAACTAGAATACAATCCAAATTTGAAGCCAGAATGAATAAAATGATTCACTTTCACAACAAAATGCTAAACATTATCTACTTATTTCCTATCTTTTCGTCAATGTTGGAACAAAGATCTCTAAGCTACAAAGATAAAGATCCTATCAACATTTCCAATTAGAAATAAAATACAAGAAAATAAGAACTACATATATTTTAAGACTCTACTAGATAAGAAACTTGAAAACTTTTTCCTTTTCTTTTATATAAAAGCCAGATCTAAAAGGAAACTTTAAATCAACCTAATACAAAAGTAGAATTTTTTTTTTCTTTTCAAGTATTTTAATCTAATACAAGAGACAAAAAAAATAAAACTTTCTTTGAACTACTATGGAAACAAGGTGATCGATCTACCTCTATAAAGATAAAAGCTATAGATATTTGAGGAAACAAATATCATACACAAGACACACAATGTTTAGTATGCATGCCAAGCATTTTTAAATATTTCTAAGCAAACCAAAACACACTTGAAACCCTAAGCAATAACAAAAGTGGAGTAAAAGCCAGATCTAGAGAAACATATAGTTTCAAAAAACAATGGAAAAACCTGAGGACTAACCCAGTCCAAGACCTAAGTAGGAAACCAAGCCCAAAAATTAGAAATCCCACACCTTGTCATAGTTTGCACACGACATAAACACATTTATCGTCTGCTAAATGACATAGTCTTTAACGTGGAAACCCATCTGGGAAAATTCACAAATGTGCTCTTCATCCATCATGTGAAATATAAGGCACCTTTAGTCTACACACTTAGTTGCAGAATCTGTTCTAGATCTTCGTCTTTTATCTATAGAGACTTCTCTCTCCTCTCATGCTCTCTAGTCTTCTGTCGCTCAATCTTCTCCTACTTAACTCTATTGTTTATCCACACACATCCTGGATCAACTACTTCTTCTCTATACTTCTGCGCTCTTAGTTGGATATTACTCGACTCTTCTTATAGACACAAAACCTACTAACTGACTGAGTAAGTAACTAAGCAAGCAAAACAAGTAAGCATGCAACCAAGTAGCCCAACAAGAACCAACCAACAAGCAACCCACATAGAGTTTGGGTTATTCATTCTTATAGAATCTTACATGTCACTATCAGACGACTTCATTCGGTTAGCCAACATGATGTCATTCCTATTCTAATGGCATTTGTTAGTAGGAACTAATGACCCAAATCACAATGATGCTTTTATTCATTACAACATGTGTGATTTCCGTCGATTTTAGCCGACCTCGTACCCATGATCTTCCTTGAGCTATTTTTTTCAGTCATTGTGCCACTGAACATTTCCTCCAGCATGGTTCCTTCTGTCGTGGTTGATCTCATTGCATCTCCCTCCTATCGTGACTTTTCTTCTGTGACAACTTCTTTCCTTAACTCTTCCTTCCTTATCTTCTTCTAGTACTCTTCCCTTCTCTACTTCTGTCGCAACTCCTTTTCCTTCCTGCAACCAGACTCTTTATCTTCTTGGGAAGAATTCTATCTAAGCCTATCTATCCCTAGGGATAGAAGTCCCCCAACACTCACCCATGGCTCGTCCCAAGCCACACAAAGCTACTCAACAACTTCTACATTTGTAACAACTTTACCTTGAAAATATTGGAATATTTTCAAAACCTTTTTCAGTCTCTCGTTGCACATATTTTTCTACCTTCTGTGATCCAGGAGGATATTGGTGGCCACCCACCTTTTCCACTTGGACCCCCACCATTGTTTCTTTCAGTTTTCCAATTTCCTTAATTGTAGCACAATTTACTATTTTTGGCAGTTTTCGGGTCCTAAACTTCTGAAGCCGTTTTGAGGCCCTAAACGACATTTTTTCAGCATCGAATGGTTGGAAAAATATGAGCCCATTTCATAGTCAATATTTGTGATATATGAATGTAGTCCTTAAACAGATCTTTCTAACGATGTATCATGCGCGTCAAACGGAGGTAGTATGCTAAAGTTATGACCCCGAGAAATTGATGTACCAAGTTACCCAACGGGGCCCACATTCTGGCATTTCACCTCGTAGGGTTAGGTTTTTGGATGTGTATGGTTTCCATTGTTTCTCAATAATATATAGGCATTCGAGCCTCAATGTAACACAGAGTTCAAAGGCATGTAGCCACCACATCTCTTCTTGGAGATAAGCTACCAACACTCTAGCTAGTTTATTTCCATTCTGTATGTAAACAAGTTTAAGTTATTGATTAATGAAATGAAGTGTTATTTCCGCTGCATATTTGTTTATGTGGTTATTTGTGTATTTTGTTGCGTTCCTACATAAATCCAGATCATTCTACAAGTTTTCCATAAGGTCGAAACTGAGGTGTTATGACGTTACGATCCCTACAGCCTCTGCTGCTCATCGCACCCTCTGATGTACAGGATGAATAATGCCTATAATCCTTTATGCTTCAGCTTACAACTATGCAACTTTATCTATCCTTTGTCGTTGTTGTGTGCGCAACACCATAACTTGTTGTTGCAACTTCTTCATTTCTGTCGCCTTAGCCATTTTCTCTTCTAAGGGTAACTTTTTCATCTCATTCTTTAGTTGAGTTACTCTTATCTCGGCTGTGTGCAACTCCTCTGCAAATTTTTCTAGCTTAGTGTCATCGATCAAGGCTTCCCAAGTCCAAGAGACTTGGTCAAAATCCTTGGCGCATGATGATTCTGCTTCTTCGATCCTCTTCGCAGCCTATGACACTGGTTTTCTTCTTTCTTCTATTTTGAAAAGTTACTTCTTTGGGGACGTAAGAAGGATGACATGGAAAACTTCATTGACATCACCGATTATATCCTGGGCTTTTGAGAAAGTTGAAGAAAAAATCCCAAGTGCTTTCTTGGGCATTCTTTTCCTTGACTTCTTCCTCCTCACGGGAAGACCATTTTCATCAACTTCTTCTTCATTGACTATGAAATCTTCCATCTCGTCTTCTTCTCTAAAGTAAACATCACCAAATATATCCTAATATTCTTTTACGGTTGATGGCGATGTTGTTTGCTTGTGTCTCTATTTGTCATTATCCAAACTCTGGTTCGAACCAACAGGTTTTACCAATGGATACTGTGCATTCTGGTGAATCATTTCCGCATGTTTTTCTGACGGTTTAGGTGGAATGTTGTCTGGTATCCAAATTTGGACCACTGCTGCTTCATCCTTTATTGGTAGTGTTGAGACAACTTTTCTCTTGCAGGAACCAGAATGATTCTTCATTGATGAACCAAGTAGATCAGGTGGTAACCTTACTTCAGAGATGACTGGAACTTTCTCAGTTTCCAATCCAATCCCTACCTACGGTAGAACATATCTGACAGTGTCTTCCATAATGAACAAGGGTAAAACAGTTTCAACGACGGAGTCTGTGACTACACTGGCACTAGGAATTGAAATAGCCATACTCTATGAACAAATAACTTACTTCATCCCTGGGAGTTGCAAAGAGCAGTTCCTCATTGAAGTGCAGCAAAAAAAATGAACTGAAGGTGAAGGGTGAATGCTAATAATACCGATTCACTCGATCAGTTAGAGCTTCACATGCGTAGTCTTTAAGTGAAGTGGTGACAACATGATCCATCACATGGGCCACATGTCTGAATCATCATACAAAAACCACTATGTAATATTTTACTTTCCCCTGTGGCGTCATTGTCATTATTATACAATCATGATGGAAGTGACTTAAAAGTATGCCACCAAAATCTTTCAGGATTTTCAAATTAATGACGACCAACTCTCTTAATGATGGTCAGTTGTCACTTTTGTGATTCCAGTGGTGCTTGCAACAACGCCGCACTTCCTGTGACCTGTAGTATTCCTATCTCATAGTTCCTTTGGTGTGATAGACTAAGTTTCTTCACACTCATTTTTGTATTCGCAACATCCTCAAGGTGTGTGACACTTTTCTTTTTATTGTGGAATATTATCAGTCTGCGATAGGATTTTCTTTCGTGGCATCGGATTTCCTGCAGTTTTAACAAAAAAAATCTATTTCTTTCTTTTCGTTCTTTTCTTTCTTTTTTCTCTTTTCTCTCTCTCTCTTTTTAATGCGACCAAGTCACGACTATCATGATAATGCTTCAACCGACTTCCATTTATTAGTCCTCTGACTGGTGTTCCATCTTTCTTTTGTAACTACACTGCACCTCCATTAGTAATATGAATTACAATGTACGGTCCAAGCCAATGTCTCTTTAACTTACCAAGATGCTTAAAAATTTTTCTATCATACATAAGAACAAGTCCTCTAACCTAAAACTATTCGTTCTTAATGTGTCGATCATGCCATACCTTCTATCTTTCTTTTTCAATATTTTGGTGATACCCTACGACAAAATTTTCTTTTTCCATGTGCACAAGTTGCAACAATATCTCCTCGACAACATTAACATATTTCATCTTTGTGATTGCAACAATTCTTAGACTCAATACAATATACTCCATTGGCATCACAACTTCCTATCCATACACCAAGCGAAATGGAGTGTGTCCTGTCAATTATTTACAAGTCATGCGATATGCTCATAATACTGTAGAAATTTTCTGATCCCAGTCATCTCTTTGGGGATTACAAATATTTGTCAATGCATTTTCCACAATATTATTAAATGCTTCGACAACACCACTCGCTTGAGGGTGATATGGCATTTTCCTTCTATGTTGAGTTTGGAATTCCTCCTTCATTTATTCAATCAACTGGTTGAAAAACCTTATCACAATGTTTTCAAACAAAAACTTCGCAGCAGTTGCAATAGTACAATATTTTACTATTGTTGGCTCAACCCTTCTTCTCAAGTAGTCGACCACAGTGATAATATAATGTGCATGTATGCGCTTCCCTATTGGATTGATAGGGTCGACAAAATCAACGGACCATTTATCAAATGCATGTAGTGTTACTTGAGGTACCAATGGAATTTCATCCCATCGCGACGACTTTCTATTTATTTGGAAGATATCGTAGCTGCGACAATAATCCTGGGCATTTGCATGCATGGTGAGCCACCATAATCCTGCTTGCAAAACCTTGTGCACCGTAGCTTTTCCATCGTAATGACCTCCTGTGATATCAACATGAGCTTCATTCAATATCAACGGTCACTCATGTTCTAAGAAACAATGACAAAGAATATCATCAGGACCCATCTTATACAAGTGTCCTGCGATTAACTGAAAGTCCCCAACTCACACAACCAACTGTTTCTTCTGTGCAGTGGTAAATTCAGCTGGCACATAACCCATACTCAAAAAATTATATGATATCTCTATACTAATCATCAAACATGGTTATCGCAAACAAGTTCACATCAGGGAAACTATCATCCAGGTTACCAGGCTCTTGGCCACTTTTAATACTTGAAATATGGTTTGGTCCCAAGTTTAATCGATTAGGTTTAAGAATTACTTCAAAATCAAATTCCTGGAAGAGGAGAAGCCATCGATAGATATTCCCCCCTATCATTGGCTTATTGACCAGGTATTTCAATGCAGAATGGTCTATGCACATTTTAAAATGTCTACCCAATAAGTAGTGTCTAAAGTTTTGCAGAGAATGTACCATCGCTAACCCTTCTCTTTATGTCGTGGTATAATTCTTCTCTGCTATAGATAATTTCCCGATGGCGAAGGCTATAGGATGGTCAATCGACCCTTCACCAGGATGTGCTAGTACCACGTCGAGTGCGATAGAAGACACATTGACATGTACATTGAACTCTTTCTTCCAGTCTAGAAATACAAGTATGGGTGTTGTAACCATCTTGTTCTTCAATGTGTCCAGACTCTCTTGGAAACTAACTGTCCACTGGAACTTAATATCTTTCTTTAGTATCTTTTCCATTGGAGAACTCACCTGCGAATATCCTTTGATAAATTTTTTTTTGTATCATGTGTGTCCTAATGTTGCGCGCAATTGTTTAACAATGGTCAGCGGTGGTAGGTCAAGGATGATCACAATTTTATCTGGATAGACCAACATTCCATCGCAGTAGACCACATGGCCCAACAAAATTCCAAATGGGGCACAAAAGACACATTTATTCAAATTTAATGAAATTCAATATGGGTGACAACATTCCAGCATCATCCTAAGGCTCTCAATATGGTTCTTAATGAGGCCAAATACTGTCCAATCATCGAAGTTGTCTGCAAGAGATTTGTGAATAAAATATTTAAAGGCAACAACTACTATTCTAGAAACAATAAAATGAGCATTCTTAAGTCCAAAGGGAATTATCGTATACTAGAAACACCTCCACTCCATCACAAAGGTGGTCTTGTGCATATATTCCTTTACGATGTGAATATGATGGTATCCAGAGAAACCATCAGTGAATGAATAAATCTCTTGACCCTCGATTCTCTCGAGTACCTCATCTGCAAATGGAGTCGAAAATGGGTCATGCAAATAAGCATCGTTCAGTTTTCTCAAGTCGACGCAAATTCTTACTTCACCCGTATCCTTTTTTCTTCTTCTACTATCGGGACGATCCATTTTGATTCTTTGACAGACTCTATAATTCATGCATCTAGTATTCTGTCCAACTCTTCTTTCACTTTCTCTTTATACTGTGGATTCAGTCAGTATGGTCACTGCTTGACTGGTTTTGCATTGGGCCTTAAAGGTATTTTCATCTCTCTTAGATATCCAACAATCCCATTCATCTCTGAAAATTTTGTAGGGAACAGATCTTGGAACTCATGCAATAAGTCCATGGTATTTCCTACAATCTCATCATTCCAATAATCTCCAATATTGCTGAAATTTTGGTTTTCTGGTGAGCCAATGTTAACTTTCTTAATTTTGAGCGGACTCAGGAATTGGTCACTTGAAATACCAAGTCCTTCCACATCACACGTATCTTCAAATTTTGGAATGTTTACGTCGAGAGGGCCATCATCACCAGGCTCTCCTGTCACGTTGTACCATTCCATCCAATGGTGGATTGTCATGCTATTCTGGTTGAAATTTGTTTTCACAAAAGGGATATCTTCGAATATACTTGCTTTCATCACTTGTAATGCAACATCAATGGAAGGGTGGTCATCTGGGAACTCAAATGTATGTGTGAAGATGGTAGCTAACTCCTCCCATTCAATATTTCCACGTCGCTACTCAACTGATGTATATCGATTCCTTGGTATTATGTCCAGTGTATGTATGAAGTGATGAACCCACTCTTGTCACAGATATGCCTACCATGTCATGTGACAATACTCAATATGATCGACAGGATTTGTGAGTCATGTATACTTGCGACCAATATAACCGATCTCTTCTCCAAATATGATCTCTAGTAGTCTTCTGCACTGCGACCATTTAGAGATAGATTGTTTATGTGTACCCCGCCATTTGGCAGGTGTAGTTTTCAGCATAAAGTCAAAGGAGAACAATCACTGTGATTATGTAACCTTCACTTCAAAATCTAGAAGAAATGACACAAGGTTAGTTAAACATTCCTATGTATCTATGTCGCTTGCCTCAACTCCTAACCGTTGCATAGACCTTGTGATTCTTGCGCATTTCCTCATAGATACCTCGTGCATCTAGTTCTGCCAATTTTTTATTGCTTCACCCAAATCAGATGTACAAGAGCTAACACTCCACCAACTCAGCTTTCCATCAGCTATTGGATTTATATAATCATCTCCTGCATATGTGATACTATATATTTGGTCAAGATAGTCACCTTTTCCCTCACTGTGGATTGGTTCGATATATCTCTGTGCTTCTAGTGGATCAATTGGCGTGACCACCCGTATCCCTAAATATTCAAATGATAAATTCTTCTTTTAAAATTTATGATGGTTTGGTTGTCTATTTCCCAGTATATCCCCAAAATGACAGGATATGGGTTTGTATCATCGACAATGTCGATCACTTCGAAGTTTGCATATGCTCTCAGGCCCTCTACTTCAACAGGTACCTGGCTTAGTCGACCAATAGGGAGGACCTTTGACTGATTTGCTAGCTCGAGTTTAATGGGAGACGAGTCAAGTCATGATTTCCCATGCTTTCCCATGCTTGTCTTGCCAAAATATTGACATCAAATCCCAGGTATAAAATGATATAATCCACATCATAATCACCTATTCGTGCAGTCATTCTTAGCTCGTGACCGATTTTTAATCTCTTCCCAACATAGTAAAGTTTTCTGTCTGGTTGCAGATCGTCCTATGTTTCTTCTACTAAATTTGTCAATTATGCGACAACATATTTATCATGGATCAGGGATAAGCAAATTTTGAAAAAATATTTAAGTTTACTAACCTTTATGGTCAATTTATTTCGAAATAGTTGCTCGAATCTTTTAGGCATATCCCTTACTTGTCCTCTTGGTAATGTGGGAGAAGACGTTGATGCTTGATTCCTATCTATGAATTTTGGTCGGGTGTCCAATAATATTTCCTTTTATCTCTGCACATCGAGCAATACTTTCTTTTGTGCTGTCGATCGCACCTGCGTTTGGTCACGTTGTGCATTTTGGTCTGCTCCAGTTGCAACAACTCCTATTGTTACGACAACAATGTTGGATTCTATCGACTCAGAAGAAATCATCTGGATGTTCTGGTTATGTTTTGGGTTGAGATTCTGTAGGGGAATTGGATTTCCTGTATTCTTGGCATGTTGCTTAGAAATAATTTTAGGGCAGTTCTCAACGGTGTGGTCAATATATTTACAATACAAACATGCCTTTGCAGGACTCACAATATCAAGCTAAGTTTCATGTTTGTCGACTGTTATAGATGATTTTACCACACAAGGTGAATCACACTTGTATGGCGTTCCCCTGTCCCTCTGCAGACTCCTTAGACCCCTTGGACCATTTTTTGTCCTTTGATGTTTCCTAGACCATCCCTAAAAACATGTGAAAATTGCTATATGTGACTTTTAAACCCCTTATCGCGTATATATGTGGGTTTAACCTCTAAAAATGCGTACATCGGGATGTGTACAAAAATCCAAATCCTTTTGGAGTTTTCCTTGACATGGATCTGACTCACTTGTCTCCTGGCCTTCCATGTGCTTGGAGATCACTCGGATTTGACCTTTCATTACCCCATTGAAAAGCTATATAAGGAACCCTTTCGATACATTGAAGGCATAAGAGAATTGAGAGCAAAGAAACTATAGTCCATTCTTGCCGGAACTTCTGCTTGAGTCTGCATCCCTTTGTCCCTTGGAGCACTTTGGTGTTCTTCCCAAGCTTGCCTTTTGCTTGTGAGCTTGCTATCGAGAGATGGAGGATGAAGTGGTGGAGGCCCAAGTGGGGGATTCAGTTTCTCCGATTCGTAGACGTGCCGACAGAGGTTGTATTCATTGTAATCTCTAATTTTATATTAATAGAAATATCTTTTCTTGTCCAATAATGTATGTTTGAATGAATATTTTATCCATGGATGATTTCAAATGCTTATATGTTGTTGATTATATATGCTAGAGTAGATCTAACACCAATATATATAGTATGCTTGTCTTGTTTACTTGTTGTTGAGGAAGTGATTCATCAATTCAAGCTGAAGTTGGTAAGCTCAACGGGGATCTACTTCAACCGTTCGGAATAAGGTATGAGGTCTGATCCTTTAGTGTTAGATATTTGATTTCTCTTGCATATTGGAAATGATTGATTTCTGGAATCAAGCTGTCTGTTGTGGTACCCCAAGCCATAGGAATTTATCTCCGTAACAGAATTGGCAACTCCATTGGGGAGTTCCTAGTAGTTGTCCTTTGGGGGTTTTCTATCAGCATTCAATGACTTTGAATTCGTCTTATTTATCTGTTTCTGTGTCGGGTCTGGGGGCATCTTTGCCTGGTAGTGTCTGATTGGTGTGAAGTTTGTCTCAGCTTGTCTGTTTGCCTTTATTTTTATGCACCTTTCTTCCTGTACGCGAGTTTTTAACTCACAGTCGCATATATACGCGGGTTTCACCTCTATTTCCACGTACACACGTGGGTTTACTGTGAACAGTCGCGTATGCCTTTAGTTTTTCCTTCTAGAGGAATATTGATTGTTGCTGGGTGAATTTTTATGATTGCCAAGTCTCCTTTGACACTGCTAGAGTCTGTATACACCTCTGTTTCTGACTAGAGGTTTTTTTTTTAGGGTAAAATTTCTTTTTTGAAAAATGTTCTTGTCATTGCATTTTCAATTTTTTGTTTTGGGATTAGTGCATTAGATTTCTTTTACCTTAGTACTTTGCTTGAGTGCTGCTTGATTGTGCTTGCAGAGTCTGGGGGTTGTAGAATCATTGTTTTTCTTTAGTATCTCGTTTTTATTTCAAAAAATCCAAAAATATTTGCTTATCATTATGCATTGCATCTTGCATTTTGCATAGTACTTGCACTAGATTTGCTTTGAAATATTTGTCAGGATTTCATATAGGGAAGCTTGCATTTATCATTTGAAGAAAATTGTGCATTTCACATAGTAGCATACCCTGTTTTTCATGGACACAATGCATTTGCATTGATTGTTAGGTGTACATTTTGCTTCATGTTGTGTCATAACGCCATTAGTTGCATGGCTATCTACCTCTTTTGAGTAATAAAGGCAATTAAAATCAACGCTTAATTAAAATGAACTACACTATTTTATTTGATTGGGTTCACCAAAAAGATTAGGTTTTAGGGTCTTGGAATAGTTCATTGTGAGTAAATTCTCCAAGACCACTAAACAACAACATGTATGTGTCTGTCCAGGTGAGAGTGTGAAATTCCTTGGTATAATTGGTGTTTCTCAGGATCCTCCTCTCAAAAGGGTGTTAAGCACGAGTGGTTATTGATTGGGATGACCCTTAGTCATAATTGAGTAGCACTGGAGATATTTCCAGGATTGTATTCGTATCTGGGGGCTCTTTCAAGAGTTTTGGGCTTTGCTACCCTACCCATACGGTCAATCATGCCTGCGAATGTCCTCCTGAGCATTGATTATATTGGGATGACCTTAGTTGCCTTACCTAGGTATCACATGGGGTACTTACAGAGGTTATTCTATGGGTGTCCCGGCCAGGTTGGGGTCAGACAACATAGTCACTTTATGCGTTGAAGCTAAGGGCCACTATAATTGGTTACGTACCTCCGCTTGTAGTGTATGGGAGTTTCGATCCTCTCCTAGGTGAGACATACCTGCTGCATTCGGGTGCTCACATATCCTCGCCTTGGTTTGCTTGTATTTTGGTTGTAGATTTTCTTAGGAGTGTGCTCTTTGTGCACTAGTTGGCATTTGGGATCGCGGTTACTTGAGTATATTTATGCTCTCTTGAGTTTGGGTCCTTTTATTTTCAGTATGCCTAGTATCCTATCACTCATACTTAGTCCTAGTACAGACGCTGGTGTCAGAATTGGGGGCATCACAGCCCCTTACCGTGCTCATAGATTTGGGAATGGTCATATTCCATCCTCTACTCCATTTGTGGAGGATTTTTATTCCGTTCGCTCGGTCTTTACACCAGTGGTCACCCTCATGGGGGTGGTAGTGGAAGCGTGAATGTTGGGTCTACACCTTACATTCCCTTTTATGTCCCATCGTTCACCGCATTGTTTCCTTTGGGTGCAGTTGTCATGATATTTCCTCCCTATATCCTATAGTTTGGATTCTTTATTGACTATTTTGGGTTGTTTTGGACTAATATGGTTGTCATGTAGGGTCCAGTTTTTGTACACTCTCTCCGAGGTTTCAACTTGTTTGTTCCTATCACAGGTATTATGTCTGAACTGGCATATAGGTTATGATATCACATCCGCTTGCACTTATGCATTTCCTTATGACCATTCCATTTTAACCTTAGGTATGAACCCATTCCATGGTGTCATGGAACCTTCATGCTACTTTTAGAAGTGACACTATGCGAATGGTAGAGCTTTCCTATACATGGGTCCCCTAGTTAGCTCCCCTTTGCATTTGGTACCCATGTTGTGAGTCCTCTCTTAGGCCCGAGAGTCCTTTGTATAGTACCGCCATGACATTTCACAAGAGCCTCATACTCCTCTTGATCTTTTGCTGGCCTGTTTCCCCTGGACTGCCTTATGTCAAGTTGTAATTGCATTATAATGAGCTTTTTCTGCCTCATTGAGCCTTATGTTGGCTTCCCTGACTTTGAGTTTTAGCCTTATATCCCGAGCTTGTCTCATGTCTAGCCATGCAAAGCCATCTTTTATATCCTTTGTAGCTTGATTCCCTATTCTACTGAGAGGGGACTTTCCCCTGAGTGTCGCTATCCTACACATGTATCCTTGCATTGAGCATAGGTATGTTCCACTGCTTGGAACTAGTTTGTTTTCCCATATGACACTCGTCTCCTCCTAGTCTGTAACTATAAAGCAGTTTTATTCTTTTTCAAGATTTTTAAATATTTGAAAAAGTCCAAAAAAAATTTAGAAAACCAAAAAGCCGGACAAGGAAAGATGTTATCTTTGGAAGCTGTCGAGTTGTGTCGCCTTCTAACAGAACACTGTATATCACATCCGTTGGTTGGGTTTATAGTTTGACTTTAGGATCTGTACTCGTTTATCTGAGTTTATCTCCACCGACTGGTTAAGCTTCCAGTCCCCATGGAGCCTCTGTCGATGCCTCCTGTGTCGCTGGGATGTCCCAGTTTTGTATATCGAGTCTATGCTACCTTTTATGAGTCACCATTCGCCATTATGCTCTTGTTTGAAGGAAGTTGAAACCTGAGTCGACCATTCCTCAGTTATCTTGACTTTGCATGTCGACCATTCCCGGTACAGTTACTGGTTCGTGCACCTTATGATCGAGTCCTTCCACATTATATAGCTTTGTTGAGTACCTCGTGTTGGATGATGGGGGATGCCTTAATGCCCTCCTTCCAACATATTTCATCCCATCGACTTCAGATCATTTGTTCTGGGATTGGAATTTAGAGTCATTTTTGAGTGCCTTAAGACTTGCAGTCATCAGTGGCAGGTTCTCTCGCCATCGACAATTTTTGGGAATTCATCAATGTCCCTTGATCGATGGATCCTCTCAAGTGTTCTACCTCAACACATTTATTCACACTTGTTAGTTTGCACTCTGGTACCTTGATTCCCATTATCATTATCGGTGGGTGATCTCGCGTCTGTTAATGGTATACATCATTGACCGGTAATCAGACGATGGACTACTATGTTCGACCTCGACACCTCTATTCACATAGTAGGACTTGTACTCGTAGCAGTTTGTGTAGAAGAACTTCTAGATTGGTGGCATCTCTTATATGCTACCTCCTTAATCGTGCCAGTGTTCATGAGATTTCAGCTCTCATGACTTGATTCCAGTATGTGTCAGACATTTCTAGCTATTATGGAGATCTTGATCCATTGTATATCTTCAGCCATTATGGAGATCATGATCCTTTGTATATCTTCATCATGGAGATTCTGATTTATGTATAGTGTACGTGGCGATAACCACTTATGTCATATTTTGTATCATGCATATTCATGGCCATTGTACTCTTATGTATCTGGGATTGCTATATGTATTTGCAGTTATGTGCAGAGTTGTATCATTGTACTATGCTTATTGGGTGGTTGGTATTCCATTTGGGATTCTTCATCACTCCACTTCTGGGATGGACTTATAATGTATTTCAGCCATCGTATGACCCCTCTGACCTCACACATTAGGGGGCATCTGTTATAGCTGATTTTACCACACCAGGTGAATCACACTTGTATAGCCTTCCCCTGTCCCTCTGCAGACTCCTTAGACCCCTTGGACCATTTTTTGTCCTTTGATGTTTCCTAGACCATCCCTAAAAACATGTGAAAATTTCTATACGTGACTTTTAAACCCCTTATCGCGTATATACGCGGGTTTGACCTCTAAAACCACGTACATCGGGATGTGTACAAAAATCCAAATCCTTTTAGAGTTTTCCTTGACATGGATCTGACTCACTTGTATCCTGGCCTTCCATATTCCTGGAGCTCGCTCGGTTTCTACCTTTCATTACCCCATTGAAAAGCTATATAAGGAACCCTTTGGATACATTGAAGGCATACAAGAATTTAGAGCAAAGAAACTATAGTCCATTGTTGCCAAAACTTGTGCTTGAGTTTGCATCCCTTTGTCCCTTGGAGCACTTTGGTGTTCTTTCCAAGCTTGCCTTTTGCTTGTGAGCTTGCTATCAAGAGATGGAGGATTGAGGTGGTGGAGGCCCAAGTGGGGGATTCAGTTTCTCCGATTCACAGACGTGCCGACAGAGGTTGTATTCATTGTAATCTCTGATTTTATATTAATAGAAATATCTTTTCCTATCCAATAATGTATGTTTGAATGAATATTTTATCCATGGATGATTTCAAAAGCTTATACGTTGTTGATTATATATGCTAGAGTAGATCTAACACCAATATATATATTATGATTGTCCTATTTACTTGTTGTTGAAGAAGTGATTCATCAATTCAAGTTGAAGTTGGAAAGCTCAACGGGGATCTACTTCAACCGTCCGGAATAATGTACGAGGTCTGATCCTTTAGTGTTAGATATTTGATTTCTCTTGCATATTGGAAAGGATTGATTTCTGGAGTCAAGCTGTCTGTTGTGGTACCCCAAGCCATAGGAATTTGAATTATTCCTACACCAGTCTCTCCAATTGGTGAGGATTCTAACTTCATTACTATCTCCAAAGCTTCTGTTTGGGACACAATCTTCTATTGCATCAACGGGATTCAGATGTGGGACAACAATGTTGTAGTGAAGCATTTATTATGTTGCACGTCTGACATCTGAAAGCTTACTTTGGCCATCAATGTTTTAAATCTTTCGTCAAAACACCATACCGACTCTGTAGGAAACTTCTTGATTTATTTAATTTTTGTGATGCACTGTGACTCAGATTTCAACTTTTTAAACTTGTATATTAATCCCACTCGAATTTGGTCGAGAGTTTTCAGCACAACTCCCGCTGGAACTATAGAAAACTTCATGTACCAGTCTAGCACACAACCTCTTAGGGTTGTAATCATCAGTGCCTTGTTTATCGCTTCATCTTGGACTTGTCGCATGGTCCATACGAGTTCACATAGAAACCAGTGTTGTTCTGGGTCTTTTAACCCATTTCCATTAAATATAGGCAACTTAATATCGTTTTCGGCCATTATATTGGCTCATGTTGCACTCGGACAAAATATTTGACTAGTCAGACTCACTTGTCCGCTATTCACATCGTTACTATTATTTGTATTTACAAAACCATAGGGATAAGAGTTTCTAGATCTTACCTCTAGGTTGTAGGTGTATAGTACTCATGTTATGGATATGGAGCTTCTGCTTATTCTTCCTCTCCATTAGGTATAATCTCATATTGCTCTGCTTCATCGCAATAACCTTCGTTAAGATGCGATGCTATCCTGTACTCTTCTCCTCTGGTCGTACTGCAACTTCCTCTCCTTGTTACAATTGTTCTTCTTTTTCCCGACCAAAATATTCTTCCACTCCTTAAATGTCCACCTTCTAGTTCAGTGCTAATATCAATAGGGAACATCTCAACTTAGTTTGCTCCATTTTTCGCACACTTCTTTTGCGACATATCCTAACCTTCTTGTGCGAAGTCCTTCTAACTAACAGACTCCATTCTCAAGATTCTTTTTTTCGCATACAATCATCTTTATCCAACTTTTCAAAGAGGTCAAGTATCTTCCTCATGGTCCTTGAAAAAATATTCTTTCTGTCTCACTGTATGAGGTTATTATGTCAATATAAAACTCAGTAATGTATCCCTCCAAAATACTGTCTACCCATAAATCGACAGCCCTTGACACAGGGTTTCTAGTACTTTTCAATCGCTGGATCAACTAAGGATTCCACTCTGTTGGTTCTCCTCCTTGGAAATTATTTCTCTGGGTTGCTAACTTCGACAACCATTCATATAACACAATAGGGAACTCAAAAAAGAAAATATCGTGGATATCTGTATAAAGGTATCCCTCCAACCACCTCGTCGGATTTAACCACGATCCTTTACCTTCTTCTTGCGTAAACTCTAATGATCTAAAATCCGCCTAGTGTTAGATTTCCATCTTTTTCGGATGCGAAATCATGTCCCTCACTAAAATGATTCACGGTCCCGAAAACAAAACCATTTGTTGGCATTTCTTCCCTCTTCAACCCACGTTCAGACCTTCTATACCGCGCAACAAAGACCAAGATATCAACTCGACAGAGCAAGACTCAATCGACAACACCTGTGACACAAATGTAGTCTCACCTAAGATATCTCTTATGGGTAACTTCCAGAACCATGTTTCCACAGTTGGGTGGGGGTTCCTTCTCCTTTGGAACCTTACCAACTCGCTCGAATGAAGCCGATGGGTGTATTTATTAATCCTACTATGCATAGAGAAGACACTACTTAAATTATCTGTCACAATGATTATAACATAAAGGTATGCTTAACACACAGGTTATCCATCAATGGTGCAATTTATGCATAAGGAAACTTGTCACAAGCAAATACATAAATACTTAATCACAATATACATTTCTGCGACTTAACCACATTTGTCATATACATTCATACAAATTCACATACATTCATCCGAAATAAACACATTTATCATCTACTCAATGACATAGTCTTTAACGTGGAAACCCATCTGATAAAAACCACAAAGGTGTTCTTCATATGGAATGAGAAATATATGGCACCTTTGGTATGCGCACTTAGTTGTAGACTCTATTCTAGATCTTCTTCTCTTATCTATACAACCTTCTCTCTCCTCTCATGCTCTCTAGTCTTCTGTCGGGCAATCTTCTCCTACTTAACTATATTGTTGATCCACACACAACCAAGATCAACTACTTCTTCTCTATACTTATGTGCACTCAACTGCAGATTACTCAACTCTTCTTACAGACACAAAGCCTACTAACTGACCGAGTAAGTAATTAAGAAATTAAAACAAGTAAGCATGCAACCAACGTTCAAAATTGAACCCTTCACAGCCCTTTCAAAGGGTTCTATCCCTTCCCAGAAGTGTAAAGTTAAAATTGTCCTTCAAAAAAAAATTAAAATTTGAATTTTACCCTTCCAATAAAGAAGGGCATAATTTATATCAACATTTCAAAAGAAGTGCAACTTTTGAAATTATCCATCCATACAAATTTCTCTTCTCTTTACATCGTCTTCTCTTTAAATCCTCATCTCATAGTCATAACTAAGGATTATTATGCCTGCACATCCTTACCTTATAATACAAATTGGGTCAAGGCCCAAAGACAACCATAAAATGTTAAATGTGTCAAGACGCAAAAAGTAAGATACAACTATAAGTCTTATATTAAATTTATCTTGTAAGTCTTTAATCAATAGTATCAACTGAGATTTGACACGTTGGATGGTTCTGATCTTCTTATCACGAGTCCTTACCAATGTGATTGCAAGGCATTCTTTCAAGGTGAAGTCCATAATTTTAGGTCTTCTTCCTCGTTATCATGCCTTTTGGTAAGACAATAAAGAGGGTAGTGGCCTGCATCAGCATGGAAAATGTCTAAGGAATAGAGGTTATACACATTAATTGTTTTCATTAAATAATTTAAATTCCTACCAATGACTATCGATTTAGTGAACCATGGAATGGTACAAAACACAACAAATTTTAGAGCCCCAAGCACTTAATTACACACAGCTATAACTTTCTCAAATCTAGCCATTAATAAACTTATTTTGGTATTCTGGTTCAATTTAAAAGGATTGTTGAGACTTAGAAATATAATGAGTTGCAAGCAGCGTTCAAAATTGAACCCTTCACAGCCCTTCCAAAGGGTTCTAGCCCTTCCCAGAAGTGTAAAGTTAAAATTGTCCTTTCAAAAAAAATTTAAAATTTGAATGTTACCCTTCCAATAAAGAAGGGCATAATTTATATCAACATTTCAAAAGAAGTGCAACTTTTGAAATTATCCATCCATACAAATTTCTCTTCTCTTTACATTGTCTTCTCTTTAAATCCTCATCTCATAGTCATAACTAAGGGTTATTATGCCCGCACATCCTCACCTTATAACACGAATTGGGTCAATGCCCAAAGACAACCTTAAAATATTAAACGTGTCAAGACGCAAAAAGTAAGATACAACTATAAGTCTTATATTAAATTTATCTTGTAAGTCTTTAATTAACAATATCAACTAAGATTTGACACATTGGATGGTTCTGATCTTCTTATCACGAGTCCTTACCAATGTGATTGCAAGGCATTCTTTGAAGGTGAAGTCCGTAATTTTAGGTCTTTTTCCTCGTTATCATGCCTTTTGGTAAGACAATAAAGAGGGTAGTGGCCTGCATTAGCATGGAAAATGTTTAAGGAATAGAGGTTATACACATTAATTGTTTTCATTAAATAATTTAAATTCCTACCGATGACTATCGATTCAGTGAACCATGGACTGGTACAAAACACAACAAATTTTAGAGCCCCAAGAACTTAATTACACACACCTATAACTTTCTCAAATTTAGCCATTAATAAAATTATTTTGGTATTCTGGTTCAATTTAAAAGGAGTGTTGAGACTTAGAAATACAATGAGTTTCAAGGATTCAGTTGACTTAGGCCCCTCCATCAAATACATGTATGCTTTCACAACAAGCGCTGAAAAACAATATTTGTTTTTTGCATTTTTTTGGGTGAAAAGGTTTGGCTAATTTATACTTGTCAATTAAAGGACAATTATTTATATTTCCCTTCATCTCTGAAGGGCTGAGAGAATAAATTCCCTTCCAATTGAAATTAAGATCCACCCTTCAAATTTGATCACTGCATGCAACCAAGCATCCCAGCAAGCAACAACCAACAAACAACCTGCACACATCCCAAGTTCTTCATTCTTATAGACTCTTACATGTCGCTATCATCCGACTTCATTCGGATAGCCAACAATATGTCATTCCTATTCTAGTGACATTTGTCAATAGGAACTAATGACCCAAACTACAAAGATTATTTTATTCCTTATAGCACGTGTGACTTCCGATGATTCTAGTTGACCTCGTACCCATGATCTTCCTTGAGCTGTTGTTTTCAGTCATTGCGCCACTACACATTTCCTCTAGCATGGTTCCTTCTGTCACGGTTGATATCGTTGCATCCTTCCCTTCTGTCATAGCTTCTCTTCTGTCACATATTCTCTTCTACAAGAGCCTCTTGCCTTATCTCTTTCTTCCTTATTTTCTTTTGCTCTTCCCTTCTCTACTTCTGTCGCAACTCATTCTCTTTCCTGCGAGCAGATTCTTTACCTTCTTGGGCATAATTCTAACTGAATTCTGTTGGTCACTCTATACGTCAGTTAATTAAAACCATCATGCATAATGCTCAATATAAATTGTCAACCTAGGGAAGTCTTTTATTTCAAAGATAACTTACATTATCTGTGCTTAAACACTAAGTAGTTGATGACTAAATAAATTGTCCTACTTAGATATTTTGTCAAACTTCTCCCATAATCAAAACTGATCTAAACTACCTATCTAAGAATTCAGAATTGCAATTACTTCCTAGAACTCAATCCAGTAATGAATGATTCTTGAAATAAATATCTAGAATTACTTTTGCAGAAAGTTAAATCCTAATTTACCAGACTGTATGTGGATCCATTGTGACTCACTAATCTAATCTTAATCTAAAATTGAGAAATACAGGAATTGAATCACAGTTCTAAACCATAGTCTACCTGAATTAAAAAAACTTGAGCAAGAAGAGTAATTGAAAGGAAACTAAGGGAGAGCTTGACTATTACAGCTACTACACACATGCATAAAAGAAACTAACCTACACAGTCGACTGTCACACCATGTTGTTGCAGCTTAAAGAAAATGCAAGTACTGGGTATTCAAAGAACAAAATGATTAACATGACTGTTGCAACTACCGAAGCAAATACATATAATGTAACATCCACACCACACAACTAATTAAGAAAACATCTAATTAAGTTGATGATCTCTTTGGGAAGGTGGGCCTAACCTTCGAACAGAGACGTCGAAACTAACACAAGTTAAAACACAGAGATGTGACGAATCCTGCTCCTTGTATTAAAATGGTGAAATGAAGACACAGTCTCTGTTACATCTTACACAACAAAATCTAATATTGTCCAACCCCTGGCTTTGAATTCTTCCCTATACTTATACATTAACAAATGTAACCATCACCCACTAATATTAGGCAACCATGAAGATCTACGATCTTCAGGCTGCCCTGTTACATGCACTGTTACAGCTATGAGTGGAATTAACATAGGTAAGGAATATAGGCAATTCTGTTTCCTGATCCAGTAAATGAATAACATAGCCAATTCATGAAAGGCCTGGATGCTTACGGCTAACTTCAAGCAGTGGCGCGATAGTGTAGCTTAGTTTGTTGCAGCAATGTGTGTCTCATCCATTTCTATTGCAGCCCGCGTGGAATGATGACCCTTGATTGGATCTGCGCGTATAGATGGTACTGGAAAGTCATAGCTGATAGTGGATGCTCATATCCTCTCTAGACTGCTTGGGCTGCTACACCTATAATCTCTCACAGCTTGCACTATCTTTGTGAAATCATAATGACTTAGCATAATGCAAGAACCAAAGTCCTAATTATAACAATCATAAGCATTAATAAGATGAAACAATAAATAATCATACATGTGAAGATTTAGGGCTCAAATGAGGAAAGAATGTCTGTTTGGTGCGCAAAATCGAATAAGACAAGAAAAATAGGGTATAAGGGACGTGGTTAAAAAGGGGAATCTTGGGACCCAATATCTCCCCCCAACTGCTCTATTGCATGTCCTTGTGCAACAACCCCCATTAGTCTGAATCAGAATCTTGAACTGTACCTCGCTCATGTAGAGATCAAAAGTTGTAGGAGGACTCAGATGACCCCCTCCCATTTAGATATCCATTATGGGCAGCCCGATATTTCCAACATTGCCTTTCTTCTGCTTTTGTCAGTGAAAAATCTTCCTTGTATGGTTTTGCTGGCCACCAAATAAGTGGGAATTTAAATTTAAGTCCCAACTAGTCAGCTCCACATTTCCTCATACAATCGACGTACCCTTCAACCCTAGGGAGAGCCTGTTTAAAATTCTTGAAGCAATAAGGGTCACTTTTCTTAATTGATGAAGGGGAAGC
Organism: Pseudotsuga menziesii; assembly: GCA_001517045.1. Classification (NCBI taxonomy): domain Eukaryota; kingdom Viridiplantae; phylum Streptophyta; class Pinopsida; order Pinales; family Pinaceae; genus Pseudotsuga; species Pseudotsuga menziesii. The sequence goes on along the minus strand of LPNX010712623.1, from coordinate 695,023 downwards.
CTTCCACCTATGCTTACTGCCCTCCAAATCCAAGCGTTGCTACTTGGAAACCTGGTTAACACAATTGGAGATGAATTTCTCTTGAAGCTCGACCAGCTGTTGAGTCTGGATGGGACATTTAAGCCTCTGTGCTTGATCATTACGAACAAGTCGAGGGGACTGAGGTTCACAACGAACCCATAGATTACAGTGAGCCTCATTGTGAGAGATTGTCTGAAATGAATCCTCCCACTGCACATGATCGTTGACAAAAGAAGCAAAATCCCTCAACTGGATATCACCTAGGTGAGGAGTAGGATTTGAATGTCGATCCAAGGGGAAAACCATTTCATGTAAATAAATCTCGCACAAAAGTTTCTGCTCAGTGAAGCTTCTTTTCACAAATGTTTCCAAAACCTGGTCTGAAGATGCTACTTCATAAGATCTCCCTTATTTTAATGCTTTCATCTTAAACCAAGTGAACTGTTCATATAAAAATACAGGATAAGAGGGAGATGGAGCTCTGGAACTCATCAATTATCAGGAGAGAATGTACAGTTGGTCTTTCGCCTTTTGCATGGACTTGAACTTCTTCAACTCCTTCAATTATTTCTGTACTTATTCCCAACGACACTTTTTGAATATTAGCTCTTCTGCCCATCTTTCCCTCAATTCACTAATAGTATTCCTATGCTGAGTAATGGGAATCATTCCTTGCTGATATCTATCCACCTCACTTTTCCATTTCTTGACTTCTATTTTCAGCAGTGAGAGTTCTTCTATTAGACCTTGAATATTTTCCTCTCCTGCGTCCTTCTCCTCATCAGAGTCTAAATTAACAAATTCTTGGGAAGATTGCGTCCATACCTTATTATCCAATGTTTTATCTTGATTGCTCTGGATTGGAAGTGAAACAACTTCCTCTTCCACCAGTGGTTCAACAACTTCTTCTTGCCAGTGTACTTCTGCAATCAATTCTAAGGATGTTGTTTCTTGTGTGACAACACCTCCTTCCTGAAACCTCTTTTTGTCAAATTCAGCAGCTAATGGTGTAGATGTTGGTTCTTGTGTGGAAACATATTCCTATTTTCCAGGCTCAGTATCTTCTTGATTTTCGGCTGGAACTTCTTGATTCTTGACTGTGGCTTCAACACGGGGATGCAAGGATGTTGGTTCCTATGTAACAACTTCCTGCCCTTCCAAATCCTCTGGAAAATCGGGTTTCTCTTCAGTTACTTCCATATACCAAGAGAGATGAGGCTGGTCCCCAATTATTCCAGTGTCCCCAGATAGATGAGACTAATCCCCAAATGGTTCAGTTACCCCTAATGGCTGGGACTGCATCTGTTCATCTTCTCCTGATTCCACATCGAGGATTATGTCCACCTCAAGATCAGTCACCCCTAGCCGAATGGGAGTCTCAACAAGGTTTTCTGAGGATTTTGGTTCTTGTGTGACAACATCCTGATCAACTTCAACATTTTCCTGTTGTTGAAGTTCTCCCTCTACTAGTTCTATGTACTGAGATTGTTCTGGGGTCATAGTAAGAACTCCTAGGTTCGGGTCAGGGATTGTCTCAACCTCTGGCTCACTCACTTCCAATTGAGTAGCAACTTCAACAAACATTTCCAGGGTTGTTGGTTCTTAGGTAACAACACCCTGTGGCTTAACCTGAGATTGATCACATTCCCTTACCTTTACCTCGGGGTCCCTTCCATTTTTGATTCTTCTTTATCTCTCAATTCTCTCGTAGACGTTCCTCTCTCTTCTCCAACTATCTATGTGGGTTTTTGTGCCAAAAATGCATGCACTGTGACCTTGTATCCTAATTTAATAAAGATTTCTCCACACTCAGGGAAAACTACCTTTTTCAATTCATCACCTTCCTCAGTCGAAAGTGATCCTTCAATCTGGTCTGTAGCTTCCACCAGTGTGTGCAATCTCCTCTCCACCTATTTCTGACATGTTTCCTTCCATCTTTCCACTTCCTTCTGAAGCAATTGCACCTCTTCCTTTAACCGACCATTCTCAAAGAGAAGTCCCTCAATTTGAGGTTCCTCTGCAACAGGTTCTTGTGGGGTAGCATTTACCTTAGGTCTCAATATGGGAAATTCAATGTTTGCTTCGATATTTTCCCATTTTTCCCACGTTGATTTTACTACTACGACTGATCTGGGTCTCCTTCTTCTCACTGGCCTTGATGCCTGCACCTCCTCCTTTGATCTTCTTCTCTTCTTTTGTGGTAGAGGGGCTTCCAATTCTGTAGCTGATGTAGAAGGAATGTCTCTTATTCCAGTGTCTTCTTTGGTTTTTGACATCTCTATTTCCTCCTCGATAAGAGTTCCCATCCATTCCGGAGAAGATTCGATGGGGAAAAAACTACATTTTATTCTGTCATCATAGCTCCTACTGATTCAGCTTCAACTGTTGCAGCATTAGATGCCGCTCTAGCTTCAGCTTTTGCTGATGGATCTCCTTAATCCTCTATGCCTTCTGCCTAGTTTTTTGTTGCTGCATCCTCACCTGATTCTTCTTCTTGTTTATCGGATTCTATTTCATCCCATTCTTCTTAATCATCTGATTCTACCTCATCTCCCCCGCTAACTGAATTGGAGGGATTCCTATCCTCTTGTTCTTCTGCCATTCCCCCCAACTGGGTTGGTGCATCCTCTTCTTTCTGTGGTTGAACACCCATCAAGAGTGCAGGTGCTTCATACTCTATTGGAACACCAGGAAAAAGTACAGGTCCCTGGTTTATTTGAGGTTGGCCAGTAAACTGCTGACAGATCTGGTTTCTCTGAGCTAAATCCCTTAAGATGAGCAATTTAATTAGACCGTGATGGGTAAGGGATGAGTATGGGTTCCTAGCTGATTTCACAAATCCCACCATATGATGCAAGTATTTAAATAGATAAAAGGGCATATTGATTAAAGCCCTATCGCGTAAATGAGACAGTAAAGGGAATTCAGAGAAATACATGGTTTGATATCTACCTTCACACATAATGTACTTCTTCAAGAAGATCGCCACTTCATTCCAGGGATGAGGCAGTGACTGTAATGCTATCCCCCTCTTCGCTTGGCGGACTTGTTCACCGGCTAGCAAGAACTATTGCATTGCAACAGCATTTCGAATTTGTCTTCCAAACCAGGCTCTTCCACTTTGAGGAAGGCTCGTGACCTCTGCTACAATCTCCTAAGTAACTTATATATCTAAACCCCTAACCTCTAAATGGGTTTCTGTGAGATTCAAAGCGAACTGCAGAACTGTTTCACGGTGAAAACCACTTAATCATTGGAAATACTCAGTCCAACCAACTACTGCGAAGATGTCAAAAACCTCAGCATTTCCTGCAATTCCTACTTGTTTGTGGGTTCATGTCTGGCTGGGATACCCATGGTTCCTTTCCTTTTGAATGCTAGTATCATTTTAATAATTCAAAGTCCCAGTAATAGAGGTTACATCAAGGGGTAGTGCACGGACAATTGATGTTGGGGTTGAGCAAATTAGGAAAGTAAGGTAGTTGGAAGAAAGAAATCATTAATAAGATCTAGCCCCAAATTAGGAAAATGTTGATGGCCGTGAGATAAGCTCGAGTACCCATAGGATCGTGCAGATGGACAATTAACGAAGCGTGGATATAATGACAGGTATGAAAAGGCGAGCATGATTAATTTTGTCAAATATACTTAATGCTTAATCATGCAAATAATCAGAACCGTACCTTGGAAATTATGCAATGATCCATGACTTCTCAAGATAATACAATGTGTCAAATGTTGCCATCAATTTTAAACATAATTACGTGCGTGCTGTGATGATGTTCGTTTTGGCGAGCCAAAAACTGTCTTTTCAAATTTAATGGAAACATAATTGAAGTTGTGAGGTGAGTTGGGATCAACAAAATCATGGGTGACATAAATTTTGGACAAATCTGGAGGAGTCGCATCCCTTCCATGGATAAATTTGGAGGATTCACAACCCTTCCGTGGATAAATCTAGAGGATTCGTAGCTACAAAAAATAGGAAAATTCTACTAAAATTGGTAGAGTCGCAGCCGTGAAAAATAGAAAAGGTATGCTAGAATCGGTGGAGTCGCAGCTGCGCGAAACAGAAAAATAGGAAAGTTTTACGGAGTCGTAGCTGCACGAAACATAAAAATGAGAAGGTTTTAACGGAGTCGTAGCTGCGCGGAAGGGAAAATAGGCATGTTTTATGGAGTCACAGCTGCACGAAATGGAAAAATGGGAAGGGTATTATGGAGTCACAACTACGTGGAATGGAAAATAGGCATGTTTTATGAAGTCGCAGCTACACGGAACGAAAAAATGGGAAGGTTTTTACGGAGTCACAACTGTGCAGAACAAAAAATAGGCATGTTTTACGAATTCGCAGCTGCACAGAACAAAAAAATGGGAAGGTTTTTTATGGAGTCATAGCTGCACGGAATGAAAAAAATGGGAAGGTTTTTCACAGAGTCGCAGCTGTGAGAAACGGAAAATAGGCATGTTTTGCGGAGTCGCAGCTGCGTAGAACGAAAAAATGGGCAGATTTTACAGAGTTGCAGTTGCACAGAACTGTTCATGAATCAAATTATTTTCTTCTTCATGGATATTTTTCCAAAGCAGGAGGTTAGAATAGGGGTTCTAGTTGTCATGACCATTGCTCCCTACGTTAGTTCTTGCACAGATTCTTCAAAAACGATCAAGCGTGAAGGAAAACAAAACAAAAAAAGAAATAAAAACAACAAACATCAATTTATTTATGTACAATTTTTTTGTGTGTGGAAGTCAGAGTGACTTTCTAAAGATTGGAAGGGGCAGAGAAATACTCTTTCCCTTGCGCTAGCTGGTATTCTGGATCAGCTACAACCTGTGAAATAAACACGTCCCTTGAAATTGGTTTGTGGTACAGTCGCAGCCTGTGACCATTAGCAAATAATGGTGGATGGTTTTCGTCGATGGTGACCAGGCGGGCTGTACCATTATCAAGCACTCTATCTATTTCATATGGATCCAACTATCTTGTGTGTAGCTTACGTTTGAATTCCCTTTTGAACCTTGAATCTTATAATAATGCTCAGTCTCCTTCATAGAAGACTTTCTTTTTGATGAACCGAACGTACCATTTGGATCGTTGCTGCTGAATCAATGCTGTTTGATCCATTGCAACTATACGTTTCTCATCAAGTTCATTTAATTGATTTAGTCTACTCCTCCACGCCTTTGTTACATCCAAGTTTACATCCACGGCCATCCTCAAAGTCTTGATTTCGAATTCGATAGAGAAGACAACACTCTTACCATACACCAAGTCGTAAGGGGAAAACCTTGTAGTACTGCACCAAGTAGTGCGATATGCCCATGATGCTTCCAGAAGCCTGTCAGCCCAGTCTCTGCGATGGCTTTTGGCTGTTTTAGTAAGGATAGCTTCAATAACTTTATTGGTACTTTCCACCTGACCATTGGCCTGGGGATGGTAAGGTGAAGTTATCCTATGATGAATATGGTAATTCTATAGCACAACTTCAAATTTATGCGACACAAACTGTGATTGTCCATCTGTGATTATTTCCTTGGGTACTCCAAAACGAGTGAATATTCCCTTTTACAAGAAGTCTATTACAGCCTGGTCATTAGCTTTCACTAACGCCACAACCTCGACCCATTTTGTCATGTAGTCAGTGTAAACTAAAATGTAAGCTTTCTGTTTCGAGGAAGGGTTGATAGGCCCAACAAAATCTAAGGCCCATTTGTCAAAGGGTTCAACCACCAACTGTGGTTGCAAAGGAATTTCGTCCAATCTATTAGGTTGGCCCATTCTCTGATAGATGTCACAAGCCTGGACATACTTCTTTGCATCCCTGAAAACTGTTGGCCAATAATAGCCCATTCTTAACACCTTATGACCTGTCCTTTTGTCTGAAAAATGTCCTCCACATGGCTCATCATGACATGCCTTCAAGATATGGAATACTTCATCCTCCTTGACACATCTTTTGATCTCAAAATCAGGACTTGTGTAGAAGAGATGACCATCTATCAAACAATACCTGGCACTTTGCTGGATAATTTTCCTTTTCTCTCTTTTTGATAAATGTGTCGGAAGCTTTCCTACAACCAAGTAGTTAGCAACATCTGCATACCAAGGGGAATGAGCTGAAACTGCAAATAAATGTTCATATGGGAAAGAATCTTCTACTAGTAAGCTGTCATCACTGCTAGTAAAACGAGATAAAAAATTAGCAACAAAGGGGCATTTTGGGACCCAACAAATTATGCCTATCTTTCCCTAGGGACAACAATGATTATGCAAATTGAGAACACATATTTTTAACTGAGGATGAATCAACATAATTCCATTTTTTTATAATTATTTTCTAAATTTACTCCTCTATAGACCAATAGGATTGTACTTAAATGGCTCATCGGGTTTGTCCTTAACAATTCTCAATTCAATAAATATTGGGAAGTGATTCAAGCACCGAACCTTTCCAACCCAAGTTCGATACCTCTCCACTTGCTGCAACAAGTTGTGATTTTCACGGAATCAATTAAGTCTTTTAATGAACCCACCATTCCCAGAACTATTATTACTCCACTTCAGTTGAAGTTGGATAGGATCCACGTCTACTCAAGTTTCCATTTTAAACTTATTAATAAAATCATAAGTGAGTTGATATGCTCTAGCATACGTGCCCTATATTTCATCATGATTTAAGGTCGAGTTCAAATCCATACCAATAACAATATTATCCAGCTTGATACAATGCATAGAAAACAATCTATCCTAGAACACTGACATACCTTTGAAGAGAGCATACAAGTTGAGCAACGTCATTGTGTAGTCCAAAATGTTACTGTAGACAACTGTGCAAAAACCTAAGTGCACGAAAAAATAGTTTTCCAGAGTAATAATTCCCTTAAAACCAATAATGAATCCACTCAAGAAGCCTTTAGAATCCAAAGCAAGGAAATCCCAAGCACAAAAATAAATTCCTAAGCTCAGTGACCAAGGGAGCCCCTTTCACCATGGTATTTCGTAACAATTTTTTTGACCAATATGACAAGTCATTTTAGGGATAGGTTTTTCTCCTTCACTCCCATACCCCTTATATTGACAGACATGATGTTTATTAGTTACCCTCCCAAGTGGTTGTTCTTGCTTTGAGAACCCCATAGAGCAGTCTCTACCTACCTTGACACAATTCCTTAGCCGCCTTATCTTGTGCGTGTTCGAGTTCATACTTACAACATACCTTAGAAGAACCTATCTCCATATGATGGTCATATCCCGGCTCCTATAAATTCTCCAGTATTTTTAATGTACTTTGGGTCTCAAATGATAATGACCTCCCCCACATAAGGTCATATGTCATTCACGAAATGATGGATAATGAGGAATGGAGTTATGCAGTATAGTGTTATATTTTGCTAATAAACCAAAGTGAAATTATCATCACCCTATCCCTAAAAAAGAGAATTAACAAGTGATCCTCCAAAATTCATAGAATGAGAGTGACTAAAATCACTTGTAGGTAGATGTGAGTCCTCAAAGTAAGGGTTGTATGATGCTAAAATAGGGATGAGAGTAGTATCACCAATATTCTTACATGATAATTTGTTGACATTCACTCCAACTAAAACATTAGATTCCAAAGTCTCTCTTTGTGTTGATGGAAAGCCAAGGTTACCTACCATTACGTTATTTAGCTTTGACCTATCCTTATACTAATGATATTCCATAATAAGAGGAATCAACATTTCAACCACTGGTAATTTGGAGATGTCTCAAACATATAAATTCCATGCACACCTTGAATACCTTGCTCTAGTAGGTTGGTTGCAACTCCATGTGCCATGCCATCCCACGAGGAAATTGTAACCCCTCTTGTGAGAATTTCCTCCCCACCTCCACCTTGGCCCTTTTGGTTGTCCACACTTTATTCTAAAACTATTTTTCATAGTTAGCAAGAATATGGGCATATTGATGACACCTAACATAACATAAGGGGACATTAAGGTAATCCAGTGGTTGAGTATATGAACTAACCCCAATCACAAGATCCATTGATTCATATAAACCTTGAAAAATGTCTTTCTGAACCAAGGTACAAGCCATCAAGCACGGTAGACTATTATGAAATCTATCATCCACCACGATGAAAATACTTAGGGTGTCCTCGATATGGTTCAAACCTTCATCAGTCCAGAACTCTAAGGGAAATTGTGATATCTTGTTGCTGACAAACTCCTCTTAGGAATCAAACAAAGGAAGCCACAACTTTGAGTTCCAAGACACTCTTGTCCATGAACAATAGTTTTTTATGATCCCAAGTGCATCCTCCTTGCATATAAAAATAAAATCTATCCATCCCTTTCCTAGAAAATTAACTATAAGGCCTAACCTACCACTTGAGACCATTCTTGTTGAATACAAGCATTTGATGATGCCATATAAACCCTTCTCCCATATAACTTACCCATGAGAGTTTGACCCTCCATTTCCATGATATGATTCACACTTATATCCTTTCCCACCACCAAGGAAATACCACCACGTTGTGAACAAAGCAAGGATTTGTCTTTTCTTCCTTGAATGAGACCCATTATTAGGGCATAAACTATGAAGATAATCAAATCACATCCTTTCTCCTACAAATCCAAAGGAAGAATCACCGAAACCTAGTCCTGACTTGGTAGCTACTATATAATGCTCTCTCTTAAGAGTATATTTAGGTGACCCAAAAGCTTGCAGATCATGGGCCCTTTATCCTTTTAGCTACTCAGTCACTAGTGATGTGTGATCCCTCTTAGTACTTGCAAAAGGATCCACCCGATCCTCTGTACCCTCAAGATAGGAAACAATTAATGATATATTTAATAGGGAGACCACATTTTCCCAAATCCCCAACCCTAATCTATTCAACAATGAGGGATTACCATCCACAAAACCCCCACAGTGCTAGGGGATTTCACAAATTCCTTCAACAAGGGAGGTGAGGAAAATATTTGATCCTCCGAGAGTGAATCCTTGGAGTAGTCGACTAGTTATACCTCCTCATCCATAGAGTATTCAAAAACCCTAGCCACCCAAAAATTAGGTTTTCAAGTTCCCCCCATTGTCATCACTTCCACATTTAAATATATTCAAGAAAACCTTAAACATCATATAATCTTGCCATATACATGCCTACCTAGTCTTAATATTTTCTAATGTTTTATGCCAAAGATATTTTCATATAACAATCTCTCGCATCAACTTAACAATATTAAATGCCAACACTTGACCTATTATGGAGAATTAAGGTATAATCATAATTACACAAGAGCTTAACAAGAGCATTATATCACTTACAAGAATTGAACCTTAGTGAAGAGGGTGAACCCAAACTAAATACCATTATTGCATCCAAAAAATGTTTTTTCTTTTTTATGTTTCAAATTAAAATAAATTAGATTTATTATTATTATTTTAAATTGCTTTAAAAAACAATTTGTAGAATATTTACACTATAACATTTACATTTCACTCTATATCAATTATAAATTATGATAATCATTTTATTGTTCCATAATAACATACTTAAAAAAAAAATTGTCAACTCTTGCTAGCTTATCTAGTTAAGGTATGAGTTTCGTTTGCTATGCTACTCGAGTTCAATACCCTTTGCTAGGGGACTTGATTTCAATGCCTTTATGCAGACTTAGTGCAGAGGAGAGACCCAAAAAATCCAACCATGTTACCAATAATTGAAATGCAGTAGCCAACCCAAAATAATAAACATTTCTAAGAGAAAAATATTAATATTTATTATTATTTATTTTAGATAATTAATTTACATATTAATTATAAAACATAAAGTTAACAAACACCTATATGAAATGGCTAGATTTAGTAATGATGTGTGAAATTAAGGTTTTTGTAATGCATAAAATTTATTATGATAATTAATAAAATTTAATAACATAATCATCTTATTATAATTGGAGTAAATTAATAAAATGATGAATTCATCTTCTTATTATTAATTTTAATGCTTTTCCTATTTATTATTAATTTACTTTAATCATCATTATAATTATACATTTTTTTTAATTTATTATTAATTTACTTTAATCACAATTATAAAAAATATTGAGTATCATAAATTATTGATTGGCTTAGTAACAAATTATTTTTTTATAATCTTTAATTTTTAAATATAAAACACAAAAGTTTATATATCAAAATGAAATATTACATCTAACTATTTAAATACAAAATTATAAACATTTTTCTTAATTACTTTTTATTTAATAGATTTATAATAGTTTAAAATGATATATGAAATATTACATTCAATTATTTAAATACAAAATTATAATTTTTAATTATTTTTTATTTATATGTAAGTTTAAGATGGATTTATAATAGTTTTAATTATTTTTAATTTATTTAAAATTTAAAATTAAGGTTAGATAAGTTGTTAAATAAATTTATTTAATTTTTTGTTGTTTTTATAAAATGCCATATTTTGATTTAATAGCTAAACAACAATAAAACCTATATTGTGGTGCTTTTGTTTATTATTTAGTTGGCTCAATTCCACTAAGAAAACCATACTTGTGGATATATGAACCTACCTTCATGATGATGGTTAAGTTTATCATTTATCTTGTTAAAGATAATTACTTGAAAACAATGAAGTATTACCCATGATATTATATTTTAGATGAGACTAACCCAGAGGTTAGAAGGGTTAAGTATAGTTGTGATACTAAAGTTATAAATGCATTTGACATCAAAAGAGAAAAGGGTAAGTTATGAAGCATTAAGTTAATGGGGGAGGAAGGTGCCTAGGGGGTTTATCTTTGACCCTAAAGGAAAAAAGTAGCAACTTATGCATATGACCTAGGTATTAGCTCAAATAATTTGGCTAAGCAATACATTCTATTCTTTAGTATGAGACATGTTGCAATTGGAATTAGTTCTCTTACAACAATTGAAGATTCTCTTATTATTATCTCTTAGACAAGGTGTTGTCATAATTTAAATCACAATAGCAAATCGTCTTCATCTAAGCCTTAATGGGTTTTCTATCCTGAATAATCTCTATTCATCATTTTCATGTTCGTCGAGAACATAACTTGTCAACAGATTCATTGGCTAATCAAGCTTCTCTTTTGGAAAAGGGGAATATGCTAGAAAATGGTGTCTTGAACTTTGGTTATTTGTCTTAATCTTGATGGACTTGATGATAAATATTCTTTCCATCTTGCTTCCTTATCTTGTGAGGCTAGCAATTCAAATCTCTTTAAGGCATGATTTGATAAAGGATCGACTTATGGAGAGGTAGATGTGTTCAATCTCTTCTAGAACTATTTCTCTTAACTCTCGGATGCTCTGGACAGAAGGGAATAATTGTGGCTCGTGCAATGGAATAAGATCTTTTATTTTGGGTCTCCATCTTCATTTCCATTTTCATTTTCAAATTTTCCTCAATAGAGTTGGGAGGCCCGTCTTTGTGGATACTAGTCCTAGAGTGGTGGAGTTTTATGCAAGGTTTTTTTCCACCTCCTCTTCCCCATGAGTGTGGCCTCGGTCTCTCTCCTTTGCTTGCTTTTCTAGGTGGGATTGTGGAAACTACTTATTTGCTCTACTCTCTCTGGTTTGGAGAGTTTGGGATGCAGGTTCAAATTAGGTCAGAAGTATAATTTATACTGATAGGTTTCTTGAATTCTAACCTTTGTTGATAAATGTAAGCTCCTTTGAGTATAATGTGGTTCTTGAGGGCTGCAATGTTGTTTAGACTATATTAATTGGTAATAGTTTGACTTTGCCAGAGATAAACCTTCCTTCTCCGTCTGAGGAACTAGTCCCCTTTGCTAGATCTTTTGAATTTTCAGAGGATAGTTCTATTTAAAGGGAAGAAGTTTTTGGGAGTAGGGAAACCCTTTTTTTGGGTCTTGTAGGGTGACCTTTTTTTGTTTTTTCAGAGCTAATTATTTTAATTGTTTGGTGGACAGGGAATACTAGAGTTATGTATCCATAGCATGGTACTATGGTTTTGTTAATGAGAATGCATGTGAGAATTTTGTATCTTTCATTGATTGTGTTTATGTGCACATTTCTTTCGAGGGTATTGGTCTGAGCGCTACATAGAGTATTCTTTCCTTCAAGTCCGTTAGTGATAAGTTATTTGATAATATTGTGGGAGGGGAAATATAGAGTCTTACAGAGTCTTTCTAAAAACGTTGGTTCTTAGCTGCACTGTAGTATTTAGTGTGTGTATTTCTGAGAATATTTTTGACCAAATGGATGTTGAGAAGAGAATGGATGAGCTTTTAGATAGATTTGGCACCTTGCAGGCCAACACATACAACTTTCACTCTTGACTTAGAGGGATGGGGTCTTAGATGGAGGGATTAATATTGACAATCCAATATATTACTTCACATATTTCAATTGTTTATTCTCATATAGATGATATAGAGAAAATTGTACATTGCATTATTGATTATACTTCAGGGATAGATGCTTGTTCAGATGGGTTTGAAGGGTTTGTGTGTTTGTGTGATGATCATCTGAAATAAATTTCAAAATCATTTTCGAAACATGAAGATATTTTGGTTGGAAGGAACTCCAAGTTGGGTGAAAATTATGAAGATAAGAATGTTGATCATTCTGTCATGCAACCCCATGGTGTGAACAATACCATCTCCCTTAAGGAAGATAGTATTACAATATTTGAAGCTACTCCTGAAGAAAAGATGGGTACCTATGATGTGGAAATGGATGATTATTTGGAAGCTTCTCAAAATGTAGAGGTTGGTCTTCTTGATGATGTTGTGGATAGCAGTTTTGATGAGATTGAAGGATCTGGTCAAGATATTCATAACTCAGATAGTGACACGGACTCTTAGTCTGGTTTCTCTTTAATGGTTTTTTGCATTCTTTTCTATGATGTTTTCTAAGAGTTTATAGTAGTTTGGGAAGTTACGTTTTCTTATACATGTTTTTTTTGGATGTATGTAATTAAGACTATTTCCGCAGTGGATCCTCAAAAACTATGATGAGGATTTTTTTGTACTATTTCATTGAAATTTTTTAGCCTTTATCAATACAAAATCAGCTGTTTTCATTAAAAAAAACATTAATTTAGTGGATTAATTGTTAGTTCAATACAATGCTATGATATGTGGGCTAGTGTAGGTTTATACATGAAACCATGTTGCCAAAAGTGGTCAATAGATGAGGAAACTCTAAGAACAAAAATAGTAGTACAATGTGATTATTGATAAGGTGTTGATCCTAATTCCATTAGGAGGGGTGGAGGTTTTGACAACTATTTATAGGGTTGCGTTGAGCCACTCTCCCCAAATTATGTGATATCTACTATGGTTTTCTAGTTATATAAAGGGTTAGGTAATTATAGTTACCATCAACATATCCCGTTAAAGGAATGATAAGAAGTGGAAGATGGAAGTAGGTTAGGAAATAATGATGATTAGTAAGGATGCGAGCCTTTGAGAATTAGAGATGCAACTTTAATTTTGTACTTGTTTCCTTTCATTTGTACATAATTTGTTTAATTCATTAATGATAACACTAAGTTTAATGTTCAAATGGTAGTGGTGTAGTGTGACATGTAGTTAGTGAGATTGTATAATCAGATTATTGTCTTTCATGTGTGGTTATGACCATTAAGGAACTATGCATAAGAGGGAGTGATGATTATTTTAGTACACACAAAGTTATCTTGACACATAAGTATACATTAATATTAAAATACAATATCATAATCAACAATTAATTTACAATTATATTAACTAGCATATATCCATCTTAAAGGTGGTTCTACCAAGAGTAGAGAGGGATAAAATCTGTAGAGGTGCAAACTCCTTTTTAGAGTGTATATGTTGAGGAAGCTTTTTAATTTATCTATTTTGTGTATTTTTATATATATGCCTTTGTAAATGTTTTAAATCTAATTTGAGCTGGAATCTCTCTCTCTCTCTCTCTCTCTCTCTCTCTCTCTCTATATATATATATATATGGCACCATGGAGCTCTGTGAAAAGGCGTAAGGAGCCGATGAAGACGAAGGAAGTACGAGGGAGGCGTGCGGAAGGAAGCAGGAGGGTTGTTTTTCTTTTTTTTCGTTTTTCTTTTTACTCTAATTTTTTTAATTATTGAGCAAAGTTAATGGGGGGTCTCAGTCTGGAAGTTAATCAGTACGTAGGAAGGAAAGTATTAACGAGCTGCTCAAGATGCAGATCGACGAGGTCGATTACACCCTGGATGAGTGGGAGAAATCCATTTTCTGCAAGAATGAGGACGTGCATAGTACGAAGATGTTAGTAGAAACGGAGGATGAAGGAGGGCGTAGTGATCTTGCACATGCAAAGGCATAGAGCACGAAGGTGTAGGATAAACTGTGCATTACTCCAACACATGTGAAGGCAACAACTAATCTTGAGGCACATAATAACATGATTCATGTTGTTGAAATCTCATCAGCAAATAACCATGTTATCGTCAGCAGCAAAAAACCACGGAAAACAAAAGGAGTAAGGTCACGAAAGAACGTTGTGGAATTAACAGTAGGTAGAGATATAGAACTTAAGTAGATTCCAGATTACTTGAGGCTGGCACTAGTAGGACGCTTCTACGATAAGATTCATGGTCAGGAAGCGTTGCAGAATTGGATGGATGAAAATTGGGAAGGTGAATTCTACGTAGTTCCAAGATGATGGTTCCTGCTGAAGTCACACCAAGAAAAGGATGGGAAAGCAAGTTGCTAGATAGAAATTTCCATTGGGGACCCTCGAGATTCATTCTATAGAAATGGCGGATAGACTTTAATGTCAGAAAGGAGCCTTAGAACATTCAGCAAGTTTGGGTTATACTTCTTGGGTTTCCCATGGTGTTACGACAGGAGGAGTGTCTTATGGCAATAGGAAATAAGATAGGGAAATTCGTGACATTGGAGAAGGATTGTCATTGTGCAAGAATTCTGGTGGAGCTGGAGTTAAAGGAAGGTCTGTATGAAGAAATAGTGATAAACATGCACGGGAGCCAGTGGAGCCAATGATTAGTTTATTGGAAAATCCCTTTTAGCTGTTATGGATGTCGTGAGGTCGGGCACCTTCATAAGGAATGCATGAAAAGATTGAAGGGAAACCGTTTCAAGAAGGTCTAGGTAAAGAAGACAGGGATGAAGAAGGATGAGAAGTCAAGCTAGGAGGTCATCGTAGAAGGTGGCACAGAGGTAAAAGAAGGCGATTCGGGAGCAGATAAGGGCACAAGGAAGCCTGAAGATATTGGAAATTTGTAGTCAGCAGGAGAACGAACGAAGAATAGATTAAGCTTAGGTAAAGGAGCATGAAGTATTGGCGAATATAGCGGACAACAACAAGAATAAGGAGGAATGGAAAAAGGCGGCGAGGATGAAGCAGAGAAGGAAGCAAAAATAGATAAGTCAATAGAATATTTTCAGAAATCCAACAAGCAATTGGACAAAACAACGACCATGGGAGGAAGACACCTCAGCAGGGACGTAGAGAGGAAAAAATATGGACACCTCATCCCTAGTATATCAAGCGACTCCCACTAGAAAGGAACACCAATCACAGGATCCAAAGGTAACAATGAAAAAAATTTCAATGTTAATCTTATGAATACTATTTTTAATGAGTGCATAAGTGACGATGAACGTGGTTTTGTTTCATCCCCTAAGACGGTAACAAAGGAAGCTCCTTGTAATATGTCGAAAAAGGAATACAATCTTCGACCCAGGGTTCCAAAAAATGCGGGTGAGGAGTGTATTTCAATGGGAGGGCTGGCCCCAAACAATGCTATGAAGTTGCAGTTGGGAAGGAAAACATTCCTTTCAAAGGCTCAGAAGCAAGCAATTTTAGATGTTAAGTAGGGTAGGCAAGTAAAAATATCAAGGGCTCTTAGAGACAAATCCCTAGGGGGAGTTATTAAATGAAAGTACTCTCCTTAAACATTAGGGGGTTAGGGGCGTTCCCCAAGAAAGTCACCCTAAAAAGGCTTTTAGCCATCATGAGACATATGGTTTTATTGCTGCATGAGACAATGTCAGAAGGTAAGAAGGCAAAAGAAATGGTAAAATATTGTATCAAGGAATGGGGTCAGATCAACACTCATGCAGATGGTCATTCAGGAGGAACCCTAACAACATGGAGTCTTGCCTTAAACTTGCTTTCAGTCCAACGTTTCAAAACAGTTGTGGGAACAAAGTCGAAAGACAGCGAGACAGGGAAGCATTTCGTGGCCCTAAATATTTATTGTCCCTTCTATGATAGAATTTTTTTTTGGGAAAGGATGGAAGGCTCTGGCGCCCTGGACTTGCCAGATTTGATCATAGGGAAGATTTAAATCTAACTCTGTCTAGTAATTAAGCATGGGGAAAAATGTGAGATCTGATTCTCTAGGGCCCTTTTTCAGTCATATTTTTTAGAAGAAGGGTTTGATTGATCTGTCTCCATTAAATATGATTCCCACATGGAGAAACAAAAGGGGTGGGGGGAGAGTAGACTGTATCGAAAAGACTAGATAGATTCCTGGTTATGGAAAACCTGATAAGGAGTGATTTAATCTTGCAAGCCATGGTGGAAACAGGTGGTAATTCAGACCATTTTCCCATAGTCCTATCAATTAGAACTGCAGAGGTCAAACTCCCTACTCCTTTCAAGTTCAAAGCCCAGTGGCTCAAAGAGGAGGAGTATCGAGACTTAATTCTAGGATCATGGGAATCGTTGCAGGAAGCTCAAAATCATTCTCTAATGCAACAATTCGTGAACAATATGTCTAGAGCTAAGAAGCTCTCAAAATAATGGGATGATAGGTTTAGAAGAAGACAATAAGAAGAACTAAGACAGATTGAACTTCGGATTAAGGAGTTTTATGAAAATAATGTAGAAGGAGTTTTCAAAGGGGAAGAATTAGGAGAGTTAAAAAACTGGATAGGAAAAAGGATGCAATCCTTTTGCAGGATGAGCAAAAATGGAGGCTTAAGAGCAGATCTCTGTGGTTAGAAGAAGATGATCAAAATAAAAAATACAAAATACTTTCACATATATGTTTCTCAAAGGAAAAGTATTAACTCAATCCATGAGATCAGGACCCTCCAAGGCTCATGGGCCAAATCCTTTGAGGAGAAAACACAGGAAACAATGGAACATTTTCAAGGTCTGTTCAAAGAGCCAGAAGGATTCCCCATAGCTGAGATTCTAGAGGTTCTAGGAATATTTCCCAAGAGCTATCACATAGGAGATGAATGAAGAATTAACCAAAGAAATATCAAAGGAGGAGATTCAACATGTGTTACACTCCTTTCAGAAGGGCAAGAGCCCTGAGCTTGATGGTTTCAACTCATAATTATTTCTAGGGTTTTATGACAAGATAAAGGAGGACATTCTGGTAGTATTTAAGGAGTCCCGAAAGTCTAGGAAGGTGCTAGGAAGCATGAATGCTAAATTCTTCGTTATGATTCCTAAAAAGCAGAAGGTTGAAGCTTTTGAAGACTTTAGACCAATCTCCCATTGCAATATGATATACAAGGTAATAACAAAGGTGATTGATCTATGAATTAAACCGATCTTGAGAAAGGTAATATCAGAAGAGCAATTCAGTTTCTTGCATAACAAGAAAATTCTTGATGCAGTATCTCTAGCTCAAGAGACTATACATTCCATCAAAAATAAGAAGCATAGAGATTTTTCCTTAAAGTTAGAATTGTCCAAGGCCTATTATAGGGTAAGCTGGACTTTTATTAGGTTGATTCTCATTCAATTCGTGATGAATATAAAGATGATAGAATGGATAATGGGGTGCATTTAGTCCACTTCTTTTGCAGTCCTTATCAACGGATCACCATCCGATTTTTTCAGACCTACTAGGGGAATAAGGCAGGGATGTCCTTTGTCTCCTTTCATCTTTATCCTGGTGGCTGATGCCCTGAGCGGGATAATTCTTAAAGCAAGGAGGGAAGGCAAAATTACAGGAGTCAAGGTGTCAAGGTCGGAGGAAGTTACACACACTTTGTTTGTGGATGATGTCCTGTTGTTCGGAATAGGAGAAGAGTAAAAATTGAAGGAATATGCCACTCTGATAGAAAAATACAAGATGGCTACAGGGATGATGATAAATACAGAAAAAATGTTTCTAGCTCACAATGATTTCTCATAATATTTAGTCCAAAAGTCAAAAGAGATAATGATTTCCTATCCTGCAAATCTGATATCCGAAGGTTTCAAATATCTAGGTTTTTTTCCCAAACCCAATAGTTATGCTTTTCAAGATTGCATGTGGCTCTATCAAAATATAGGAGCTTGAGTCTCAGCATGGGAAAATAAATTTATGTCCAGAGGTGGAAGATTGGTTTTAATTAAGGTTGTGCTTCAAAGCATTCCAGTCTATTGGGCATCCATAGCCTATATACCTAAAGGCATTTAAACCAAAATCAGGAAAAAGTGCTTCACATTTTTGTGGACAACAAGCAAACAATTCAAAGGTATCCCTATGGATAAATGGACATCTATAACTCTTCCCAAGGAACTAGGAGGTTGAGGAATTAAGAACCCAACACTCTTCAGTAAATCCATGGTAGCCAAATCCTTATGGAGACTTGTTCAAAACATAAATACCTTGTGGGGGAGGGTTATCTACTCCAAATACTATCCAGACATGACTATAATTGATTGGATTAGAAGCCCTAACAATTCTTTCAAAAATGGGTCTGTGGGATGGAAAGCTATGGTGTTGGGTTTTCCACATATTGGTAATTGGACAACCTGGGAAATAGGAAATAGGAAAAGTGTTAGGTTAGGGCTAGACCCTTGGGAAGGTGTAGGGGATCAGGAGCTTAGGCTTCCGATATCGGTCATGAACAAGCTAAGTGAGCAAAGGTGCTTCAAACTTGCAGATGTCTAAATTCAATAGCATTCCCAGGTAGGCAGAAAAAGGTGGAAAGGTGCCATAGAGCTACATCTGGAGGGAGATTATGTTGAATGTTGTAATAAGTATGTTAACTTGCTGGATATAAATTTCGTTAGCCTTGATGAAGATGTTCAAGATAAACTAATTTGGACAAGGAATGCAATAGATGGAGACTGCACAGCTAAAAAGGGGTATGAAGTGGCAATATTGGAGCAGTTTAAAGGAGAAAAATTACGGTGGTGGTAGGGACTTTGGGATTCAAACAGTATTTGAAAACTATTCTCACATTCTGGCTGGCAATAAACAACAGACTTTTGACTTGGGAAAACTTGAGGAAAAGGGGCTTTCAAGGCCCAGGTTTCTGCATTTTATGCAAGAAAGGTGGAGAACTCACCTCTCATCTCTTTGAATCATGTCCATATGCAGGTCAGGTGTGGACTGATGCTTCAGGATCCATCTCTTAACAAAGGATGATCAACATGGAAGGATCCTGGGAGCAGAAAACCAAAGCCTGGTGGAACAATAAAGCGGTATGTGATTTTAATGCTTTTCCTGTGCTCTTTGTATACACCATACGGGAGGCGCGAAACAAAGCAATTTTCAAGAATCTTTGGACTCGCATTGATATCTCTCCAGCTCTGCTCATGCAGAAAGTCCAAGAACACAGAACTTCCCCCAAAATTGGAAAATAAAAAGCTGTTACAACATTTTATTTGACAAAAGTCATCCGTGGGCTTTCTTCGAAGGTTCCAATCAAGGAAACCCTCCCATCGGAGGGGCAGGAGGTGTGATCTTTTTAAATGAAACAAACAAAATTTATTTTAAATTAGGCCTGGGAAGAGCAACTAACAACAAAGCCGAGCTCTCAACACTCTGGAAAACTCTTAAGATAGAAAATGACAAACATCTAGCAAGGTTGCATATCTTTGGAGACTCTAAAACGGTTATAGATTGAGCGTCGGGAAAGAACAATATAAGAGCTCCTCATTTTCAAAATCTGCTAAAAGCAATTCACACTTTACAGCCTTCCTTTGAAGTCATCCTTTTCAATCACATCTATAGAGAATACAACACAAAAGCTGATATTCTAGCCATTTAACTAGGGATCATCGGAGGCGAGGTCGTCGGTGAAGGAGAAACTTTATTGTTCTATAATCCAATATGAAACGAAGATTGGCAGGGTTTTGCTTGATCAATATCAACGTAGAGTTCAAAACAATGTGTTTTTTATGGAAAACAAACGGTGCGATGAGCATAGAAGGAAACCCTGGCTGTCGCCTTCTACAATGCAAAGAGGGAGAAGTAACAACGATGGTCCATCCTCTGTTTGTAGAACGGTTTTTTTTGTAAAATATGTATGTAGAACGCTTCTGTTCAAAAAGACAATGCAATCTGAATAGGCTGTGAAATGATGTAAGCTTTGTAAGAAAAGCAACAATGTAAGCTCGATGGATCAGTCCATGTTATTCATTTGAATATAGGTTTTTTTTCTTTGGAATATATATATATATAAAGAACATGTGTCAGCTCTAGGATGAGCGTTGAATGAGTTACATATCTTCCCCTACTGGGTTGTAGAATGTGCCTCTTCCGCTAAACTACTTTTAATTTAGGTTCATTTTTATTTTTCCAATATTAATGACATTCATTGCATTTATATTAATTATGTTTCATTTAGGTTGAGTTAACTCTGATATGGTATACATTATCTATCATTTGCTTGTCATTTAATGCTTAGCATGCGATTGGAATTTGAATTGCTCGAGGAATATTTATGTTAAACAAATATTTTATTATATTTATATTTACTAGAATGAATTGAATTAAAAGTGAAAACTTGTGGAGTGGGTTGGCAAGATCATTATGTTGGTAGGTAAATTATTATTCTATGATTGTTTGACCTTCTTAGGGCCCTTCTCCAAAGGGAGGAAGGCATTGACAAAAAAAAGAAGTTGAAATGAGATATTGGGGAATGTTAGGTGGGTGGTTGACACTTGGAAGAGAAGGAATTAGAGAGGGAATAAAGCATGGTCTCTTAGTAACTTGAAACTTGGAATTGAAACCTCTAGGTTGATTATGGAACTTGAAGGTTTTGTGACTATCACTATTGTTGTTATTGGATTTGGAAAATGGAGGGCTAGGAAGTTTCCTAAAACTAGCAACTTAGCTCTTAGTTTACTGATAGGATCAAGTTTGGGTACCATTTTTTGAATTAGACTGAAGAGAGGAAGTTAGGATCATTGAGATTGGTATTGGGTTGCTATTCCTATATTTATTAAAGATAATTTTATATTATTTCATTTAATCAACATTCAAATTTGATATTAGACTATTCTCTAAGTAGGAAAGAATGTAAAATTTTACCTATTATGCTAGTTAACATAAAAAAAAAAATGTTACATAATATATTGAGACGTATAGATAGGGTAATTGATTGGTATGCTCACCTATCATCCTCCAAATACTATGTATTTCATGAAAATACAAATAACATAAAATTAATAATAGTACAGATTCATTATTTTCAATTTTATATATATTCATTACAATTCTTTATCATTGTTTCATTATCTAATTATATATTCAAAATATTTAATCCTTTATTAATATTTATATTTAAAAATTATTTAATAATTTATTAACCTAATTATTATTATTATTTTTTAAATAAACACTTTATATTATATTAATATAAACCACTATTACAATTGTTAAAGCATTAATGATATATTCATTTCTTAAAACTTATTCCACGTCATTATTAATTTAAATTTTTTTTTTTTATTATATTAATATAAACCAGTTTTACAAAGGTAAAAAAAAACTTATAAAAATAACTGTCAAGTATTTCACATCAGATACTGTGAATCATTATCAATAAACTGTCTATATTTAACAAACTGTCCATGTTTAACAGTCGTAAATAAAACACATATTTGTAAAATGTCTTAACTGGCTGTGTATCAAAATAGGATATAATTTATTCTTTCATAAATTGGAAAAATAAAATTTACTTCATATAAAAACTTATTCCTATAGCTGTAAATATGAAAACTACTAATTAAAAAACCAAAAACGGCTTATTTTTAATTATTAATTTATTATAAAAAAAACCAAATTTACATTTTTTAAAACAAGTAGTCACGTTTCAAGAATGTAACTACAATTCAACATTATTATTGAAACGAAAATCAAATTTAAATCTAAAAAAATTTAGTAAACCTAAAACAAATTAAAATCTAAAAGTTTTCAATAAAGCTAAAACAAATTTAAGTTTAAAAGAATTTCAATAAAGCTAAGTGATATAGATGGAAAGAATGAGCCAAAACTTTATTTTCAACATTTCAGTATCAAAGGGTGGAACGATAGCTGGAAACAAAAACTAAAAATGATGTCTGAAACACTATCACTATCATTATCATCATCATCACATAACAGCACTTTTAATTATTTTGGAATGATATAAACAGTCTTTTCAAAAGGACGTTTACTAAAGAATACAATGAAGCTATTATGCAGATCCATCATTTCATTTCATTGAAGTGATTTCAAGTTGGAAAAAAATTTCAAATGCATACTTTTTACTATTGAAGCGAATTAGAATATAGAATCAAATGAAGAGGTGTTAAAAATAAAAATAAAATCAAGGGGTGTCTAATTTTTTTAATATAGCAAATTTTAAATGATAATGTAGTTTAATTATTTTATATTTAAATTAGAAAAGTTATTTAACTTTTTTTCATAAGAGAAAGACAACCATATATTAAAATAGATTTTATCAAGCGACCCGGAGATAAAAGGAGCAAAAAGGATTTGTTCTTACAATCCATATGCAAGTCTCTAATCAGACTAGGTAGTTTGTAATCAAGTAAAAACAAGACGAGCAGTTGCTGACAAGGTAGCTAGTCCAACCATGATGGTCCAAGGACATCAAAAATAACTTTTTCTGATCAAGTCTGTAGAGGAACAAGTATGCAGTAGGGACAATAAAACCATATAACAGGAAGAAAAAACTGGAAAGAAAAACGTATCTAGTAGCAAGTCATCTGCACAGCGGCCAGATGTTACTACAGCCCAAAAGTGAGTAACATGACATGGCACCCTCTTGGATCAGCAAGTCTTTGTTGTATTCCTTCCAATGGATGAAGCTATGATCCATACCCACAGCTTGTTTAGACAGAAGGTCCGCTTGGGTATTGAGCTCCCTATATACGTGAATGATCGATAGTGCAGGACTATCATCGATTAGTTTTCAAACCTGCAAGGACAAATGTTGGAGGGGAATGGATTGAAATGACTGTCGATTGCACGTCCATTCCATAGTAGTCTTCAAATCACCCATGATCCGATCCAAATGTAACTCCCAATTCTTAACAAAAGTGAGGAAACCCGATAGAGCTAGTAGTTCAACCTTGTTATTGCTACCTCCACCAGCACCCATGAGCAAATGGAATGGAAGGTCACTGCCATATTTGATATACATACCTACACCACATTGTCCCTGCACTACAGCTCCATCGAAATAACCGACAGTTGAACCCTCCGACTGATCAGACAATGATATGGGTCGCATTTTGCCCCTGGGTCTTTTCCAAATAACTGTGCTGCTCATAGCAGAGAGTTTGGCAATCATAGCATGGAAATTTGGGATGAAGTTCTGAAAGATCATACGATTTCTAGCCAACAAAAAATTCCACATGAATGATTAACTTGTTGTTAGATGAATATAGATATGTCACAGTGTCATAAATAAGTTACTCATTTTTCATGTAAATTATTTGTTAACTAGATGTTATATATATATATTAGCTATGAGTTATCTAAACAGTTTTTTTATCATTCTATACTTATCTCATCTTAATACAATTTTAAAAAAATTATATTTATCTAATTTTAATTTATAATGAAATCTATATACATAAAATCTTTACCATCCGAATCTTTTATAATGAAGCAGACCCATAATCAATTCTGGCCAGGCTTTACATGAAAGCCCATAATCAATTCAATTCAGATTGGGGCTTTGACATAAAAGTAAATAAATTTGAAATTTGAAAAACACTGGTGCCTATAAAATCCGTAACGGTTTGCAAATTGAATACAGCAAGGATTGCAGGTAAGGTTAATACATGAGTCACGGGCCAGCTCACTTCGTTTTCAATGCGCGGCATCGGCAGCTTGTGGGGCCAAGCACGGACTAATGGCCATTGAAGCTGGAATACTGTCCACGTAAATACTGTAAATTTAATGAGTGGCGTGTACAGGAACGACCCGTGATGCCCAGAATCTCGTATTCACGCCTCTGCCTCTATGTATCTGCTGTGTCTTCCTTCACGTCTGCATTAGCTGGCGTGTATGGCCTACACTTCCGTGAAGGAATAGGAGACAGCCCCCTGCCTATTTATATCCATGCGCCATTCGGCTCTTCTCACTCCACAGCCTCCTTCAGCAGCAGTTACACTGACTGGTCATATTTGCTTCTTTCATTTTGCAAATATGGGTGGGATTTGGAGAGCAATGGGAATGAGTTTCTTGCTCTTGCTGTTTATTGGTCTGATTGCAGGTGTTTCTTGCCAGTCTGATGGTGATGATTCATCTGCAAAGGTTTTTGATGATAATTTTGAGATTATGTGGGCTCAAGATCACTTCATGACCTCTGAAAATGGCCAAGTATGGCACCTGGTTCTTGATCAGAAATCAGGTATCTTTTTTTTTCACATGTAATTTTTATAGTCTCAATTAACCAATTTCTTATGATTTTTGGTCAAGTATAGCACCTGGTTTTTGGTTTTTGATTAAAAAAATTAGATATCTTTTTTTCCACTTGTAATTTTTATAATATAATCGCAACTAGCCAATATCTTATGATTTTGATTATACAGTTGCAACTCACCAATTTCTTATGATTTGGTCATGTATAACACCCGGTTCTTGATCGGAAATCAGATATCTTTTTTCCACTTGTAATTTTTATACTCGCAACTAACCAATTTCTTATGATTTTGATTATACAGTGAAGAGTTTTTCAAGAGCTAACGTTCATGTAATCTACTTCAATGATTAAACCAACAACTATCTTAATGCTGAATATGACTCTGGTTTGGTTTGTATATATAGGTTCTGGGTTCAAGTCGAAGAATAAATACAGATTCGGATGGTTCAGCATGAAGCTCAAGCTCGTACCGGGAGATTCTGCAGGAGTTGTCACTGCTTATTATGTATGTTTACTTAAAAACAAAAATCTGTTCTTAGTTGATTTTGATAAGACATTTGTATGGATTGGATTAAGGTTAGACCCCAAATGCTGAAAGTTTTGTTTTGAAAAATGATGTTCAGATTGGAAGGAGAGCCGAGATTTGGTTGTAAATTCTTCTCATTGTTTGTTTTTTGTTCTGACAATCGATTGCAGATGTCTTCTGAAAACGATATGAATAGGGACGAACTGGACTTCGAATTTCTGGGGAACAGAAGCGGAGAGCCTTATGCTCTTCAGACAAACATCTATACAAAGGGTGTGGGTGGAAGGGAGCAGAGGCACATCCTCTGGTTCGATCCAACTACAAAGTTTCACACTTATTCCATCCTCTGGAACCGTCATCAGATTGTGTAAGCAAATAATGATGACTATTGCTTTCTGCATTGTTTTCTTGAATTCTTCAAGAATAGGAGTGAGTTCAAAAAAGTTTAATGGTCCATTTTTTTTAATGGAATTTGGGAATGGGCATGCAGATTCTTCATAGACGAGGTTCCAGTGAGAGTCCACAGGCACACCAAGGCTACAAGCCATGTGTTCCCTCGAGGGCAGGGGATGTACATGATCTCCAGCATTTGGAATGCAGACAACTGGGCAACGAGAGGCGGGCTTGACAAGACCAACTGGGCAGCTGCTCCATTTGTATCTTCGTACAAGAAATTCCATGGCCTCGGCTGCAAATGGGAGGATGATAATGCAACCCTGTTGCCCTGTGCTAAAAATAACAATGCAACTGCAAGACACTGGTGGGATGAGCCTGTGGCGTGGACTCTGACAAAGAAACAGAGGGAATCATACAGGTGGGTAAACAGCAAATACTTGATGTACGATTACTGCCATGATCCCACTCGTTATTCCAATACTAAACCAGTCGAATGCTCGGTGGCTCCCTGGGACTAATTAACACCATGATCACACAGAGCTGTTTGCAGGTAGCTTCCTTCAGGGGCTTGAATCTTGTTCTCAAAATTCTCTAGTCATGATAATCAGCTATTACTGTTGGGCTTGATGATTGACGTTTAGGATAGATTGTGATCGCCATGATCGGTGCTAATAATTGCTACATAGAAATTATTAGACTTTTGTCCAGATTTGCGATTATTGAATCTCTGTCTTTGAATTTAAAGTGCAATCCATTTGAAATTATAAAATCTGTTTTGGAATTTATAATGCAATCAGTCACAATGATAAAAGTGCAAATGATTTAACTGCATTGGTGTGTATGAACTTAAAGATCCATCTCAAATAATTAGTCAAATCATTAACAGAGACCCCACAACTAATTCATTTTCTCTTTGTTCTTCAGTTCTTCCAAGTTCCAACGTCTTAATGGTGAATTGGCACTAGAATTCCATTTTAAGATAATAATCATAAGACCTCACAACTAAATCATTTTCTCTTTGTTCTTCAGTTCTTCTAACATCTTAATGGCGAATTGGCACTGGAATTTCATTTTAAGACAATAATCATAAGACCTTACAACTAATTCATTTTCTCTTTGTTATTCAGTTCTTCTTAAAGGTGAATTATCACCGAAATTTCAATTTAAGATAATAATTATGAATACTTCCATATTTGTGTGAGCATATATGGAAGGCCTTTTGTATATGCATGTTCATATGAATGCTTTCATATATGTGTGGGCATATATGAAAGGTATTTTATATATACATCCATATATGAAAGGTGTTTGAATATGCATGTACATATACGGAAGAGTGTTTCTATACATATATATGGAAGATGCGCATATATATATATATATGTGGAAGATGATTTTCTATATACATGCACAATGTGAATTTATGAAACCATGAAAATTATTTATAGAAAATTAAGCACTATTTGTAAAACCAAGAAATCTATTTATGAAACCATAAACTCTATTTATAGAACCATAAGCATATTTATGGAACCATGATCATTGTTGCTAGGACCATGATAGTTAATAGTTAGACACTGTATCAGAATTGGATATTTACTAGATAAAAGTGTATTTTTATCTTATAAATAAACTATTCAAAGATCTTTTTCAACATACCAGCAGGAAACAATTAGACCCAAATTATTCCATGTGATTTATCTGACAATCTACCGAGATTTATGGTCATCAACAATGTTCTTATCCATTTAACTTTTAGAACGATTTAACAGTTAATTTTGGAATTATTAAGTATAATTTAAAAATAAATAAATAAATAAATATATATATATATATATATATATATATATATATATAATTTTTTTAAATTTATTGAATATTTTTTAATAAAACTAAATTTAAATTTCATAAACAATTTGAAACATGTGAACCCATTTTGTTTTTTTCAAAAGTATTTATTTAGATACATATTTTATTAATATTATTATTATGCACACACATTAAATTTATAATATATGAAGATTGGAAAGACAATGTGACTAAGCTTCTTTAGAAAGTTTTCAATAAATAATATTTAAAATTGTAAATACACCAACACAAGGTAGTTAGTTTTCAATAAATAACATTTAAAATTGTAAATATATAATACATGAAGATTTGAAAGGTGATGTGACTAAGCTTCTTTAGAAAGTTTTCAATAAATAACATTTAAAATTGTAAATACACCACCACATGGTAGTTAGTTTTCAATAAATAACATTTAAAATTATATATAGTCCAACACATGGTTGTTGGTACCTGTTCATGTGGACTTGTCACTTGCTTTGTAATGGATTTAATGTGTTGGAAAAGAATATTGTACAAGCTAATAGATGAAAGACTATTTTGTCTTAGATACCAAAGGGAAGTGGCTGGTGTCAATTCTTTTTCACATTTATCCTCAATTCTTTTAAATTCCACTACAGGGTTGTTGATTTTCTTTTTGAAGTTTTATAATATGTTTTTGTTTCTAATAAATGATATGTGAATTTAAAAGTTTTAGAGTAATTTTTGAATTACATTTTTAAGATGGATTTATTTAAAAGATTAAAAATGTTCATTTTCAAGTGGCCAATCCATCTCCTTTCTCCAAAAATTCTCCCCTAAATTTGGTAGGAATTGAACTTATGGGAAGTTGATCATTAAAATTTGTCCACATGGATTTTTACACATTTTAAGACAACTTAGATAACCATAATTTCAATAAAGTGAATAGATGAGGAAGAACCTTGCCCTCCTAGAAAAAAAATACTCTCTATAAAAGTTGAATTTATCCATTCATTATCTTCATAACATTACATAAATGCTTCATAACATTACATAAATACTTCAACATAACTTGTGAATAAACCTTGAGTAAATTCCATGTGATCTATAAGAGTATCTATTTTAACTCTTAAAATGATTTAATAATTAATTTTGGAATTATTAAGTTTAATTTTAAAAAATTGAGATATAAGTTTTTAGATTTATGGAATATTATTTAACAAAAATCCAAATCCAAATTTAGAGTCAATTTAAAACATGTGAGCTCACTAATATTTGATTTTTTTTCAAAAATATGGTTGAGCTACATAGTAAGTTATTAATATCATTCTAATTTACACACATTAAATTTATGATTATTTATTTTGAGGTTTGTCTTCCTCATACATGAATTTAAGTGAAGATTGGAAAGACAATGTGACGAAGCTTCTATGGAAAGTTTTTAAGAAATAACATTTAAAATTGTAAATACACCAATACATGGTAGTTGGTATGTTCATGTGGACTTGTAGGTTTTGTAATGGATTTAATGTGTTATAAAAGTATATTGTACAAGCTAATAGATGAAAGGCTATTTTATCTCAGATACCAAAGGGAAACTGTGGGTCTCCATTCCTTTTCACATTTATCCACATTTAATATTCACATTTATCCACATTTAATATATTAAAGAGTAATATTGATGATTCATGAATTCCATTATCAATTGGTTTTTGATTTTTTTAATTTTATAATATATTTTGTCTTTTATCAATGATATGTAAAATTAAAAGTTTTATTATTTTAAGAATAATTTTTGAATTTCCCTTTTAAGATGGTTTTATTGGAAAGATTAAAAGAGTTTATTTTCAAGTGGCAAATCCATCTCTTTTTCCAAAAAATCTCCTTTAAGAATTGTACTTATGAGAAGTTGATCGTTCACATGAGTTTTTACACATTTTAAAACAAGTTAGATAACCATAATTTCAATAAAGTGAATAGATGAGGATAAATCTTGCCTTTCTTAAAAAAGTCTCTCCATAAAAATTAAGTTTGTCTACTCATTATCTTCATAACACTACATAAATGCTTTATAATATTACATAAATACTTCAACCTAACTTGTAAATAAATCTTAAGTTCTTTTTTCCAATTAAACCAAAATAAACCTTTATTGTGAATGTAAGTCTAACACCCTGTAGAGTTACAATGCTACAAACAAAAATAAAAAATTGCATAAATACTTGAGCATAACTTGAGTACTTTTTGCCAATGAAGCCAATATAAACCTTTATTGTAAAGACCAGAATTAAACTTAAAGTTATTTTTTATTAACAGTATGGTTTCCAATTAATGTCGTGAAAGAACCATTATAAACCTTTATCGTAAAGATAAGAATTAAACTTAAAGTTATTTGTTATCAAAGATATTGTTTTCAATTAATGTTATGAAAAAACCATTTAAACCTTTTATCGTAAAGAAAAGAATTAAACTTAAAGTTATTTGTTATCAAAGATATTGTTTTTAATTAATGTTATGAAAGAACCATTTAGTATGACAAATCTAAAATTTTAGGGCAAAATTTAGGTCATAAACAAAATAAAAAGGCTTCTCAATTTTAGATAAATGAATTTTTATTGTTAATTTCCCAAAAAATATACAATATATTTTATACATTATCTTACTAGCCCACTAAAAATATATAACATGAACATTAAAACTTGCTTTCGCCATCTACACATCACATAGTACCCTGAAATTTCCATGGAATGGTTGGAATTAAGAACTTATGGGAATGATTTCACTTATGGAGTCTCGGAATCAATAGTTTATGAACACAAATTCACCTTAAATTTATTGAATGGAGCTGTTAAGGATATGATTTTGTTTTTGAATTTTTAGAAATAGGGTTTGTATAAGCACTATTTTGCTTGCATTATATCTTTTTTTTTCCAAATTTGATTAACATTCTTAACATGAAGGTTTCAAGCATAATAGCATAATTCGAGTATGAATATAGATATGAATATGATTCGTACTGAAAAAATACGAAATAAAAAAATCCAATATAAACAAAATACGGAAGTAAACTTCTTGTATATAATACTTTTAATCAAATATACATCGGTATAAACATACATCGATATCTATATAATAAAGTGAAACATATATAATTTTTTTAATAAAATATTCAATACAACCATTAAAGATTAAACACACAAAAAAACTATTCATTTATATTTAGACATAATATATACAACCAAAATTACTAGTTAAAAGAAAAATCTTAACAAGGTGGGAATGCTTGAATGAATTATAGAGTATGAAATTGAACGATATTTTATATTTTATAGGATTTAAATAACTAAGATTTGTAAACCGAATATTCGACGAATTTCAAAATATTCAAAAATTCCGTGCACAGAAAGCCAATATAGTCGAATTATGCTACTATGGTTTCAAGTGCACACTATCTGAGTGTTAAGCCCTAAATGTTGGGCAAATCCCCCCTATAGTGTGGCACATTACCCCCTATATTGTGGTGTATTACATATTAAGGATGTTGGCTTGGGTCTATTAGTGGGTTTATTAGTTGTTATTGCACACCTTCGTCTCCTATATATAAGAATGAGATATTCTCATTTTATTCATCATTGTATATTGTCTTGTCTTGGGTACACAATACTTTGTATAAGGAGGTTCCTTTCTCGAAGAGGATTTCTATTCATATATGTTCTTCAATATTAAGCCATGGTTTACTCTCTTTTGGTTTATTTCGGCTATTTTTATGCCATTTCTGAGAGTTAAATTGGTTGCATAACATTGTGCATGTGGATGTTTGTTTTCATCTTAAATACTACGTATTCTTCACATTCATGTTGGCTAGGATTCGTTGGGAGTTTACATAAAACATTCTAATAATGTTGTTCTAGACAATAATGGTGAAGATGGCGAGCCTCCTTCTTCTGTAATGAAGATACATATAAGTAAATCTAGTATATTATATTTTAATATTTTTTCATTAACTAAATTAAATAATATATTTTGGGGACCATTTTGAAATTGAGTTTTCCATCTTTTAAGTATATTATTTTTTCTTTGTATTTTTTTTATTGTTTTTTGAAAAATATGGTTTAATTTTAGTAAAATCATCATCACACATAATAACTAGATGCTCTTCAAATCATTCATCCAAGAAATGAAGAAAATCACATTGTTAAATTAATTAGCACAAAGTTTTTATTGTGTTTGAACAATAAAGTGATAATCAATTCCTTCCTAAATGTGTACATAACATTCTTGTGTTTGACATTGTGTTGCATAGGAGTATATAGAATGCACAAAACTAAAAGAAGACCCTTTATACTAAATTAAGTCAATTATGTTTTATGGTTTTAATTGATTGAAACTAGTGTTATTGGTTTGCTATTGAGTTAAATTAGCTATTAAATATTTTAGGATCATAACTTTTTATTAACATCCCAAAATTTGCACCTAGGTTTGAAGGTAATATTTTGCTTCATTGTTTACTTAGAAGTTGGATTTCTTTTTCATGAGGGATTTATACTTGTATTATTTACCTCAAGAGTTTGGATGTTTGCTTCATCATTAGATCCACAGTGTAGTTCTAACTTTTAAGAGTCCCAAGCTCTTTTATGGGCAAGTGCACCTTTAGTTCCTAACAACCTTTGAAAAAGTGCTAGGTTGAGCATATACTACGATAGGTTGAGAAAGAAGTCCATACCTTTCTCTCCATTCCTCCACGAGATTGCCTAGTCATCTTTAATTGGTATTCCCCAGTGGCTACCCTACTTTTAAACTTACATTTGGATATCGAGAATCCCCCGCCTTGGACCTTTTTATATTGATTCCGATTCTTTTCAAAGTGCACATAAATGGAGACATTTATCTTGGAATAAGTCCTTTGTGGCATTCCCTACCCAGCCTCTTGCTTTATATAAAAAATTGTCTCCAAATGGGTTCATTTCCACTTTGTTCTCTATTAGTCTTTCACTTAGGTTAATATTTCTATTGGGCCACTTTTAAGTTTTCTATCACCCATCACTTTAAAGTGAAGAAAATCATTGCATCACCAAGGATCAAAGCATTTGTTGGATTTGCTAATGAGATAAAACATTACAATAATCTTATCTTAAATTTCCAACATACTGTACTAGATATTACTAATCTTATTTTAAATTTACAACATATTATAAGATATGTGCTAGATATTACTAATTCTAATTCATTAGGCAATTGTTGGATGGCTTAAATATTTCATCCATTATGAAGAATAATCTATATGTGTAACTCTTTTCATCGAAGATTTGACTCAATAGAGAATCAAGGTTTTTAGCAAAATATTCTTAATAGATAAGATGAGATAATTCTATTATGGATGGGAATGATACTTTTCCTAGTAATCTATTTGGGGATTTCAATTACTATTAAATAATATTACAGTATATTTTATTAGTTGTATGTAAGTTGAACCAAGCTCAGCAACTCAAGATATTAAAATTAAAATGAAGTATGGAAAATACATATCATTAAACTTGTGGAGTAAAATCACCCGTTCCTATATTTTGGTAGTTTCATATAGCCTCATAAACATAAATTCAGACAAATGCAAGCAATTTTTTAGGATATCCATAAGCCAAGTCATTTGAGAAAAAAATAGTATTCTATTCCCTTCCCTTTGTAGCGTGGGTAGCATGTGATCAAGCAATTCAAATTTTGCTGATGTTAGAATTGTAACTTATTTTCTACATATATCATAGTCCCCATAAACAAATATGCATGAAGCAAATGTAAAAAATGGACAACGATGAGACTTGGCTATTCAATGGAATAGGGAGAAAAAAAGCTCCTTCAAAGTACACCATAAGGAGAAGAATATATCAGAGAAAAATATTACTATGTTCAAGCAAGAATCCTATATCACTCAAGACACTTTTTAGGTTTGATTTCAATTTTAGAACTGTACATTTTGGTAGATATACTCATATTTTATTTTCCTTTAATTACATTGTATGAATTATACAAACCATCGTATATCCCAAATTTTTTGTTAAGCATCTCAAAGATTTTGTATGCCCTATTACAACCTAATTATTTGAGGATTTAGTGACAATATATACTAGGGAAAGTTACGAGCATGCACCAATCCATGAATGGTTGAATCACAACAATGAAACATGCTCTATAAGTTAGTAAAGATTGGAAATATTGTCACTACCAAAAACAAACTTTGTGATCGAGTGAGTTGTGAATGCTTTGAAATCATAGCATTTAGTAATCACCACTTTTCTAATGTGTAATTGGAACAAATAAGTTCATGTGATTTTAGAACTGAAAACGAAGTAGATTTAAGTGGTAATGTAAACAAATCACCTAAGTAATGTTCAGGCAAACCCATGCAAACATCCACATGGAAACTTCAAGCTCGAGTTGTCTGTTGACTAGGCATTGCTCTCAGATTACAATAATTCTTTTGATTCTAGACTTTCAATTTCACATTCTCCTTTAAGTAGCATGAAGTAAGCTATTTCCACATTGTGCACTTCAAATAACTTGATAGAATATGAAAATATGTCTCTAACTATTTTGTGTGTTTGGTTGGAGTC
Organism: Pseudotsuga menziesii; assembly: GCA_001517045.1. Classification (NCBI taxonomy): domain Eukaryota; kingdom Viridiplantae; phylum Streptophyta; class Pinopsida; order Pinales; family Pinaceae; genus Pseudotsuga; species Pseudotsuga menziesii. Next base: position 661,050 of record LPNX010712623.1, on the reverse strand, counting down.
AAATAGTAATCGTGTAGTAGAAACAATCCTATTAAAAGTCACCATTATTTTTGAACTAAAGGAGGTCTTATCAATTGGAAAGAATGAGGGGATTCTATAAAATACAAATCATATTTTGGTAGAGCTAGCAGTGAAAAGTAAATAAATTAGGAGAGAGTTCTCAAAGCAAACTTTGACCTTGAAATTATTATGCACATTCTCAATAGTAACAATTTTTCCATAGGGAGTTGTTCTAGTATATTTTTGAAGATTTCAACTTCAGAATTGGATTTTCTTGACATGATACCAATGCTTGTTGGAGTTCCAAAACACTCTTCCAACCTAGAACACCTAAGTCCTACTCAATGTACACCTCAAGGAGCAACAATTTCATTACTAGAATGACTTTTGATTGTTTTTTATCATAATATTATCTCTTGTTGCATGCATGCATATGTAAGATGTAGGAATATGATAGTGAATCACAATATAAGGGATTCCATTGTCAAGTTATTACACTATAACTAAGGCATTTTAATATATGTTTCCTTACAAAGTTACTTCATATACAAAGGTATGTGTCTTCTATTGGTATCTCAACAAAATCTATTTTGGTCTTTCTTAGCATCTTAACTCATTAATGAAATTGGGACACATACCTAGGATTAGTCTAGAACTACCATATCTTACATGTGATTTCCATATTCTGTTGAAAGGACATTTATATATTTTATTTTCTAAGGCCCATGGTTGGTCCATGATACCCATTTTTTGTCGTGACTATCAAATTTGCAGTCCATGTATTAAAGATAGAATGTCTTGGTCAAAGAGGTTTAATTTTGTTGGATGCTTCCATTTTATTATTATTATATTTTCAGTTAACAAAAATGATTCGATTAGTAATATATTTTAAGGCAAATGAAAAATTGAACGCTTCTAAATACTATGCACATTCTTTTGGTGTACCTTCAAACAACATTGTTGAAGTAGTAGCTAATGGCTACAAGCCTGCTATTACAACTAGGTCTTTTGGTATGCATGATTTCTGACATAAAAGAATATTTCTTGTTTACTTTAAAATGTGTGGGATTTTGTACATTCTTTAACATAAACATAAGAAGATAAAATTTTAGGTTTTAAAATTGTAAAAACTTTATAAGTTCAGCATAGCTTTTGATGCAATGGTCCTTATAATTATATTTATCTAAAATGAAAATTGTTCAACATTTATCTCTATTTGGTTTGAAAAGGGTACGAGAGATAAAACAAGATTCTTTAATGACATTTTACATATAGTTATTGAAGATACATTCGTAATAATGTGTTTTTGGTATGAAATTCTTTGTTTAGATGTTCTTTGCTTTGTTAAAGTTCAGGATCACACACATATCACTTTCCTCCAAACTTTGTGTAGCGTAATGCTTTGCTTTGCTTATTATTAGCATTGGAATTGGGTGGGGTAGTTGTTTTATTTCATTTCAAGATTTTGCATAACAACATTTTTGGAATTCAAGGGTTAGTTGTGATATATATGCTCATAAGATATATAACCACAATTTTAAATGAGAGACTTAGACTCTCGAAGGTTTGATGCACATTAATTTGGTATATTCTAGTTTATTTATCAAATTAACATGGTTTTATGTTTTTAATCCCTTCGTTCATGACTGTTATTTATGTCTCAAAATTTCTTCCTTTATTACTTCCTTTATTAATACTTTTCTTTGGTTAGTTTTCACAACAAATGTTAATAGCAAATTCACTCATGATCTATTATGGATTTTATGCCTCCATTATTGGTTAATGTCTTGATTAGTATCATTTTCTTTGATATGGTAAAGAGTTTTACCTTTTCCAAAGGACATACAACCAGTTTACTTAAGAACCATCATTGCAAGAAGAACCTGAGCAAATAGTATTGATTGGATCCATCTCAAATAATTAATCAAATCACTAACATAGACCCCACAACGAATTTGTTTTCTCTTTCTTCTTCAATCCTTCCAACATCTTAATGGTGAATTGGCACTGGAATTTCAGTTAAGATAATAATCATAAACTTGATTATGAAGGTTGGATTTCACGGTAGTCAGTAGTTAAACATTGTATTATAGTTGGATAATTATAGTGTGAAAGTTTACATTTTTTGTGGGATATTTATTGTCTTGAAGTTTCGAAGTCTTAAATCTGACTTTTTCATAAACACTCAACTCAAATTTAAAACTTCAAAACAATAAATATCTTAAATAAACTTATTTATTTTGACTAAATTTATTATAAAGTATATTTTTATCTCATGGTTAAACTTTTACTACAGAGTATATTTTTATTTTATCATTAAACTTTTAATATCCAACATTTTTTCATGATATGAGCAATAAATTATTCATTTTGATTAACTTTTACACAAAGTATATTTTTATCTTATAATTAAACTTTTATTTCATATCCAACCTTTTTTTTACAGAGATACGAGCAAGAAACATATTAGACCACTATTCCATGTGAGCTATGTGACAATCTACAAAGATTTGTGGTCATCAACAATGTTACTATCCATTTGATCAATGTTATTTTTCATTTTAACTGTTAGAATGATTTAAAAGTTAATTTAAAAAAATATGAGATATAAATTTTTAGATTTATTGAATATTATTTTGACAAAAGTCTAAATCAACTCTGCAAGGAAATTAAGAATGGTGAATGATTTCCGCATAAAGAAAAGTAAAGATCCGAAATCCACATTAATCGTAGATCAATGGTCAAGAGTGAACCTGCAAGGAAATCGACGATTTAGAAGAAATGCATGCAATACTTCTTTTTACTTTTTAAGAATTGCATGCTCCAATTCTTATATACAAGAGTCCCCGGTTAAGTAAAGATAAAAACAAAGACATAGAATAACAATGTCATGGAATCTTGTTTGGAGTTGATGATTGGTGGATTGATTGAGACTGAACCGAATATGCACGTTGTTCTCGTGGGTGAGTGATTGGCCATAAAGAGGGTAACCCGAAATAGATTGCTTCTTGACCAGCAACTTGGCAAGGCATGTTTGGATACTATTACTCACTGAAAGGGCAGGTAATGTAATGGGGGAGCGTAGATTGACAACTCATTGCTTACCTATAGAATCCAACTTATGGCATTAATGGTTCGAGTGTTGGTTAAGTGCTGCCGCAAGTGCCTTATTTGGTCAAACTATGACTAACTTTATATGAAAGTTTTTTTTTTCATATTGCAAAAGCACAATTTAACATGCATTACTTAAAGCTTTTTTGCATATTGTTAAAACACAATTTAGCATGCAATAATATAAATTTTGTTTTCTTGTAATCTTGAAATTTCTAACCTTACAATAATATACTTGGATATATGTTTACATTATTAATTTGAAAATGAGCTTGTATTGTCCAGGACAATAATAGAATAAGCATTGTTGTCCAATTTCATGGGCAATTCCTTTTATCTTTACTTAATTATATTTCTCAGCTAAGTATTTTACAAAATCAACATTTCCTAGACTTGTTTCTTTAGTCATAGGCAATATGCATCAGGGACTTGCTGCCATGCAACCCGCCTTCTTTGTTATTATTTCTATGATATTTTGTTATTATTTCTATGCTATTGTGATTTGTTGCCAAGAAGATGGTTCATCTTTCTATCAATTAACGAAACCTAAGAAGAAATAATTATTGAAACCCTTGTCTAATCGTCTTTCACCCGCTTTATTTAATGTTACTGGCGATGCTACATTCCTTACTATAATCGGGGACTCAAATGGTAAAATAATTAATACCTTTAAATATGTATGATTCAAACTAGATCGATTTGAAATGTATAGGTATGGTTTAGACTTATTAGTTTGTCTTTTTTATCTTGAAAAGCTTTCATGGAAGAGTATGATGAGCTTAAACAACTTGACCAAAATTTCAGGTTTCAATGTTTACTTATTAAAAATTGAGAAAAATCACAACCAAAATCCCAAATTTATTTATTTAATTACATAATTATTTTTTCACCAGATTATGAAGTATTCCAAGTATATATTTTTCCATATGCTTTTAAAACAGAGAACATGTTATTTAGTTGTCCGTGATGTATATCCATTGATCTCTATGTTTTGGAAACATAATTTTTTTATGAACCATATAAAATTATAAAAAAAACACTTGAAAGCTATAAAAACTATCTCTCATAATTATTAACTATCCCCATTTATGGATACCCTACTTATTCACTTTCATAAGACATGTTGTAAACAATTATACACATTATAGTGAATAATCAGGCTTCATGTATATGATTTAGTATGTAATATTAATAATAAAATAATAATAATAATTTATTTTTAAGGTCACCAAGTGGATGGACATCATGATGCAGATAAAGCTCTAAGATTCATTCAGAGAATCCAAGTGGTGCAGCAGGCAGTTCAGGAACAATTGGAGAAGAAACAGGCAAAGTACAAAGCCAGGCATGACAAGCATCGAGTTGATCATCGATTTCAGGTTGGTGACAGAGTTTGGTTACATATCACCAAAGAAAGAATGAAAGGTGAAGGTAAAAAGCTTAAGCCTATCAGGTATGGTCCTTTTGAGATGTTGGAAAAGATCGTTACTAATGCTTTTCGCTTGAATTTACCTCCATACATGCAAATCTATTCAGTTGTCAATGTTGAGAATCTTAAATTGTATGAGCCTCCTATGATCATGGATGAGGAAACTGACATACAGATTCCATCAGTTGATGATATGGCACCTGAATACATGAAAGAGTCACAGGATGATGTTATTTTTGAAAGAAATGTAAGGACTTCACGAAGGGGGAATGTTGAGTACCTTCGAGTGGGACTTCGAGGCATGCATCCTAGCAAAGTAAGATGGATGGAGATTGGAAAAGTGAGGGAGCTGTACCCTCACTTACTTGCAGAGTGACTCAGGATTTTGGTGGTCCAAAAGCTCTCCAATGGGGAGGAATGATTCGGTGGATTATTCATCTTCAAAAATTACACTGATCCAATATGGTACAATGGTTATTAATCTATGGTTCAAAGAACATAACATATGTTTTTAACTCATATGCTAAACATGGTGCGCGGCTCAACATAACATCGCATGGTGCGCGGTTTGACATAACATCGCATGGTGCGCGGTTCGACATAACATCTCATGGTTCGAACGATCAAGACTTGGCATCTAGCGATTTGTGCACCGTCAAGAGGTGATATAAAATGGTTTGTAACATGCTCACGCAGTTAGTGGCAACGTGCTGGCGGTCTTGCGCACATTCAAGTGGAACCTCGAATGGTTCGTGAAAATCCCGCGAGGTCAAGTGTATACCTTCTAGCGGTCTTCTGCACGGTTAAATGGCACTATTCTGGCGATTGGATGAGGGTGCGCGGTCATGTATGCTGCGACATTTGTGGAGTTTAGTTATATGTTGCGACAACGGATATAACATTTGGAACAGCTCTAAAATGTGACGGATATCCATTGTGTGGCGGGCTAGCAATACCATACATGGTATTAGATGGAACCGTTGGGAACCGCTGCCACATTTGGTGGAACAGAAATGAATGTAACGTGATATGTACAGCCAGTTGAAACGTTTCGATGGAAATTAAAAGATGGCACTTGGAATATGAAAAGACGGGTAGCAGACGAGTCGAACCCGTTACTTATCCTCCCACTGAACGTTTAAATAGACGATTTGGGCCACAGTGAAGGGGGGGTTCAGATTGTTTAGAGGACCGAGCATCGCTTTTCTGTTATGAGAAGCTTGCAGAGAGAAGCACCGAGAGTTTTGCTATGAAGTGTCTAGATGCTGTTGCTGTGGAAGTCGACATTTTCTGTTATAATTTTAGCTTTCTTTGCATTTTGAAGGCTAATTGTAATTTCCAGAAGAGAAGTCTTGAAGACTTTGTACAACATTCTGTTCACAGTTGCTGAAGTTGATTCCAGAACCATTTTTGTACCGTTTTAAAGAGATTAATTGGACCGGTACCCATTGGAGAGGGACCCGGAGACGTAGCCCAGTGAAGGGGGTGAACTCCATTATCAACTTCTGTTGTGACTCTCTGATTCTGTGTTTTTTTTTTCCCACATCTGTTTATCAGTCTTGCTTTTCATTTCTGTTTTAAGCATTTAATTTCTGTTAATGCTATTTCATGAATTAAGCAAACTGGTGAATGCATTCTTTAAAAAACTTTTAATGCACTAAAGCTGAGATCCGACGGATCATGTTATGTTATCATAGCAGGTTAACTGCTTGTGCAAGTTTGTGAATAATTACCAGGTCCAGGTTAAAGCTTGGTGAAGGAGATCCTGAGATTGGCTCAAGGAGAACATTCTCAAGAACCATGTCTTCTCCACGAGGGGAAGAAGAAGGACATACAGAACGGGAAAAACCTGTTATTTCTGAAACTGAGTTTTTGGAGGCTTTTATCAGTATGAAAGCCATGATGAAAATTCTTCTCGATGAGCGTGCAGAAAGGAAGAAGAAAGAAGAAGGATCTTCATCCAAAGATGCCAAAGTGAAGAAGGAAGAAAAGGGTAAAAGAGTAGGAGGTGATGGTGATCCTCCTGATACTAATCCAACTTTCTCTTCTTCTCATACTTCTCATTCAAATAATGCAAATCCTAATATGCTTTATTTCAAATTGGATGTAAAATTTGAATTACCAATTTATAATGGAGATTTAGATGCTGAAAAGTTAGACAATTGGATCAAGCAGCTTGAAGTATATTGCAGGGTGCT